>CM076679.1:53975010-54295010 GCA_038501925.1 Xenopus petersii
AGGGAAACCAAACTTGATTAAAAGCAGTTGAATCTTTATTAATCCATGTTAAAATACATCAGTGGGAGCAGGCAGGGAATCTAGGGGACTAGGTTTCCCCACAATGGTCCGGTGATGCTACCCTCGCTATCAAGTTTGTTTCCAAGAATCTGTGTAAGAAAAACTGCTTTTGGAGGGAAGGTTTCCCTGAACTTTGCACATATGTGCTTTAGATATTATGGTTTGGAATTTTCCAGCCCAATCTTATTACTGAAATGTATTTCCCACCCACCATACCTTTAGCTCTCAGGGGGCTGCAGAAATTGAAAAGGAGGCAATAGTTTAAGCATCATGTTTTACTGAAGGAGAACATATTAAATATAAAACTATAATGTGCATAAGATATAGCCCTCATTCGTCTCTTTTTGTCTGGGGGTAAAATTATCCTTAAAGGGGTCGTTCACCTTTAAGGTAACTTTTAGGGGCAGATGTATCAAGGGTCGAATATCGAGGGTTAATTAAGCCTCGATATTCGACTGCCGTATTGAAATCCTTCGAATATCGAAGGATTTTGCGCAATCCGATTTTAATCCATCGATCGAAGGATTATCCTTCGATCAGAAAATTGTTAGCAAGCCTATGGGGACCTTCCCCGTAGGCTAACATTGGCCTCGGTAGGTTTAAGGTGGCGAACTAGGGGGTCGAAGAAATTTTTAAAGGGACAGCACTTCGATTATCGAATGGTCGAATATTTGAACGATTTTTAGTTTGAATCGTTCGTTTCGAAGTCGAAGGTTGTAGTTGAAGGTTGAAGTAGCCAATTCGATGGTCGAAGTAGCCAAAAAAAACATTAAAAATTCGAACTATTTTTCCTCTATTCCTTCACTCGAACTTAGTGAATGGGCCCCTTAGTATGTTATAGAATGGCCAATTCTACGCAACTTTTCAATTGGTTATATTTTCATTATTTTTTTTTTTTATAGTTTTATAATTATTTACCTTTTTCTTCTGACTCTTTGCAGCTTTCAAATGGGTGTCACTGGCCCCTTCTAATAAGCAAATGCTATAAATTCTCTTACTTAAATTACTGCATGGTTGCTAGGGTAACTGGGACCCTAGCACCCAGATTGCTGACACTGCAAACTGGAGAGCAGCTGCTGAATAAATGAGTTAACTCAAAAACCACAAATAATAAAACATGAAAAACAATTACGAATTGTCTCTGAATATACACCATACTAAAAGTTATCTCAAAAGTGTACAACCCCTTTAATAATGTTGCACTCTTGTGTAGGTGCTGGTGTTCCCACTGGATCTTATGTAAAGCCATAAAACACACAAATCTCTAGGACAGGGCTGGGCACTTCTGGGGTGTTTTCTTTAGTGTATCACTGCCTATATAGCAGCCTTATGAAGAAGGACAAAGTATTAATTTCAATCTGGTGTTAGGCAACTATTAGAAGATTTCTACCATGAAGCAAATTAATATTTGAATTTAGAAAAGGAACAGTGCTGCACATTTTGCATAACCAATTTAAAACACATACTACTATATATTTAATTAGAATTTCATTGTTCTCAATGTTAAGGGAACACATGTTCTACAGCCAGGGACTGCAAAAAGGAAATAACCTTAAAAATCTGATACGTACACCGCTTAACACTATATATATCAGACTTTTAAGGTTTTGACCTTTGCATAGTTTCTGGCTGTAGAACATATGTTGCAAAATATGTGTGTAAAATGCTTTCCTTTTCAATTTATTATTTGTTTGTAGTACTAAACTTGCATTAACCTATTTCTTTGGAAGGTACAGCAGCTTGCTTAACTTATTATTTCAGCACAACAGCTTATGCCAAACATATAGTATTTATACTGTATATAAATGGAATGGAACCCATACTTTCACAGGACATGTGATATTCCAAGAGTTTGCGGTACATTACTGCAGTTCTCTGTTTGCTATTTCCATTTCAGTGGCCATTACCCTCTTAAGACAACTCATGAAATATGAAGTAGCATGGCCAAGAGAAATTGCTTCCCTGAACTCTATCAAAAGTAGATTATGTAGAATAATCTTAATTTGCATATTTGCCTTTGAATGGCATTGAAAGTAAATGCAAAACCTTAGAAAAATAAGCAATACCATAAGCACATTAGATGCCAAATATACCCATTTACGTAAGCGTATACGGTTAGGTATTGATATAAATTAGGATTCGGATTCGGTTCGGCTAGGCAGAAGGATTCGGCCGAATCCTGCTGAAAAAGGCCGAATCCTGGCCGAATCCCGAACCGAATCCTGGATTCGGTGCATCCCTAAATAAAACAGTAGCTTGTACTTGATCCCAACTAAGATATAATTAATCCTTATTAGAGGAAAAAACAACCTACTGGGATTGTTTAATGTTTAAATGAATTTCTAGTAGACTTAAGGCATGAATCGTTATACGGAAAACCCCAGGTCCCGAGCATTCTGGATAACAGGTCCCATACCTGTATATAGTTGAGCAGATTAAACCTCATTATGTTGTAGCTTTGTGAGGTTTGTTTTATATAAGAATTCACAACTTGTTATGTCTCCATGGTGGAGGCTTTCTTGTGATAAAAACATTCATAAAAAAACAATGTAAACCTTGCCTATAATGGAAACTATAGTGATCATAGTCTTAAACACTATGTACACATTAGAGTCAATATCAGACAAAACATATTATTGATGTGTATGTAGGCCAACGTTTTGGATGGAAAATACTTCACACAGGGATTTGGAGGTAAAATAGGCTAATTGCTTGCAATCCACACTATTTAGGTGTTATATAGAGCAATAGAAGAGCAAAATAAGCTAACATTTTTTAAAGGCATTAAACTGCAGTCTGTTGTTTCTAACCATCAAGTCCAACACATTTAACCACTATCCACATCAGTTCCTTTAACTTGTAGCCTATTAAACTTTTCTAGTTAAATATTCTATAAGAACTGAAAAATGCATAAAATCAAACAATTAAGAAAGCCCAATCTATGGCCCTCTAGCTGTTGCCAAACTACAACTCACAAGATCCAATCACAGCTGATGTCTGCTATGGCATCTCAGGATGGTGTACATGAAAAGCTGGAAGCCAACAGCTTGCACATCCTTACAAAGTCCTGGTTGATTTTAAAAGGAAGTAGGGTTTCAGTCACTCTAGTATAAACTGCTACTTTAATGACATTCATTAAATGATTGATTAACTGAAATGTATCTGAAAATGAAGAACCAAAGCACTGATTAAGCACAATGTAAATAATATCAGGGCAGGAAAAGAGAGCTGCTTTTTAAATGAACCCCCCAACTTGTCTGCCAGCCCCGAATTCTCATTTCTGCATTAGAAACCTCACTGATCCCATTTCTGTTTGTGGTTTGCAGTCGAAACCAATGTAAAAGCAAATCCGAGCAGTGTTTTTATTTAATAAAAGCTTTAGTTGGAATGAGGCTCTGACAGCAAATACGCAACAAAAGGGACAGAGCGGCATTATTTGCATCTTGTTCTCAAAACCCTGTCCTGAAATCACGAATCCAATTCAATTGTTTGTTGTGTTCCCAGACAAGGGCTAGGATTTATTTTAAGTACATATTGTGCTGATATATGTCAAAAGTTATTGCAATAAAAAGAGAAAACTGCTTTTGTGCTTACATTAAATTCAGACTTAAAAATGTTAGCATCTCACCAATGTGCTCCTGTTTGGCATGTGTTTTATGCTCAATACCATACCCTAGTACATTAACAATCTGTGCGTTCATTTATCAGCAGAACATTCTGAGTTGTATATTTATGGCACCGTGCACTTTTCATCGCTGAAAATTAATGAACATGCCTCTCTCATAACAAACAAGCACCTGTGCTGCATAGATAGTAATCGGAAACAGATTTATTTTTATTAGTGTATTTGCGGATAGCATTTCTGTAAACCCATCCTGAAACATTGATTAAAATTGGATAATATTCCACTGAAAACCTTCTCTTTTTAATTTATGCTCATGCTCTTTTTTTTCCTGGCAATATTTAAATTTTAGATTTAGTGTGGATATTTTTCAATCAGGGAACAAGGAACAACATACATTTAGAAGCAAAATAGAATCAGGGCTGCTACCGATCACTTCAAAGGCAACATTCTACATGGAAATGACTCAGTGCATCAATAGCTAACTGAATGAATGCCGTTGGGGTTTTTTCTTCTTCTTGTTTTTAAAAGAATTGTTTAATAAAAAGAGAGGTCTTTTACCATATACCGTATATTTCCCTTTGTTTGAGTTGCATGCGCTTATTAATACATGATGAAGCACATTAACCTCCTACACTGTGCAATGGGTACTGTGGTTGGGAACTTGTTGAGAACATAAGTGGTCTTTATGATGCCATGTTTTGTGACATTATGTATGAGTACTGCAGTGAACTTGTTGTGTTTCAGCAATACTGATTTTAGGTTCACATTTAAGATTTCCTTCGATGTGGATTGTGCAGTGAGAAATGTTGGCAATACTTGAGTTTTACTGCAAAGCATAATTCAATCATATCTTTTTCAGTAGAAACTATAACGGTTAGCGGTCTTGGGAAGCAGAGAAAATGCTTCTTAATATACAAATAAATGCTTTTATTCTCCGTATCATTTTGGTAATTAGACGTAATGGCAACTATTTTATTGCATGCTAAAGCTGCACAAAGATCCTTCTTTTTCCCTTATTGTTCTGGTCAGTCTTGTGACCTTCATTAAGGGTTGATGCATCTTGCATGTAATAGAAGATCGACACGGAAATAAAGATGTTTTCCCATATGATAAGTGCTTCTGCACTAATGGGCTGAATATCATTTATATCAAATTATATTTCCAATTTTTCATTGGCTGATACTTAATGTGTTTCCTAGGTCAGTTGGTGGCTTCCTAAAAGGACAATTACATTTTTGAAGAATTATGTTCGTATGAATGTGTTAAAGATGTAGATATCAGAAACATTGCAGATAGAACGATAGATAGAGCTAAATTAAGAATTTCAGAGCACAGATGCGACTTGGTTGCAGTGAAAATAGACCTAGGTCAAGTCCTTGGAACAATTTAAAAATAGTTTATTCTGACTACAATAAAAACTCTGTTAAAGTCAAAGAGTTGATAGCTTGACCCACTACTCAACCAGATTGACTTTAGTGTAGTACTTTTTTAATAATTTCCATCTCTTAAATAAATTTGTAATCCACTGTTTGACCCAGCCATCACTTATACTTTAGTTTTCCTAATTCCATTTTATAAATGGCATTGTATTTGTGTGCCTGTCTATGTGAGCTGATTTCAGTATGATTACTCTTCTGCACGCTTTTCCACAACTATTGTATTACCCTCATAGCCATATGCCTCTCCCCACTGGTGTTGTAGTTATACAGTAGCAAAAAACTTCGAAATTCAACCATCGAATAGGCTAGTTCGACATTCGAAGTCGAATTCGTAGGATTTTTAAGACTGTACTACGATTGTACTTCGAATCAAACGATTTGAAAGATTTAATCGTACGATCGTACAATTTCATTTCGACTTCTAAAAACGTAGCCAAATGTTGGCTATATGTTCTAGGAGGTCCCCATAGGCTAACATAGCAATTCGGCAGGTTTAAGGTGGCGAAGTGTCGAAGTCAAAGTTTTTTTAAAGAGACAGTACTTCAATTATCGAATGGTCGAATATTCGAAGCATTTTCACTTCAAATCGAAGTCGAATTTGGCCTATTCGATGGTTGAAGAATTAAATTACTTCGAAATTTGAATATCCACTTCGACCCTTAGTAAATGTGCCCCTAAGTGTTTTCTTGCTCTTCCATACCTTGTTCTGTGTTTCCAGGTTTACAAATACAAACATATAATAGGTTACAGGTAAATATGGTAGGCCAGAGTAGAAACATTTTCAGAGAGGCTTAGCAATGTTTCCATATGTGTTTGTGCAGTTTGTTAGATTATTAAAATATCATGCAAGATAGATACTTAATGCAAATAATTATGAATCAATACAATGGCCCTAAAAGATAATATAAATACTATGGGGCACATTTACTTAATAAACCCTCGAATTCGACCCTCAAAGTAAAATCCTTCAACTTCAAATATCGAAGTCGAAGGATTTACTGCAAATCCTGCAATCGATCGATCGAAGAATGAAATCCTTTGTATCGAAAGATTCAAAGGATTTTAATCCATCGATCAAAGGATTTTCCTTCGATCAAAAAAACCTTATTCAAAGTAATGGGGACATTGGAGACAGTACATAAAGAGACGGTACTTCTACTATCGAATGGTCGAATTTTGAGTTAGAATCGTTCGAATCTAAGTCGAAGTCTAAGTAAATGTGCCTCTAATATTTTATTAAAAACTGTAATAACATCTTTTCTCTGGAGAGGAAGGTGCTGATTATAGAAGTGAAGAGTCTCATTTAGGTGTGGGGACAAAAGAAGTGATATTAGAGGGTGGGAGGGGGTGTAGATTTTACATATTTACACATTTGATTAGTTGAATGATGTGATGTGATACTAAAGCTCAGTTATTCCTGAAATGTGAACTCTGGCAACTTAATATAGATCAGTTAAATTATCTTGCCTGCTTGTTCCTAGGTTGAAGTCTAAATGCAATTCATATAAGCCTTCCTTTACTGTAAACCTGCTCACTCTCTGAGTAATGAAGGCCATCAGAAATACTGACTGAATTTAGGGTCTGTCACCTTCTCAGTTACCCTCTTCAACTCAATACTACCACAGCTATGCAGCAAGAAACACTATCAAACAAATAATGCCTTATTAGTTTCTGTTTGAGCAGAGGTAGCGAACATACACAGTAGACACCTCTTTGAGCATCTTCAAAGAGAGAAGGGGAGCTCAGAAAAGAAAAGGGAGTGAGGCTTCACACTAAACCAGGAACTCGCTGAAATGAGATACAGTTAAATTGATTGGGATTTAGGAAGGACAGGAGACTGTCTTTTATTATATCTAATAAAACCTAAGCAAAATCGGTCTCTAGGTTTTTAAAGGCATTGTGTTTTCTTCTCTTTCTTCTAACCATCTAACTTTATTTAAACATCCCATTCTCTTTTTCATTTTTAACACACATACCATCAAATCTCTCTTTACATCTCCCTGTCTTGTTATTTTCATCCACCACCTCCTTTACATAAGTTCTCTGTATTTTTTTTATAATGTGACAACTAAAATATACAGAAGTAAGTTGTAGTAGACAATGGCAACATAAAATGTAACGTGTACTAAAAATAAGCAAACCATCTGCATACTCTATCCTGCTATTGAGCAAACTAAATTTTTACATTTTCCCTACACACCTCTAAACAAACTGAATCTAGAACATTATAAGTGATTTTCTATAAACCATATGCAAGATACCAGTTTGGTAACCTCCAGGAGATTAACAAAACGTAGTCTTGTCACTATGAAGATTTCCACTCATCCAGGTCATGGTATATCTAGTATCTAAAAACAACTAGTAAATCTAAAAACAACTGGACTTGCTGAGTAATCAATGAAGACATTTCACTTCTCATCTGAGCAGCTTCTTCAGTTTAACTGACTGGTGTGGGAAGTTCTCGGCATATAAACTCTTCCACTAATCCAATCACAATGGCACATTGTATCTCTTCAAAGAGGAGACTTCTGAAGAAATTCACAGAGGTATAGATTCTGTGTAGTTACTGTGATAGGATTATCCAATGTGTCATGCAACTCCTAGAAAGAGGTGTTACTTGTGAGCATGAATGGACGTGTGAAGTGTTCTGAAACCGCCGGGGTACAAAAGTTAGAACAGCATTGTATGTTGCAGACAGGTGGTGTTGAAGGCCCCCGCCTCTGTTCAGGGATGGGTTATCCACCTTGAAGATAGCAAGGTCCAAATATTGTATAAAGAAGACCGCTGGTTTGAACGAGGCGTGAAAAAGGCGATTCATGTCAAGGTGGAGAAACCATCCCTGGACAGAGGCGGGGGCCTTCGACACCACCTGTCTGCTACATACAATGCTGTTCCCCGGCGTTTCAGAACACTTCACGCATCCATTCATGCAACTCTCACAAGTAACACCTCTTTCTAGGAGTTGCATGACACATTAGATAATCCTATCACAGTAACTACACAGAATCTACATCTCTGTGAATTTCTTCAGATGTCACCTCTTTGAAGAGTTACAATGGGCCATTGTGATTGGATTAGTGGAAGAGTTTATATGCCGAGCATTTCCCACACCAGTCAGTTGAACTGAAGAAGCTGCTCGGATGAGTAGTGAAATGTCTTCATTGATTAGCAAGTCCAGTTGTTTTTAGATTTACCTATACTAGATAAAACGTAGTCTTGCTTCAACAATCACTTGACAAGTTACCATATTGATACATTTGGCAGATATAGGAATGAGGATTAGTCTGTTGAATTTAAAGTAACATTTGCCACTTGGCACATACAGCAGTGAAAAAAATTATGGACTTGTTTGTTTTGAGACCTTTGTATGTGTGGATTACTTGGGTTATGACATCTGGTGTAAATTTCATGTCAAGAGCCAAATTAGAAATATATTTACTGAGAAAAACGCAGAGGTGTTCAATAATTATTTTCCCTGCTCCACTGGTTGGCCCATGACATAACAGTCTCTAATATGCCCAAATGAAAGCACCCCTTTTCTATAATAAAACATTGATATTGATCAACACAGTCAAATTAAAATGGAACTCAATATTTTAAAATAATTAAGCATATTTTACCTTTTGATAATAATGTTCCCATTAAGATCTAATCCAGTTATCTGAATTGTCTTATCCTTCAGCAGAAACAATTATACACAATTTCAAATATCTCGATATTATTATATTTTACCAATGGAAGAAGCCATATAATATATTTTCATAGTTAATATTAATTACACATTTTCAGCGTTAATGTGTTCTGCAGTTTCATTACAAAATGATATTGGGTGTATGAACTTTGAAATGTGATTATTCCAGAATTCTGTGTCAAAATAATGTTTTATGTATTTAAATATATGAGAATTTTTTATAATATAGTACATTAACAGTTCGACAAGGATAACGTAGTGCCCTACTGTATATTCATTTCTCTGTTTGTGAAAAAAGAATTATCTTTCATACACAACATTGATGGTTGATATTTTTCTCTTTTTACAATGTGTAGTTTAAGATTAAGTATAACATTAGATGTCCTTTCTTGCCACAGAATAAGCAGTGAAGCTTTAGAGATAAGCATAAGAAATATCCTATCATGTTCAAGTAAATGTCACCCAATGACAGCATAAGATAAAATGATTCTACTTCAAAATTTTCATAAACATAATTGATACAAGGAGCTTGCAGTGCATTCTGTATTCAGTGACATCCATTTTGTGTACAAGAAACAGATCATAATAAATGCAAATCCTATCACATATATCCTATCACATATAAACTGCTAGTTTTTTCTCAAAACGACTGCAGTGCTTTCAGGTCATAATAATACTGGGCAAAATGATTATATTCTTATGTCCTCAAAAGAACAAAATTAGGCAGTGATTGATGATTTAAAGATGGTAGATCAGTCATCTACAAAAAAATAGGGTCAATAAATGATAGTCAAAACCCCAGTCAGTAGTATAACTACTCATTTACCAGCTTCTCTGTAGTGGATGTTAAATAAATCTGTTTCACAATGAGAAATTAATTTTTTTCTTAAAACTGTGTTTTATTTAATGATTTATCTGTGAATTCCTCAACCAATTTCCACGGGCAAATGATACACTCATGGTATGAGTTACATAGTTATATAGTTAAATCTGGTTGAAAAAAGACCAAAGTCCATCAAGTTCAACCCCTTGAAATGAGACCCAGCATTCATACATAAACACACTGACCACTCCATGCCCTCACTAAACAAAAATACATAATATATACATAAATATATATCCCAATATCTATACTAATTGTAGATTTTAGTATCACAACAGCCCTGGATATTATGTCTGTCCAAGAAATCATCCAAGCCACACTTAACACATTTAACAGAATCAGCCATCATAACATCATTCCACAAACTCACTGTCCTGACTGTGAAGATCCACCTATATTGTTTCAAATGAAAGTTCTTTTCTTCTAGTCTGAAGGGGTGGCCTCTGGTACGGTGATCCACTTTATTGGTAAAAAAGTCCTCTGTTATTTTTATATAATGTACTTGTAAAGTGTAATCATGTCGCCTCTTAAGTGTCTTTTTTTCCAAAGAAAAAAACTCCAACCTTGACAGTCTACCCTAAGTCTTCCATCCTTCTAACCAGTTTAGTTGCACGTCTCTGCACTCTCTCCAGCTCATTAATATCCTTCATAAAGATTGGAGCCCAAAACTGCACTGCATACTCCAGATGAGGCCTTACCAGGGACCTATAAAGAGGCATAATTATGTTTTCCTTCCTTGAGTTAATGCCTTTTTTTTATGCAAGACAGAACTTTATTTGCTTTAGTAGCCACAGAATGACACTGCCCAGAATTAGACAATTTGCGATCCACAAAAAACCCCAGATCCTTCTCAGTTAAAGGAACACAAAAAATGAAAGTGTTTTAAAGTAAAGGAAATATAGTGTAGTCTGTGCTGCACTGGTAAAACTGGTGTGTTTGCTTTGAAACAATGATATAGTTTATATAAACAAGCTGCTGTGTAACCATGGGGCAGTCATTCAAGCTGGCAAAAGGAGGAAAGGCACAGGAAACACAGCAGATAACAGATAAGCTCGGTAGTATACAATGGGATTTTTTTAGAACATATTTGTTATCTATTGTGTATCCTGTATTGTGTATCATAAAGGGGGTTTGGATGTCATAAATCATTGCCTCTCATTGTATTTAGTGTATTTGGGCCTAAAGTTCCCACTGCCTCTCTGTGGGGCTCATTTATAAACACTGGGCAAATTTGCACCTGGGCAGTAACCCATGGCAACCAATCAGATGATTGTTTTCACTGCTCAACCTTCAGCTGGTTCTCATTATACTTAATGTATTTTGGTTGCCACTACTTCCCCCCCCCCCCACACCCATGGTATAATGTATTTATTATTAGGAGTTATTGTTCATAGAAGCCAGTATACCATTATTCGCTGTGTACTTTGCATACTGTGTATATATGTGACACACCGGGAGATTCTTCCCAGCTCTTACCTCCCGGCACGTCTCTCCTCATCTGTTCAGGCGAGCACTTCCTGCTCCGGTTCCTACTGACACTGGCAAAAGACGCTGATCGTCATGACGATCGCGTCACGAAGCAGAGCGTCGCAACGTCACGGATTGATGCCAAATTTGAATCTGTGGTGCCAAACTGTCTTTACAAGCCCAGTCCTCCATTTTGATGGTGCCCAAGCTTGTTTCAGTTGTTTCAGTTCTCCTGCCAAAGCGTTTTGATTGTGATTTGGATTTCTGGTTTTGACTTCTGCCTGACTTGTGACTTTGTTTCCTGCCGCCTGCCTAGACCCCTTTGCCTGATTTTGACCAGGTCTTCTTTAAATCCCTGCCGGTACCTCGTTTACGGACCTGAATCTAGTTACGCACAGAAGGCTGGTCAAGAGGCTCCTAGGAAGTGTGCCTCTTGACATATGAGTGCAATACACAGCCCATCACTAAATGGGCAGTGAGACAATCATGGTACTAAATAAGAAAGTAAGAAAAAGAAAATGCTTTCAAAGACACAATTCTAACTAACTAAACATTTTACCAAATCTGTATGCATGCATATAAATATTAAGGTCTCACCATTAATTTATGGAAAAAGCCATATTTTTCTATAAGCAGCTGTATCCTGAGACCTAAATTCTTAGACTGGTGAGGAATGTAAAAAACATTCTCCCGGCGTGTCACATATATACACAGTGTGCAAAGTACACAGCAAATAATGGAATACTTTATTTACCCATTTATTTATAAAATGGGCCACAGACAGAGACAAACGCATTTTCTGACCTATTTTGGACATAATATATTCCCTTAATCACACAAACACAGTATTACAATGTTTCCCCTGACGCCCACACAAATTGCTATGTTCTTAATTAGGAGTGGCGTTCTTATGTTAAATAATTAGACATCTATCAAACACAAATAAATAAAAAAAAAATGAAAACAAAAGTGGAAGAAGTAAAGAAAGTTAAAATGGCAAATAACATCTCAAACAGAATTTCATTCACAAGTACAAAATTGCAATATTCTTTTAGGACAGCAGCTCTTTTAAACCCCTTTGTAAATGGCAGGTTTGTCAAGAATCTAAATCCTCATATATGCTCATATATTATTCTCACTGGGAATTAGAAAGGTGTGGCTGGAGAAATATCAGCTCCAAACTGCAATGTTTATCCAGTGAACCATTGCTGATAGGGCTGACTAGTCAGCGACACAACTATGTTATATCCTTTATCTCATACACATTTAAAAGATTTACCTATCTATCCAACAACAGACCTACTCATTGAGTGGAAGCCAAGAGCACATGATTGTGTTAATTAATCTGCTATTGTGAGTAAAGGAACAGCTGCATTGGTCTCAAAGATAAGTTGTCAATGAATACAATGTCATGGTAAACCTCAGACAGCATACTCTGTTACAAAGGGTGTTTATGAGATGCCGGATTCATAAATCACATCATTTCTCGAAACCATAATAAACAACATCAGACCTGGAAATGAAAACGGATAAGAATTTTTTAATGTCCTTTTGAAATGAGCACTGCGGTCTGATATCGAAGCTCTGAGGTGGGTCTTCCATACACACATTTATACTATTAGAAAAAGTCTGATGAAATGAACTCCACAATTAATGGATGTCAGAGCAGCAGCAACAAAGGGGAGGAAAAAAATGGATTGTCTCCATTAAGGGGGGGTGCAGTTATGCTAAATAAGAGATTGGGAATAATGAGTGTAATGCAAGTACCCTTTTAAACAGGGATTAGTTTACTTTAAAAAAAAAGGAAAACATATTGAAAAGGGACTTGTACTCTTCTGTGTGATTCAAAACCTTTTCCCTTGATGCTTACATGAATCCCTCAATTCAGACTTCACAGTGAGGGCCTATTGAGGAAAAAGTCCTGTGGATTTGCACAGGCAGAGGACTTACAAGGAGTGAGCTGGCCAGCCAAACTAAAGCAAAGACTGTTAATACAAATCATTTCCTTATTTGCCACTGTGCAGCATATCTTTGGAAGTAAATCGGCATGCTTTTTCATTGTATCACTTTATTTTTTTTTTTCATTTACCTTTTTTGCCCCCCCCCCCAGCACCACCCCAATCTTCTTCTATGCCATCAAGTATTGCCATTAAAATAAACACAGATTTTCAGCTTGAATGGCCTGCTGTTTCCTAGGGAGGAAAATAATTCAGAGATTCGAAACTGAAACGGAGTGGTTTCAGAAATCTGCAGGTTCTTTACCAAAGCAACAGCATTATGTGTAGTGCATAAATTTTCTCCTTATATGGACAATTTTGGGATTGGAATTAAAACAAAGTTTGTATAGCCTTATAGCTATGTACTGTACCTCAAAGCTACACCCATACCCAAGACAGTGATTGCTAAAATTGTACTGCTTTCTGTAAGTAATCATAGCTCAATTACGTATGGGATCTACATTTGGGAGATGAGATTTTCCAAATAAGAAAACTTCCAATAATGTGTAGCGCCACACGTTCAAGCTACTAATAAATACTAATACAGGTATGGCACCTGTTATCCAGAATGCTTGGGACCTGGGGGATTCCGGATAATGGATCTTTCTGTAATTTGGATCTTCATACCTTAACACTACTCGAAAATTATGCAAACATTAAATAAATCCCAAAAGCTGGTTTTGCCTCCAATAAGGATTAATTATATCTTAGTTTGGATCAAGCACAAGGTACTGTTTTATTATTACAGAGAAAAAGGAAACCATGTTAAAAAAGTTGGATTATTTTATTATGATGAAGTCTATGGGAGATGGCCATTCCGTAATTCGGAGCTTTCTGGATAATGGGTTTCCGGATAACGGATCCCATACCTGTACTACATTTTTAAAAACATAAACAAACCAGCAGGATTGTTTACCACCTATCAGGATTTATCATAGCTTAGTTATTATGAAATACAAGGGTCAGCTTTACTATTACACAGAAAAAGAAGATCCATCAAAATATATTTATTCAGTTAGGAATCTATGGGAAAAGGAATTCTTGCATTTATGAAACGGGTCCAAGGATAATTAAGACCTTACCTGTACCATTTGGTTATAAAGCTTAATAACTGTAAAGTAGTGATGAGCAAAATATTTCACTAGGTTTTGACTAAAAAAAAAAACTCCATTAGACTCCAATAGGTGAAAAAAATTGTAGTGCATCAAAAAAATTGTCGCCCATTGACTTCAAAGCATTTGGCGAATTCCTTGCCGTTTTTATTGATTTTCAGCAAAATGGGTCAGATTTGCCCATCACTTCTGCAAAGTACTTTTTTTTATCATCACACAAGCAGTATGGCTTCCACCCCACATATAAAGTAGGTGTCTATTTAAATATGTAGAAAAATGAATAAAAAGCTGAACTTAAAAAAATGAATTAAAACAGTGCTATTCAAATGACCAATAAATAATATCCATGCTATCATTTCAAGAAGAACAATAATTAAACAAATAACTAGGTTAGAAGGGCTGCAACCAATGCTACAAACATATATACCGCCCAAGGCCAATACAGCGTTTAGCACAGAGATATGTCCCCAGTAGCATCCTATCTTCTTTTTTGCTCATTCACAGTAAGTGACTGGGCTGCTGCCAGTCATCTGAGCTTTGGGATAGCCAGGCAATATTCTGTATATATGCAAACTTAAATTTACATTATATGAAAGATAAAAAGCCAGTGCGTTCTGCATCACAATTTATTAATACTTATCTGCTTACTGTTCACTTCAGTGATAGATGTATCCTCATTTCATTTCAACATTTTAAAGATTTTCAACAGCCCCAAAGTTTTGCTTCTCAGCAACAGCCCAGAGTACACTGAGCATGTGCAGTGTCACTGACTCAAAATACACCCTAACAAGATGATGAGGAGCTGTTGTGTACAATGCTGAAGGCCTAAATGATTACTGCTGTGGGTTGGTACATTCCATATAAGTTCAGTATATCAATATTGAATAATCGCAATAAGCTCAATAAATCAAATACAGCATTTCTAGCCCTAATCTTATTTAAGGATATATTTGTTTGACTGTATAAGACTAATCAAAGATTTTCACTGCACGCGAGTGACTGCTACAACAGATGCCTGGGAAACCAGTTGGTCGAATGGAAAGTACCCAAGATTTTTTTTTTTGGAAGAGAAACACTGAACTGTGGAAAAAGGGAGTCTGTATTGACTGGGGATTTCTATGTCCTTAAAGGGCACCTATCACAACCAAAATCAAACACATATTAACAATCTGACCAGTACAAGCTAAACACGTTTAAAGAAACCACATATATAGTTTTTTGAAAAAACTGCAGGTTTTAAAAAAAAATCCCTTACTTTGTCAAATGGGTTCTTTCACTGAGGGAGGCCATATTGAGGCTATAACAGATGCTCTAATATGCAAGTTTCTGGAGCATGCTCAGATTGTAACACTGCTTTGAGTATTCTACCCAGAATGCCTTGTTTAAGTAAACTCCTCCACTAGAAGTATCAGGAGATTTCCCTATCTTGTCCCCTGCTGGTAAAGTCATTATGCAAATGAAGGGCACACACTAACTTCCAGCAGGTGGCAGCACTACTGTACAGCAGCTAACACAGAGGTTTGGCTGATTTGAAAATAGCTTAGAAGGGTTGATAAGCAAGCAAGGAATTTCAAATGAGCATGTGCGAGATTTCAGAGCTACAGTTGGCTGGGAAGATATAGGTAGGAGGAGCCAGTGAAATCCAAGATGGCTGTCTCAGCTAGAACTGCAGTGGAGATAGGGGAGATCTTGCAGGAGGTATAGTGAGCTGATCATTTACATTATACAAACAATTCTAACTGTTTTAAAAATCGGATTTCTTGAACTTTCACATAGTGTATTTATTTTTATTTACCCTTTAAGGGTGGTGGCACACGAGTCTACTGGGGGAGATTAGTAGCCCAGCGTCAAATCACCTCTTCTTCGGGCTACCAATCTCCCCTAAACGCCTTCCCACCGGCTAGAATGTAAATGATGGTAACTCAGAATGCTTCGTTTTCCGAAGTCGGCAAAGTTGCCTCATGACGAAACTTCAGCTGAGTGCCATCCCGCTGGCGATTTCAGAAAACAAAGCGTTCCGAGTGCCATTCTAGCCTGCGGGAAGGAATTTAGGGGAGAAGAAGAGGCATCTCCCCAAGCAGCCTCATGTGCCACCACCTTTAACTTCCATCTCTCCTAGTTCTTTAACTAAAATATACACTTTCTCTGTATCATGGATTGTTGTTATCCTTTTAGCATGATAACAAGCTAAGAATACATGGGCAATCGGGATTACTGTACCTATCTTATTTACATCTTTTTAAACGTTTAACAGTCACACATTTTAAAAAGATTGATCAATACCTAAAGGCAGTCAACATGCGGAAATCTAATGATCATGCACCTATATGCCGAGGACAAGAAAAAATGGTAATGTTCCCTAAACACAGACTCCTATTAGATTATGTTTTAACATGAGATACTTACCAACTTTCTGCCTACTGTGGCTGTTTATTATACAATATTAACTTTCCAGAAAACTTTAAGGTTATAGAAGTTTTGTTATAATTCTTGTATTTTGCCCAATGACAATTTCTATCCACTTTTCCATATTTGTTGTAATAGCTTTTATATTTTCATGTTTCATTTAAGAAAGCTATGGAAGCCATCTCTCATCTCACTGTAACACTTGGCAATACTAATAAAATACAGAACAAGGTGTGGCGTAACTGAATGCTTTGACTGCACAGCTCTTGGGACATTAAATAGAATCGAATGTTCTGGTGATGTTAACATTGTCTATTACTGAAGCCTCTGATATCCCATTCTTAACAGTTTGAAGAGACAATCCTGTGCACACACAGTGTTTCTCCATTACATGTTTTCATTCCTGCTACATATTGCTTGTCAATCATTTTAAAGGGAACTGCACTGGAGTAGAATATTGATCAGGAAAACCATTTTCTGGATGTTATTATGACTGATATATATTTAGATTTGATAGGATAGAAATGTATGACCTTTTTTAAAGAGATATTAAATGATGAAAGATTTTAGTTATACTGATGTATTTAATTCTAAACAATAATTTCAATGCTGTGATTTATATTTAAATATGCTGCACCTGAAACTGGGTTCAAGTGCTTTCTAACAAGTTGCTTTGATCCATAATACCCACTATGCCTTCTGTGAACCATAGGATACCACCAGTGGTCTATTTGTATCCACTAATGTGTTTCTGAAACAGCATCCTTACAGGAATTTTAGAGGTACAGGTATGGGACCTGTTATCCAGAATGCTCTGGACCTGGGGTTTTCCGGATAACAGATCTTTCTGTAATTTGAGTCTTCATGCTTTAAGTCTACTAGAAATTCATATAAACATGAAATAAAGCCAATAGTCTGGTTTTGCTTCCAATGAGGATTAATTATATCTTAGTTGGGATCAAGTACAAGCTACTGTTTTATTACTACACAGATAAAAGGAAATCATTTGTAAAATTTGGATTATTTGGATAAAATGGAGTCTATGGGAGACAGCCATTCCGTAATTCGGAGCTTTCCGGATAAGGGATCCTATACCTGTACCGATAATTTATTAGGTTATGGGTGTCGAGAACCACAGGACTAATAAGAAGGGCACAGGGATCAGCTACCTTAAAGGGGTTGTTCACCTTTGAGATAACTTTTAGTATGATGTAGAGAGTGATATTCTAAGGCAATTTACAACTGGTTTTCAATTAATTTTATTTATTTTAAGGTTTTTGAGTTATTTAGCTTTTTATTCAGCAGCTCTTCAATTTGCATTTTAAGCAGGCTGGTAGCTATGTTCCCAATTAACCTAGCAATCATGCATTGATTTGAATAAGGAAATGGAATGTGAATAAGAAGAGGCCTGAATAGAAAGACAAATAATAAATATAATATAATAAATGCCCATTTGATAGCTGCAAAGAGTCAGAAGAAAAAGGAAAATAATTATAAAGCTATAAAAAAAAAATAATTAAAACCAATTGAAAAGTTGCTTAGAATTGGCCATTCCATAACATACTTAAAGGTGAACCAGAATTCCAGACTGGGTGAGGGACACTTAAATCAGGGTGACTCCCAAAAAAATATGGGTGAGTTGACATGGGTGATTCTGCATGAATGTCTTGCCTACTTGTCCCTGAGCACATAGGGTGGCTTTCAGTAGCTCCCATCCCATCTATGCCTACATACAAGGGTCAGTATGAACTGCAATACAACAGTGCCAGATTTGAATTTTTGCAGCAGAAATAACATGATATTGAAGATCATATAACGTTTGAGAATATTTCCCCCAGGGTAAACCTATGTTGTAGTCAACTAAAAGGCCTCTACTACACTTATTTTTCAATATATGATACAGTTATTTAAAGTAGGCATAGATCCTCTTTTTCTGGCAGATAATGTTTATAAGCTAACTCTGTTAATTGGGAGGTCACCCTACCATGATAGATTCCTGCTGAACACAGGCAAGTTTTTAATTTCATATGAGCCACCTGTGCTGATGGGGGGTATCATTAAAATCTGGCCTGTTAGTACAAAAGGAAAGCGGCTCCCAGCAGGAAGTGCCTGGTGACAGGTTCAGGAAGCATGATCTTCCATCTTGTAATGGCATGCTTATTGAATGAGATGAAAACAAAGCTCTCCATCATAATCATCATTTCACATAGCAAAAAAAAACATTTGCTTTTTGTACTTTCAAATAAAATTCATCAATAAACGCTTATCACCTGTCATATGTAATGGAGTCGTGTGGTAACCAATTTTCCTGAACTTTGCTCTTTTGTTTGGAAGAGCTTGAAGTAATTGTATTATGTCAAAATGGAATCTGAATGTGTGCCAACTTATTAATGAAGCCCCGCACCCATAGCAGCAACGCTGTGACTGTGTTCCCAAATGGTTGTCTGTAGACAGCTTCAATACACACAAGTGAAGCTCAATAAATCTCAAGCAAACAGGAAGCAGCGTGGACAATATTCCATATCAGAGAATGAAAGGCTGCATATGGTGCTCAGTTATAACAGCTGAGCTTAAAAAAACTGCCGCTTTGCATTTCACTGAATCTAAAACCAAAAAATTACCAAGAAAAGCGCATCCACGGTAAATATTGTTTTCACTATGAAATTCTGTTTATTATCCTCTGGAATCAAAGATTGCCAATCCAAACAATAGTCAATGTTTGCTTTCAGTGCAGTAAAAATATATTGTTTATCCTATTTTAATCTTGTTTGTTTTTCCCCTATTATCTCAGTATTTTTTTTTAGTTAAGGAGGCCTATCAAATGTGTCAAATAATATGTGAAAAGAAAAAAAATATCATTCCATGGCAAGTCAGCTTGCATTTTTTTCTGTGCAATACGGCTATATTGGGAGAAACTTACAGAAGGTTCTGTTTTAGCAGGCCATTGCCAAGGTTTTTATTTGAGCTAACAGTTTGATTTACTGTCAAACCTATACACTAAAACACTTAAAAACGTAAAAAAATAAAAAAAGACATAGATAACAGGCAAATAAAGAAATGTCCACGCAAGTTCACACTTTATGCTTTTTCTAATACACTCCCCCATGTCTGCTATAAATCCTATTGTCTGAAAAAACAACAGTATTAGTATTGTTTAGGGATGCACCAAGCACACTATTTGGGATTCAGCCGAAAGATTCAGGAAAAAAAAAACTTATTTTGTAATGAAAAGTCATGTGATTTCCCTACCCGCCCCTAATTTACATATTTTAAATTAGGATTCGGTTTCAGTTCGACCAGGCACAAGGATTCAGCCAAATCCTGCTGAAAAAGGTCAAATCCTGGTCAAATCCCGAACCAAATCCTGGATTCAGTGCATTCCTAGTTGTCAGGGAGCCGGGAGCTCCCTCCAGGGAGGTTGTCAGGATCAAGGCGGAAGCCCTCTTGAGGGTACAAGGTCGCGGTGTCCAAAGGGTTAAACGAAGAATAGTCAGGATCAGGCAAGAGTTCTCAGGCAGGCAGAATACACACAAGGTCCAAAGTCCAGGCAAAGGGTCAGGATACAAGGCAGGAACAAGATTAGGCAATAAGGCACACAGGGAACCCAGGATATGCTTCAGGAAAGTAATCCTATTCTTGGGCGCCATTCTGGTGTCTAGTTGGAGTTTTTATATTCAAATTTGGCGCCATTCTGACGTCATCGACGCTCCTGCGCCGACGTCGGCGCGCTGACGTCATCGCCCGGCGCCGCTACCCACGTGGCGGCCATGGGCGCCGCCATTTTGGGAGCGACGCCGGCAAGGATGGACGCGCCGCCCGGAGCTCCTGGGCCTGCTCCGGGCGGCGATCGTTACAGTACCCCCCCCCTCACGGGGGGCCTCCGGACCACCAGGACTTGGCTTCTGGGGAAACTTGGAATGGAACTCCCTCACCAGACGAGGAGCGTGAACATCACGGTGTCCTTCCCAGGAGCATTCTTCAGGGCCAAAGCCCTTCCACTGAATGAGGTACTGAAGGGACCCTCTGGAGACTCTGGAGTCTAGGATTTTCTCCACCTCGTATTCGAGTTGACCCTCCACAGAGATGGCAGGAGGAGGAGACTGACCGCCAGAGAACCGGTTGGTGATGGCGGGTTTCACCAGAGACACGTGGAACACGTTGGGGATTCTCATCTCTGGTGGAAGCTGGAGTCTGACAGCCACAGGGTTGATTATCTCCAAGATGGGAAATGGTCCCACGAATTTTGGACCCAACTTGGGAGATGGGATCTTCAACCGGATATTCCTGGAAGAGAGCCAGACATTATCACCCACCTTGTAGAGAGGAGAGGATCTTCGATGACGATCCGCAAAAGTCTTATGAACAAGAGCGCTCTTCTCTAGGTTCAACTTGGTAGCAGCCCAAATAGCAGACATATGGGCTGCGGAATCGTCAGCAGCCGGGACGTCAGATAGCACAAAGTCTTGGGGAAAAGCTTGAGGATGCTGACCATATACCGACATGAACGGAGACCTTCCTGTAGAGGAATGACAAGCATTATTATGAGCGAATTCCGCCCATGGGAGGAGATCAGACCAGTCATCCTGGCAGAGGGATACGTGGTTCCTCAGGAACTGTTCCAGGGCTTGGTTGACACGTTCAGCTGCCCCATTCGTCTGCGGGTGGTATGCAGATGAAAACTGAAGAACAATTCCCAGGTCTTTGCATAAGGAACGCCAGAACTTGGCAGTAAACTGGGTGCCTCTATCGGAGACGATCTCCACCGGGAAACCATGCAGGCGGAAGATGTACTGGATAAATAGCTGGGACAACTCCACTGCAGAGGGCAACTTCTTCAGAGGGATGAAATGGGCCATTTTGGAGAAGCGATCAATGACAACCCAGATCACAGTGTTCCCACAGGAGGGAGGAAGTTCGACAATGAAATCCATGGACAGGTGGGTCCAAGGACGGGAAGGAACCGGCAAAGGCTGTAGTAACCCACTGGGGCGGGAGTGACTTGACTTGGATGTGGCACAAACATTACAAGCAGCAACAAAGTCCTTCACATCCTTGCGGATATCAGGCCACCAGACCAGGCGTCGTAAGAGTTCAAGAGTCTTAGCTGGGCCAGGGTGTCCGGCCTGCCTGGAGCAATGGGTCTGTTGCAGGATAGGCAGACGCAGCTCAGGAGGAACAAATGCCATCCCAATGGGAGTATCTGAAGGAGCAGAAGACTGACCAGCCAGGATTTGGTCGGCAAACTGTGGATACAGGGAGGCAATAATCTTGACTGGAGGGATGATTGGCTCTTGTCTTTCAGGAGAGCGGTCCACCGGAGTGAAGCTACGAGACAAGGCATCGGCCTTCCGATTCTTGGAGCCTGGGCGATAAGTCAAGATAAAATTAAATCGAGAGAAGAAGAGAGCCCACCTTGCCTGTCTGGGGTTTAGCCTCTTGAGGGACTGGATGAACTCGAGATTCTTATGGTCGGTGTAAATCTGAACAGGAATCAGAGAACCCTCCAAGAGGTGACGCCACTCTTCAAGGGCAAGTTTAACAGCCAAGAGTTCTCGGTTCCCGACATTGTAGTTCTGTTCTGCGGACGAGAACTTCTTGGAGAAATAAGCACAGGGGTGCAACTTCCCATCAGCGGGATGTCTCTGAGACAAGATGGCTCCGGCTCCGACTTCAGAAGCATCAACTTCGATGCAGAAGGGTAGATCAGGATTGGGGTGTCGGAGGACAGAAGCGGATGTGAAGGCCTCTTTCAAGGACTGAAAAGCTTCAATGGCAGATGGGGGCCACAAGCTGGGTTTACCCCCTTTCCGGATGAGGGCCAGGATAGGTGCAATGCGGGAAGAGAACCCCCGGATAAACTGTCGATAATAATTAGCAAATCCGATGAATCTCTGGATTGCCTTGGTACTCAGTGGGAGAGGCCACTCCTGGATGGCCGACACTTTCACGGGGTCCATCTCAAATCCCTCTGGAGAGATAATGTACCCTAGGAAGGGGATCTTGGATACCTCGAAGACACACTTCTCCAACTTGGCGAAGAGAGAGTTCTTCCTCAGACGAGAGAGTACCTCCTTCACCTGGGAGCGATGACTTTCAAGGTCCTTGGAGAAGATCAGGATGTCGTCCAAATATACGACTACGAACCTTCCTAGGAGATCTCGGAACACATCATTAACAAACTCCTGGAAGACGGCAGGGGCATTGCATAGGCCGAAGGGCATAACGAGATATTCATAGTGCCCGTCACGAGTGTTGAAAGCCGTCTTCCATTCGTCACCCTCACGGATGCGAATGAGGTTGTACGCCCCCCGGAGATCCAACTTAGAGAATATCTTCGCCCCCTTCAGCTGGTCGAAGAGCTCTGCAATCAAGGGCAATGGGTACCTGTTTTTTACAGTGATTTTATTCAGGCCCCGGTAGTCTATACATGGCCGAAGGCCTCCGTCCTTCTTCTCCACGAAGAAGAACCCAGCCCCTGCAGGAGAGGTAGAAGGGCGGATAAACCCCCGCTGGAGATTTTCTTGGATGTATTCCTTCATTGCGGTAGTCTCTGCAGGAGAGAGAGGGTAAGTGCGACCTCTAGGGGGCATGGCTCCTGGCAGGAGTTCGACAGGACAGTCGTAGGAGCGATGTGGAGGAAGGAATTCCGCAGACTTTTTACAGAACACATCGGAGAATTCCTTATAACAGGAGGGAAGAGATTTTAACTCGGTTGAGGAGATAGTTACCTTCTTGAGGGGTTTTGCAGGAAGACAATGCTGTTGGCAGAATGGGCTCCAACGAGAAACCTGCCCTGTGGACCAGTCTATGGTGGGATTGTGCAGGCGCAGCCAGGGGAGACCCAAAACAACTGGAACAGCGGGACAAGAGATAATAAGAAACGAAAGTCTCTCTCTATGCAGGGTCCCAACCTGCACGGGTAGTTCGCCAGTGGTCATCGTGAGTACAGACTCCAGGGGTTTATCATCTATGGCGATGATCCGCATGGGAGAAGGCAAAGGAAATAAGGGAATTCCCATGTGCTTAGCAAAGAGAGCGTCTATGAAGTTACCCCCAGCACCGGAATCAATGAAAGCATTCCCGAAGATGGTCTTATCAGTCAGACGAATCTGGAAGGGAAGGAGAAACCTGTGTGAGTTTTCTAGGGTCTTCTCCTGAGACTTATCACGAGACTTTTGAGTAGTGCCCCCTACATAAGTTACCATAGACATACCTCGGGGTACAAAACTCTTAGCCTTTGCAGGACAGGCATTGGCGAAGTGGGAATGTCCGCCACAATACAGACACAGGCCTGACATCCGTCTACGGAGTCTCTCTTGTTCAGTGAGGCGAGTTCTTCCCACTTGCATGGGTTCCTCCTGGAGAGAAATGGATGCTCGGTCAGGCGGGGTGACGGGAGCCTGCAGGAGAGGCCTCTGGAAGCGGGGTGCCAATATGGGTTGAAACCTCCTGACACGATCTCTCAGGCTTTGATGCTCTCTCAGAAGAGTGTCCACCTTGACTGCTAAGGCGATGAGGTCCTCAAGTTGCGTGGGTAATTCACGGGAGACCAGGTCATCTTTGATGCGGAGGGAGAGACCATTATAAAATGCAGTATGGTATGCGTCGTTGTTCCAACGAGTCTCAGCAGCAAGTGTACGAAATTCGATAGCATACATGTACTCTGCTACACTGCGACTCCCTTGGCGGATTTGGAACAGACGGGAAGCAGCGGACAGGGATGTAGCGAACTGTTCGCCGGCGAACTAGTTCGCGCGAACTTCGACTGTTCGCGTCCGCCGAATGTTCGCGAACGTCGCGCGACGTTCGCCAATTGGTGTTCGATTCGAAGTAAAATTTCGTTCGACCATTCGACCGTTCGATCGCTAAAATCGAACGATTTCCATTCGTTCGAACGATTATAAGCATTCGATTGAATTAAAATCATTCGATCGAATAGCTTCGATCGTTCGATTCGAACGAAAATCCTTCGATCGTACGAATAAAATCCTTCGATCGTTCGATCGAACGATTTTATCGAGCGTTCGAAGTTCGCGAACTGTTCGCTTTTTTGCCGGTGTTCGCGAACGGCGTTCGCGAACATCAAATCGGCAGTTCGCTACATCCCTAGCAGCGGATGTCACCCGGCCGGGAGCATCGAAGACGATCCGGAATTCTTTGAGAAATGCTTCTGCGTCATCCATCAGTGGGGACTGCTTCTCCCAGTGTGGAGATGCCCACTCGAGAGCTTTCCCTGCCAGACGAGTAATCACGAACCCCACCTTGGCACGTTCAGAGTCAAATTCAGTGGGGTGCAGGGCAAAGCGAATCTGGCACTGATTCACGAATCCTCGACAGGCTTGAGGATCGCCATCGTAGAGAGGCGGAGCAGGAATATGTGGACCAGAAGTGGAGGGGTGGGTAGCCATGGCAGCAGCCGCTTGCGGAGGAGGTGCCGGCAGGAGGGGCGCTGGTGTCAACAAGGAGAGCTTTTCCAGGATCGCCTCCAGCGTGTGTCCCACGTAATTCTGCCGGGCTTCATATGCCTCCATGCGGGAATGCAGGCCCCGAAAGGCCCTGCCGAAATCTGGCTGAGCTTCCTCAGTGGGATCCATGGCCCAAGAATAATGTCAGGGAGCCGGGAGCTCCCTCCAGGGAGGTTGTCAGGATCAAGGAGGAAGCCCTCTTGAGGGTACAAGGTCGCGGTGTCCAAAGGGTTAAACGAAGAATAGTCAGGATCAGGCAAGAGTTCTCAGGCAGGCAGAATACACACAAGGTCCAAAGTCCAGGCAAAGGGTCAGGATACAAGGCAGGAACAAGATTAGGCAATAAGGCACACAGGGAACCCAGGATATGCTTCAGGAAAGTAATCCTATTCTTGGGCGCCATTCTGGTGTCTAGTTGGAGTTTTTATATTCAAATTTGGCGCCATTCTGACGTCATCGACGCTCCTGCGCCGACGTCGGCGCGCTGACGTCATCGCCCGGCGCCGCTACCCACGTGGCGGCCATGGGCGCCGCCATTTTGGGAGCGACGCCGGCAAGGATGGACGCGCCGCCCGAAGCTCCTGGGCCTGCTCCGGGCGGCGATCGTTACACTAGTATTGTTATTAAATACTGGCCTGCAGGTGATGTGTGCTCATGTGCAGGGGCCTAGTCCTCACAATTTTTTTTACAGAAGTTAAAATAACAAAATAAAGATAATAAAATACTCGTATTTTTGCAGGGTGATTATAGATGATCAAAATGAGAAGCCTGCCATTTCTGTGGGATACTACATTCCAAAGTAATTACAAATTAACTACTAATTACAACTCATGTTTTTACATGTGTTTTTTCATTGTGGGTGTGAAGCGCATCAATTTTAGTATATCAGTTTAAATCCAGCTTTAATACAATACTGCTGCACCAGAAACAGCATTCAATAAGTACAAGCTGCATGTGCTAGAGCAAAGTGCAAAGAGAGCCCTGAAAGCAATACCTCCTTGAGGCAGACGTTGTTTCCAGAACTCCCTTTCATGTGCACTGGTTGTTCTGGTGAGCCCCTATGTAATTGTAACTTTCGCCCATTTACTAAAGTGGCCCTGCACTCCCCTTTAGGTCCTTGTACCAGATTGCTGTGCCAGCTGTATGTGTGGTCAATTCATATATATATATATATATATATATATATATATATATATATATATATATATATATATATATATATATATATATATATATATATATATATATATATATATATATATATATATATATACCTGTATTATTCTTATTTTGTAGCCATGTATCATGGCTTTTGTCTTATGTCTTTATGTCTTATAGCAATATAAGTGGGATGCAAGAGATGCTATTTGTGGAAACTGTATTCAAGAAGGCTACACTCTATAAACACAGTTTTTGGTGGTTTTACATTTTAATACATTTTTCATATCTTAGGGGAATAAGCACTGCACGATGGATGTAGTCTTATGTTATTTTTAATGTAGGTGATTCTTAATGTTTTTCTCTTTTCTTAAAGGGCATGTAAAGTCTAAAATAGAATAAGGCTAGAAATGCTGTATTTTTTATACTAAATATAAACATGAACTTACTGCATCACAAGCCCTGCATCAAACAAATAATTTATGGTTTCAAAGTTGGCTACAAGGGGTCACCATCTTGTTACTTTGTTAAACATCTTTGCAAGACTAAGACTGTGCACATGCTCAGTGTGGTCTGGGCTGCTTGGGGATTGTCATAAACAAAGCTGCTTGAGTTCTGCATGGCTGGGAAGTAAGGCGGGGGCTCCCCCTGCTGTTCATAAGTATGATTGTTTCTCTGCTCAGCAGTTAGGGACCATCTGACAATTCCTATCCACAGCAGTAAATGAAGGGAGGATTTCACTGCATACAGTCAGGTTTCGTATAAAAACTGTACACATTTTTTAATTAAAGTATATTGGAGATAGGTTTCTTTTTCATTAAAGAAAGTAAAAATGTGATTTTATTTTTTTACCTTTACATGCCCTTTAATGTTTTTCTCAGCTCCCCCCACTGATAACTTACTATGCCTTCAATATGTGATCATAAAGCACATTATATATTCCTCTTACTACTTCTCACTTATGCCCTTCTATTCTGATTTTCACATTTGGGAAGGTTTTGGAATATAACATATTGACACAAGCTAGTTGGCCCATTTACACTGCTCATTAAATGCTTAATTCAGGTTTTGCATATGTGTTCCCCAATTTGATTTCCTATCATGAATTATTACCTTATTATTCTTGAAGGTTATTCAACTTATCACACTTCTGGGAAAAAGTATATCGTTAAATTACCTTTCATTATTGTTCCCTTCATGTTGTGTCCCCTTGATCAGAATGTGGTGATACATTGTACTAGATGCAAAATACAGGATATGTGAAAGGGAGCTCTGGAATTAACACCTGCCTCAAAGAAACTGACCCAGTGAGCATCAGCCATGATTCCTAGCATGTCATCTACTTACTGTAACATATAAAACAAATCTGAATAAAAATGAAGAGGACCACTAGCTTAACATTTAATGAAGGTGCCCTACAAAATACAAAGCAATTCTTTCTCTAAATTTTTCCAAACATATTTATATATGCTGAGAACCCAAAATCCTCCATAGCTCAGCTTTAAATGTGCTACTAAATAAACATACCGTGATGAAATACAGTATAGTAGGGGGTAATTCGATTTTACTGATGAGAAAATTACAGGAATCAAGGAAGAAAGGAAACTCAAAATGTAAAAAGAGCAGCATAAGATCTAATTTAATGTTCACTCTTCTAGAAAAATCTAAAATGCATATATTTACATGCAAAGCATCATATAACATTTTAAACAAACTATAAAACAAGGGAGGCACTGAGGCAGTGAGTGGAGGATGTATTATAATATTATATGTATGTATAAAATGATAACGATGATACAGTTAATGAATGTATCTTTTACAGTAATAGCAGTTTTTTGGGTAATAGCTTATAATGTGTTTAAAATGTCAGACACATTTTTAGTGCAAGGCCATGTGATTTCCTTTCCCTCCTTTTGCCTTCAACCCCCCTGTTTCTGCATACCATCCCAAAACCCCTGCTCAAAGTTTGGCTTTACAATGTTTAGCAGCTGGGCCATGCTACCAGGGAATGATAACGACCTTACAAATCTGCTGTTAGCTTGACAACAATAGGGTGCTCAGTCTTGTAGAAAATTGTGTTCATCAGCTAACTCTGCTCAGTTACTAATTGACATTGCCAAATATTTTAAGAACAATTGAAATGCACAAAAAAAAATGAAGATTTTAATCCCTATATTTATTGTCTTTCCCCATAGAGCTTTGGCTTACTTCGGCTTTACATGCGGGCTCGACCAATATTAGGGAGAAAGTGGAGTACAAAAATGGACAGGAGATGTACCATATAATGCACTAAACTTATTCACTCATTGGTTATGGTAGGTAAACTTGGAACACAAAAAGGTAATTTGATCAAGATTTAAAGTAAAGCTGTAGTTAAAAAAAATTACAAACCCTAAAATGCTATGTATCTTTGGATGAATGCCTATGTTATGGAACAATATGTTCCCCATGTTTTTTCTCATAAATATGTTTAAAATAAAAAGGCAATTAATACAACATATATATTTTTGTGTATATATATATATATATATGATACGATGGAGTTCAAAATAGGGAACATGGGGTCCTATGGCCATGTAGGATGAATGTTTGTAATAAGCGCCTCTTTGTACACCCTCTTTCTAACTCTGTCAATAGACATAGAAAAGATCAGCAAACCAGAGGCCACCCCTTTGATTAAGAGAACAGAACTTTCATTTAGGGGTTCTTGACTGTGAGGACAGTGAGGATGTGGATTGCCCTGCTGGGTGATGTTGTGGTGGCTGATTCTAGTAATGCCTTTAAAGGAGATGGAAAGGTTAAAACCAAGTAAGGTTTATCAGAAAGGTCCTATATAAATACACCAGTAAACCCTCAAAGTAATGCTGCTCTGAGTCGTCTGTCAAAAGAAACACCACATTTCGTTCCTTCTATTGTGTATACATGAGCTTTGGAACCAGAATTCTTTCTTTCAGCTAAAACCTTTTGAGCATGCTATACCCCTCCCTCCCTGTTGTAATCTGATCCTATAGCTATAAGTGTGCAGGTAGAGACTCAGGCAGGAAGTGATGTCACACCAAGCTAATATGGCAGCTGCTATCCTAAACAAACAGAGAGAGCTTCTAGAGTTTGCACGATTGTGGCTAATCTATTGGCAATACACTGCTTTGATAACTCTCTCCTTTAAATGTGACTTTGATGATTTCTTGAAGAATCATAATATTCAAATATTTTGTGATCTTAAGATTTACAACTCATTGGTATATACAGTATATTGGTATGTATTGTATATGGACCCTTAACAACAGCTCTATAGTGAAGAAGGCACAGCAGCGTCTCTACTTTCTGCGAAAGCTGAAAAAAGCCCACCTTCCACCATCTATCCTCACTATCTTTTACAGAGGGTCTATTGAAAGTATTTTATGCAGCTACATCACTACCTGGTATGGAAAATCCTGCAGCATGTGGTGAGGACAGCTGAAAAGGTCATTGGGGTCTCGCTTCCCGTCATTATGGGTATTTACCACACCCGCTGTCTCCAGAAGGCTACCAGCATTGTCAGGGGTAGCACCCACCCTGCACACGATCTCTTTACACTCCAACCATCTGGTAAAAGATACCACAGTATTCGGGCGCTGACCTCCAGAATGCGCAACAGTTTATTTCCACAAGCCATCAGGCATCTCAACTCCCTGAGGAACTGAATTAAACCTCTGTAATACTTTACATAAATGTATGCCACCTTGTATGTCCATCTTGCCCAGTGGGACCATGTACCTGCTAGGGTTGTTCACTTCAATAACTCACACTTGATGTACCCAGTGTAGTCTTATGTATAGCACTATGGGTTGTGGAGGAATGTTATTTTGTTTCTACTATGTACTGTATTGCTGTATATGGCTGAAATGACAATAAAATCCACTTGACTTGAAATAAATCAATTATAAATATTCACCAGGGCATGACATACCATGCACCATAGTCTCTAAATAAATACTCAGATCTGTAACTGTTTGACAAGCCTAGCCTTGACGATTTTTGAGCATATTTCTGTTAAGATAAAATCTCAGTAAATAGAAGAGTGACATTAGGTGCATTACTTAACTTTTTATTTACTAAAGAAATCAAGTGTTAGTTCCTTTAAAGCTCTCTTTGCAAAGAGCAACATTTTTTCTGGATCACTGGTGTCATTTTCCCATGTTCACTGATTCATACATCTTTTTATTCTCATTACAAACAGATGCATACCACAGGAGTGCAGGCAGTGACAGTCACACCATTTGGCAATAACTGTTTGATTACAGCTAGCCTTGACCCTTCCTTTTCCGAGCCCCAGCTAGTCATTTTGCTCTGTTTCCAGTCCTTCCTTTCAAAGCATGGCATCACGTAACAAAGCTTCAATTGCTGCTCATTGTAAAGTTGTTTTTTCTGGAGAATATTTTGAGTGCTGCCAAAAAAAAGGAGGGGGTATCACAAATTCAAAGCTACTATCATGTTAACAGCACTAGCTAAGGAGAAGGATTCCCTGCTTAGATTAAAAAAGGAGTTTCTCAGGCCCTTGTGACCTGGTTTTATAAAAGGAAGAATAGGAAAAAGCAGTGATACAAATTATGTCTTTTAAAAAGAGACTGAAAATTCATTCAGTTTAAGAAATTCCTAAATGACTTAATTTTGCAAGATCTGGTTTATTCTGGCATTTAATGAATGTTCTATATTGTGCACTTAAAAAGGTGCACTTACAGCACAAAACATAGTATCAACACAACTCACAAAATTAGCTATTAAAGCCGGATTTATGTCCGAAGAGAATACAAGAAATATCATCAATATGTACTGAGAAAAACAAAATTATATAGTGTGCGGAGTGCTAAAAACTGCCCATAGAAATTAACAAGATCCCAAAACAATACTAATTAACAAAAATGGACTACTAAATATTATCAAGGCTGAGCTTTTATACGAGGATGATAGGATTCATAAATGCCTTTCAAGCAGATACAACAGTATATAACTGATTTATCCACATACAACCATATTACATTGTTAACTATAGGTATATTAGGAAACAAAATAAAATGTTCCCTAATCATTAATTTCATCTCATTGCTCATGAGAAAAAACAAACAAACAGAAAAATGGTTTACCAAACATGGCAGATTATATTGTGGGCAGGTTGTGTTTGTGTGTTCTAACATTAAAGCCTCACTATGGAATGCTTCATCATACTGAATTAAGAAACTTTCTAGATAAAATCAATTAAATATTCTGCATCCTTTCTGAAATATTCAAGATTATGTTCACTATTCCTCTCTCAGTATTTGTTTCTCTTCATTCTGTCTTCTTGCAGCAGTTGGGTGTCAGAATATCTAGGCTTCCTTTCCTAGCAGATGTATTAGAGCTCACTCAAATAACTGATTCCAGCACAAACAAAATCTAAAAAAATAACTGCCTTTTGCACAAATTCTGCATGTAGAGAGACAGGATTTACAGTGATTTTAATACAGTGAGCTCTAATACATCTTCTAGGAAAAAGGAGCCCCCCTATAAAATATATTGGATCTAACTTGGGTCTACTCATTTCAGTATGCTAAAAGAGTGAATCTCATCACATAATTGATTACTGGCTATGCACTTGCATGCGGTGAACAATTTATCTTCATGTAGGCAGAGTTATACTAGTTAACAAGGCATTCTCATAGCACAAGAGTTTATGTTTTATCACCGCCTACTTATGGTGTATCTGGGCAGCTATTAGAAGAAGGGGAGTACTACCTGTCGCTATGTATACCTCCCAACATTAAAATAAGGAAAAAGGGACAAATTTTGTCTCAAAAAAATTACCACAACCACTTTATGGCCAAACCCCCTAATTATCATGTAAATTTTACAAAATTTGACAGGTTATAAAAGTTTGAAGTCTGGGAGTTTTAGGGCAATGTTTTATGTATTGTAACAGTTTTGCTAATAGCGGTGACATTGCCTTTAAAGGTGTGAGTCACAGTTCTCCCAACTAAAGAAGGAAAAAAGGAACCTTGTATACAGTTACCAAACAAGGTTCCTTTTTTCCTTCTTTAGTATAATTAACCGATACCTTGTGTGACTGTAAAGTCTGAGTATTTATTTTTGGCGTAAGAGTTAACTTTTCCTCTAATAAAAAAAGTTCTCCCAACTGTCATCAGTGCAGAAGATCAAAGAGAAACTCTGGGATTTTAAAAATTCAGGACTGCGGACTGAACTGTCCCCAGTGTCGGGCATGTGCACAGATGTACCCGATGTGGCACGCCAGAGCAGCAGCGGGGCCCTGGGCCAGTAGCCCCGGTGGGCCCCAAGCCCTTAGTCCGACCCTGACTGTCCCTCAGAAAATATGACAATTGGGAGGTATGTGCCATCCTTATAACCAAAATGCCAAATTCCCATTCATATTAATTAATATTAAAAATGCCACACATATACTAAAAATGTATGTATACTTTTATATACATTTAGGGGCATATTTATCAAGGGTCGAATTTCGAAATGAAAAAACTTCTAAATTCTAATTCAAAAAGACCAACCGAAATTAAGTAGAAGTTTTTTTTTTTGGTCAAATAGGTCTGTTTTTGATTGAATAGGTCCGTATTTGGGCAAATTTGAATCGTAGGAATCGTGGGAATAGCGCATCGATTGAATTTGGTTCAAAGTTTTCCCACCAATTGACTCCAAATAGGTTCTAGGAGGTCCCCCATAGGCTAAAACAGCAATTCAGCAGGTTTTAGATGGCGAATGGTCGAAGTCGAATTATTAAAGAGACAGTATATGATAAATTTCGATATTCTCATTTTTCAATTTCTTTCAAATTCAAATCGAATTTGGACTATTCCCTAGTCGAAGTACACAAAAAAATAAACAAAAAAAAATTCACTGTGACCTTTGATAAATCTGCTCCTTGAAGTCAAATGACAGTGCCCATAAATCCATTTATAAAGTTCATAATATGTGCTATCCGTGTGTGAATAATGCCTATATAATGAGAATCAAAATCCCACCATGTCTCAGGAGTTTCAAAATACTAATACAGAAATGGAACCTATTATCCATAATGTTGGGGACCTGGGGTTTTCTGGATAACAGGTGTCCATACCTTAAGTCTACTAAAATAACATTTTAACATTAAATAAACCCAGGATTGTTTTGCCCTCAGTAAGGATTGATTACATCTTTGCTTGGATCAAGTGCAAGATACTGTTTATTATTACAGAGGAAAAGGAAATCATTTTTAAGAATCCAAATTATTTGATTAAACTTGAGTCTATCGGGGACAACCTTCCAATAATTCAGAGCTTTCTGGATAACTGGTTTACGGATGACAGATCCCATACCTGTAATAATATATTGCAGAACTCTCCCCTCCCAAGCTGAAAACATAACACTGTTTTACTTTCCCAACCTACAGTTTGTGGACTCAGCACTGGATTTGCTAGTCGGGCGTCCCTAGGCCGCACGATCCACGCGGCCCGCACTATCTCAAGAGCACTGGCATGCAAACGCCGGAGCACTGGGGAGCATCGCATCCACAGTACTCCCCATAGAGCGGCTAGACGGCATGCCACCCCTAAATATGTGCCGCTCTAGGCCCAGGCCTATGTGGCCTCGTCACAAATCCAGGCTTGTGTGGACTTCTGTGCTATATACCTAAAGCCACCCAATCCAGCCATGCTTTTCTCATCACAATAACGACCTCTGAGGCTGTGCGCAAAGTACAAAAGAATAGAAAAAAAACAGGAGCAGAATAAATGGACAAATACTGATAATTTGTCAAACACAGAGAAGGAGACATCAAGGAGCATATTGAATAGCAGGCTACTTAATGTATATATGATATATATGTTTAAACCTTAATCTATGTTGTCATACATATAACATTTAAAAACTGGAAACATTGTTGAGGCTATCGTCTATTTGTTTTATTCATTACGTGTATATAAATGTATATATAATTAATATGTGTAGAAAACAAGGGGAGCACAATAATAATACCATAAATACACAAATAGCCAATAATTTTAAAAAAATGTATAAATGTATTCGCTATTGAAGCAGTATCCGTCTCACTTATGACCTCAATCCCACAATACCTTACACAATTCTGGGATGAGCATGAACTGAAGGGATTGAATTCGTGGCACGAGGGTAGCTGACCAATACAACAGGGCAAACAGTGCATTGGATAGAAAGGGAAAGATATATACTGATTTTATTATTCATTTTATATACAAATAATTTTAAAATCAGTGAAAATATATAATGTGTATTAAAGCGATACGACACATTCTTCTATGTTTCTATGTACGACACATAAAATCATAGGAACGTGTCAGTATCAAGTAGTTGCTGCACCCGGAATATTTTCCCTGAATGCCCCCCTCAAAGGTAAATAAGGTAAAGTTGTGGATGGATGTTTCGTCAAAGTTGTTTTACGAAAATAATTAGAACATTTCAAATTTTTGTAAATAACCCCCCTAGTCTTTGAGATGTAAAAATGTTCTAATGGGTTAAACTCTGGCCTTTTGAGTATGCCTTGAGAGAAATAGGTTAAAATTGCAGATGACCTTCAGGGGCAGATTTATTAAAATCCAAACTGATGAATCCTGATGGTTTTCTGTTTATCACAGTTATTAACACTTTCCTGACAGTAAAGAAAGTGGGGGTCATTTATAAACACTGGGCAAATTTGCCCATGGGCAGTAACCCATAGCAACCAATAAAATTGCTGCATTCATTGTTCTACTTGTAGCTGGCTTTAAAAAGCAAATCAATGATCTGTAGCTATAGGTAACTGCCCATTGGCAAATTTGCCCAGTGTTGATAAATAAGCCCCACGTTGTTTAACAAATTGCCACATTTATCAAAGTCTTTTGACTTTTTAAATGTGTCAGAATTGATTAGACAGACTGCTTTGAGCCAAACTCAATTCTTTGCTGTCGGGTATTAAGAGAGTGCTGTAACACTTGAGGGCAGATTTATCAAGGGTCGAATTTCGAGGGTTAAAAAAACCCTCAAATTCGACCCTTAAATTAAAATCCTTTGAATTCGAATTTGATTTTAGCGCAAAAGCTTAGATCGAACATTCGAATAACAATTGTTCGATTGAACAATGAAATAGTTTGAATCGAACTATTCAACCTATTTTAAGCAAAAAACTTGCTGGGGAAGGTCCCCTTAGGCTAACATTGGACTTTGGTAGGTTTAAAGTGGCAAAATATGAAGTCGAAGTTTTTTTTAAAGAGACGGTACTTCGATTATCGAATGGTCGAATGGTCAAACGATTTTTACATCAAATCGTTCGAATCATTCGATTCGATCGAATTTGAACGAATTTACCCAATTCGATGGTCGAAGTACCCAAAAAATACCTGGTAAAGATGGCTATTTATGGGGGACTTGCTGAACTGATAAAAATAGTGGTACAATCAGTAGGACTACTGAAAAATGATAAAGAAGTAAACAGCAAGAAATATAGTGAGTAATCATAAATCTGTCCCCAATTGTTTTCATATAATAAACTAGAGATACTGGGGCTCATTTATCAACACTGGGCAAATTTGCCCATGGGCAGTTACCTATAGCAACCAATCAGTGATTAGCTTTTTAAAGCCAGCTGCAAGTAGAACAATGTATGCAGCAATCTGATTGGTTGCCATGGGTTACTGCCCATGGGCAAATTTGCCCAGTGTTGATAAATGACCCCCACTGACTTATTCAAGGTATTGACTAGTCTCCATTTAACATTTTTCTAAAATGTATATTTTCAGAATGGATTTATTTCAAGATCCAGCTCCCTAAAGTGTTACAGTTTAATACTTTAGCTGCTGCCATTTCTCAGCAGCAGCTGAATGGCTGTATATGATGGATGGCCTTCAACTGGAAGAGTAGCTCTGTAGCACACTTTATAATACAGGGAGCATGCTCTGAAAGCATGGAAGCTGCTCCAGCTGAGAAACGGCAAAAATGAATGTATAAAACTGTAATAGTCAGCGACCTGATATTATGAGCTGTAACTGTAAATACTGAATTTTGTGCCTGATACTGTTTGCTTCCCATGTTAAATATTCATTGAAGGCAGAAGATAGCAAGGCATATTATCAACAGACCTTTAACAGTGGGCATGAAATGCCTAAAGGTTCCTCAAACTGTCTCTCATTTTCTAGTCTTAATGGATGATTGCAGAAATCAATGTTGCCATTAGTAACAGTATATTTGGTATGGCACACTTTCCTCTTTCGTTCGGCCTGCACAACGATTACAGTATTAGGAGAAGCTCATTGTTATAAATATGCAATAAAGTACTCATTTCAGTATAATGATCCTGTGTGAGCGTCTTTACCAGTACAGGATCTACATTATAGATCTGGTATCTGTGTGCTTTGGATTCTTGGCAGCAGGCAGGATGGCTTCCCAATTTGAACAAATTAAAATATACAGCACAGTGGATTACAGTTTATAATGGACTGTGTAGTGATGCTCATTATTTAGGCTAAAAGCATGTGCCGGCCTTCACACCAATGTTGTGTATCCTATAGATTAGAGCACTGGTATCTCAGATGTTTTAATGCAATTTGCAAGAGAACCACACCATCTTACCCCAGTGCAATGTAGAGCCTGATACTGCATTATTCAAGAATATTCTACAGAACATGGATAAATTCATGCATGAAAATAACCTTATGCAATTATCCTTATCAAAACTAGAGCCCTAAGTGTTAAAACAGTGGGTGGAAAATATCTGGAAATTACCATATGTTTCTATTTGTAGATACATAGCAAATGCTAGGTTATCTATTTAATTTAAAAACAGTAATTGCAGGTAAAAGATGCACCTAACTTAATTCTCATATAGATTGCAGCTAACAGTTCTTTTCTCTGTCAGTAAACCAGCTTTGCAGCCTATAATTAACCTTGTTTACACTCATTTGCATTTTTTGTAGCAATGAATATTTTAAAACAAATGAAATTTAATGTGAGAAGCCTGTTGTAGTGATAGCAATATGCCATACAGTTTGAATTGTTACTACAGGTGTGGGACCTGTTATCCAGAATGCTGAGGACCTGGGGTTTTCCGTATAACTGATCTTTCCGTAATTTGGGTCTTCATGCTTTAAGTCTACTAGAAATTAATTTAAACATTTAGGGGCAAATGTACCAAGGGTCAAATATCGAGGGTTAATTAACCCTCGATATTCGACTGGGGAATGAAAATCCTTCGACTTCGAATATCGAAGTCGAAGGATTTTGCGCAAATAGTTTGATCGAACAAACGAAGGAATAATCGTTCGATCGAACGGTTAAATCCTTATAATCCAACGATTCAAATGATTTTAATCCAACGATCGAAGGATTATCCTTCAACCAAAAAAAGATAGCCAAGCCATAGGCTAACATTGAGTTTGGTAGCTTTTAGGTGGCGAACTAGGGGGTAGAGGTTTTTTCTTAAAGAGACAGTACTTTGACTAACGAATGGTCGAATAGTGGAACGATTTTTAGTTCGAATCCTTCGATTCGAAGTCGTAGTCGAAGGTCGAAGTAGCCCATTCGATGGTCGAAGTAGCCAAAAAAACACTTTGAAAGTATTTTTTCTTCTATTCCTTCACTCGAACTTAATGAATGGGCCCCCACATAAACCCAATAGGCTTATTGCTTCCAATAAGGATTAATTATATCTTAGTTTGGATCAAGTACAAGCTACTGTTTTATTATTACAGAGAAAAAGGAAATCATTTTTAAAAATTTGGATTATTTGGATAAAATGGAGTCTATTCGGAGCTTTCTGGATATCAGGTTTCCGGATAAGGGATCCTATACCTGTACAAGTTAAGTAAGATAATGAGGGTTATCACCCCAAAATCAATCCCTTAATATGAGTAGGGCAGCATTGCAATACATTTAAACGCCCCCAGCATACTATGTTGAGAAATTTAACAGACTGCCATGTTTTCCCAGCTCCACTGTCAGTGATATGTGAACAAAACAGTATGAGGTATCAGTTGAAAAGGGGCCTTTCTATCTTCTAGTCATCTTGCATGTGTTTACTGTGTGGACTATAAATATAAACATATGAATTGTAATATGCCAATTAAATTTTTTTCCAATGTGTTCCATTCTATACCTGATGAAGATGGTGATGAAGGATGAGGACTATCTTCTTGTGCACTTCCTGCCTGTGATAGTGCTCCACCGGTCCCACTCTCTTCAGTAATGTTGGATGATCCTGGGGTTGTAGATCTGCTGATGGACTGAGATTCCTGGTCACTCCCTGATCCCCGTCGTTCTTCAAGACTCATCTGAATAGCCTCATCATCCTCTTTTCTTTCTCTTTTGTGTACTCGTGAGTGGACAACTACCTGGTGATATGTTCGGAAAGCCCTCCCACAGTCAGGGCACTCAGTTGGTTTATCCTTTATGCCTCGGTGCAGATTATAGTCTAGCTGGCTCATATTATGTGCCAGATAATCTCTGGTGCTTTCTAATATATCTAATTTGGATGATACATCTCTATGACTGTGAAGTAAATTACTTTGCATTTTCTGTTTGCAACCATTGGCTCCTACGATGACATATTCTCTCTTATCTTTATCAAAGAGAACACCAGCATTAGCTAAAGTATCTTCATGGTTGCGTTGCATCTGCTGCTCTTTAGCCAGAAAGCCATGCTCCATTGCCATTCCTCTTGCCATTAGCTGCCAAGCTTGATAGCTATTGACTGGATCCATCTCTGCAGCCTTAGCTGCTGCCTGTAATCTTTCGATACAGCTAGATTTTAAAGGTGGCACCAGGTTGAGTGAGCCAATTAAGGAATGTTTCTCGCTTTCTGTCATGTTATGGGCAATGCCAGAAATTGGCGAAAGCAATTTTCCGAGAACTTCTTTTTCTTTTAGAGGCAGGTCACCTTTATTATAAATATGACTATGTTCACTTAAGCTTGCTTTATCTGAAGACATAAAACCACTCTGTAAGCAAGATATGTACCTAGAATACAAATTTACATGTGCCTCTTGTGACACACTGCTCATAGATACAGGAACCTCTGCTTCATTTGAAGATTTATTCTTTACAGCTAGCTTGTTTAGGTGAACTTTCATGTGATTTTTCAGAAACCAAGGTTCCTTGAATCGTCTACCACAGATCTGACAACAGTGTTCAAAAGAATCTTTGTGCTTCCTCATGTGACCCTTCAGAAACCATGCCTGACTGAACACTTGCCCACAAACCTCACACCGAAACTCACTATTTGACTGTTCTCCATTTCCACTTGATCCTTGGCCTTGTACTGATTCTGCGGTTATATGAGCCTTTTCAACATGGCTAATCAAATCTTCCTCTTGAGAGGCAGCAAAATCACAAAGCGTACACTTGTAAGGCTTGTGTAATATTCGAATATGCCGATCTAGTTCCTCACGTTTCTTAAATTTTCCTTTGCAAAATGTGCACCTGAATCCAGTGGCCGGAGTTGCTGCTTCCTCTTGGACAAGTGTTGGCTTTGGAGAGGGCGCTTTGCTAGAAACATCAGAAGTATTATGATTAGCTGCTAAGGATATATGACAGTTAGATAAAGAAGATAGCTGTAAGTGCTGTTGTGGCTTTACGTCAAGTCTAGGCTGAAGTAGGCTGTTTTTCATGTGTTTGTCTCTTAAAATTGCTCTTTCTTCTAGCTCATGCAAAAGCCTGTTTTCTTCTCTGACTCTTCCACGACCTTTGCCAAGATTTCCAAGTTTGTGGGTGCGCAGGTGGATTTTCAGATTACCTTTTTGAGCTGCTCTATGATCACAATATGGACATTTAAATGGTTTCTCCCCAGTATGAGTGCGCATGTGAAGAGATAAAATACTATTGAAACGGAAACGTTTACCACACAATGGGCATGGATATTTTCTATTTTTTCTTGCATCATCCTCTATGTCATTCATTTGGGACATAATGCCAAGGTTTTGTCCATTTAAAAACTGTTGAAGATCAACTCTTCCATTGTCAACTCTTCCACTGTCAACATCTCGATTCAGCTGATTGGCTAATAAAGCCATTTGATTGCTGATTGGTTGATTTGCCATTGACACGTGACTTTTTTCTTCTATTGCAGTTCCTGATTTTTCTTCAGAGAAGGCATGGCTAAGATGGGAAGTTATCTGATGCAACTTCTGACTCATTGAATATTGGCCATTTATCAAGGTGCTGTTAAGATGAGTGTCAACTTCAGGCAAAGCTGATGAAACTCCAAGGCACAAACTAGTTTCCTCCATTCCTAATAAAAAACAAAAAACATGAGTTTGTTATTAGAAGAATGTATTACAAAGTATTAATAAACATATTATACAAACATACTGTATATGGCTCTCCAAAGTACTAATAAATTAATAATGCATTGCATATGAATGCATCCATCTACTAAAAAGGTCAACACACAAACATTAAGCAAAAGTTATTTATATAATACTTTCATTTCCCACAGTGCTGTATAGGATATTGGTAAAATTACCAACAAAGGTACAGTTAACCAGTGCAGTTATATTCAGCAAGTAATCAGAGCTAAGATTTCATTATTTTAACTTGCAGTAAACTTAATAATTTGATGTTTTGGCTGCATTTTACAAATGTGTTGGTAAATGAGCCTCATAATGTTATATTTTTTATTATTAATTGGTGTTGATTGGTGGTGACTACAAAACCAAGGTGTGTGTGTGTGTGTATATATACATATATACATATATATATATATATATATATATATATATTTATATATATATATATATATATATATACATATATATATGCAGCTGTGGAGCTGATCTACTTCTTAATGCTGTCATGGAAAAATGACAGAATTAATGTTGTCACTGACAAACTGACAGCATCAATTAGAAATATATAAAATGAACTGGAATAAAGGATTCATTTCAGAGGTTCATTCTAGAGATAATCTCCGAATATGTCAGATGTACTACATTTTTAATCATAATTAACCTCATATTGTCATTCTGGTAACACCATAACTATTCAGAAGTGATGAAAAAATATTTCATTATTTATTCAATAAGAAATAGTATTGGTATACAAATTCATTATTGAAAAAAACACGAGTGGGAGTGCTTTGTAATGTTTATGATTCAACTTTCTGCATAAATCAAGCTTTCACATATATCAACATTTTAAATAATCAGTAAAAAAACACATTTTGGGGGTTATTTATTAAGAATTTTTCTGGTCAGACTTTTAAAAGGGAAAACACAAATTATTTGGAGAACAAAAAACTGGACGGTGTTAAAAGTCAGATGAAAAAAGTACTCCAATTCAGACCTGCTGAGAATATGCTACTCCAGCAGAATTCTGCACTGAAATCCATTTCTCAATAGAGCAAACAGATTTTTTTTATATTCAATTTTGAAATCTGACATGGGGCTAGACATTTTGTCAATTTCCCAGCCGACCCTGGTCATGTGACTTGTGCCTGCACTTTAGGAGAGAAATGCTTTCTGGCAGGCTGCTCTTTTTCCTTCTCAATGTAACTGAATGTGTCTCAGTGAGACATGGGTTTTTACTATTGAGTGTTGTTCTTAGATCTACCAGGCAGCTGTTATCTGTGTTAGGGAGCTGCTATCTGGTTACCTTCCCATTGTTCTTTTGTTTGGCTGCTGGGGGGGAAAAGGGAGGGAGGTGATCTCACTCTAACTTGCAGTACAGCAGTAAAGAGTGATTGAAGTTTATCAGAGCACAAGTCACGTGACTTGGGGCAGCTGGGAAATTGACAATATGTCTAGCCCCATGTCAGATTTCAAAATTGAATATAAAAAAATCTGTTTGCTCTTTTGAGAAATGGATTTCAGTGCAGAATTCTGCTGGAGCAGCACTATTAACTGATTCATTTTGAAAAAAAAGTTTTTCCCATGACAGTGGGGCTCATTTATCAACACTGGGCAAATTTGCCCATGGGCAGTTACCTAAAGCAACCAATCAGTGATGAGCTTTTTGAAACCAGCTGCAAGTAGAACAATGAATGGAGCAATTTGGTTGCATTAGTCAAAAAATAGTGAGAACTTTTCGGATTTTTATAAATAACCCTTTTATATCAGTATGTTCAAAAGGGATCAAACTTTTCAATATATAATAACTTTGTTTCAATTTCACAGTATTTAAGTGAGAATACAGATTTGCCAGTAATATGTGGTCATCTTGCAGGTCTTTTTGTGAAGGTGTGTAACCACCTTCATCAATCAATGTGATTAAAAAACATAATGGTGGTAGAATATACCTTTATATGCAAATCTGTCTTAATGCAACCATCTTTAAACACCATGCTGTTCCAGCTGCTGCCGCAAGTAGTTCTAATACTAGCATCATGGAATTATATCCCTATTACAATAGGGACAAAATTACTATAGCTCTATGTCACAAAAAACAAAAATGTTGTGGCAGGATCGTGCCATAGATCATTTAAATACACAGAAAAGGCCTTCATCTGACATCACTAGGTAGTAGCAATGAAAAAAAACATAATTATATTTTAAACACCATTGGACCCCACACCCCAAGAATGTTACAGGTAAGTGGACAGTGCCCTTAGGTATTGCTGTATAGGCCTTTTTTTAATGTATGATGTCAATTAATGACCATCTTAAAAAACTTAATGTAATGCCTGCATAGAGATCAAATTTTAAATACTACTGTACAACAAATGTAAAACAATATTTTTTGATTCCCTATCACTTTTAACATACCTCCCAAAATTAATATTTTCAATGATGGCTACAAATTTTTTCTAGAAGGTTCAAACCTTAAAATTAGAAGGTGGTAGAGGGCATATGGAGAGAAATAGGAAGATTTAACCTGCTGAATTGCTATGTTAGCCTATGGGGACCTCCTAGAACCTGTAGCCAGCATTTGGCTAAGTTTTTAGTAGTCAAAGTAAAATCGATTTTAAAATTACTTCGACTTCGAATATCGTAGTGCCCTATTCGATGGTCGAATTTCGTCGTTTTTTGCACTTCACCCTTGATAAATCTACCCCTTAATGTTCCACAGTCTTCTCATAATACTGTACATCTGGCAGATGCTTGGCAAAAACAATAACTAGTATAATGGTTAATACAACTATCCCGTGAAAATTTCATTTCCAAATTTCATCTTCAACTGTTTAACAAAGGTTGTTGCTGCAAGAATAAAACACTCCTGATCAGAAATATAAAGAACAGAACCTTTTCAGGGTCATTAAACAGCTGTAAACATTATTATAAAAATAAACCACAGATTTGATGCTTACAATTTAGCCCTGAGCCTGACGTGCTGAACAAATAATCTCCCCCCCCCAATCTCCTACAATCATTACTGGTGACATTTGAGCATCTAAATACATGATATCATTAATGTTACTGAGATGGGCATGATCCTTATTAATACATAGGTACTGTGGGGTTAGGCTGATATGTGCACTTCTCATGCAGGAAGAGTAAGCAATGTTTGCAGGCAAAAGTGATAGACATAGTTAAAAGAAAACAGTCAGCCTTATTTTTAGCAACTGATTAAACAGCAAGTTCTTTATTAATATTACAGATAGAATGCACATCATTTTTTGACAGTCTCAAGGGGTTACAGATGTTACAGCAGTCAATCTTAACTATTGTTAAGTATATTATAGGAGGCAATTAGGGGGTTATTTGTCAAGGTCTGAATATATGAACTTTCAATAATTCATAGTTTTCGGAGAAAAAAAACAACTACAAATTTTTTCGAGATTCCGAAAAAGTCCGATGGTCTAAAAACTATAATGTCCTGTTGTTAGCCACATTGCAATTGTTTTTCCTTTATTTGTTTATTTTTTATAATTTTTTAATTATTCGCCTTCCGCATCTTTCTAGCTTTCAAATACGAGTCACTGACCCTGGCAGCCAAGTAGCTGTTGCGCTGTGACAATCATTATTATTCTTGTTATTTTTATTCTTTATCTTTCTATTCAGTTCCTCTCCTATTGATGTCAGGTTGCTAAGGTAAACAAGACCCTAGCAAACAGCTGCTGAAATTCCAAACTAGAGAATTGTTGAACAAACAGCTACTGTATATAACTGAAAAATCCCACAAATTAAAATTGAAAACCAGTTGCAAAATGTCATACTAAAAGTTAATGTAAAGGTGTACAACCCTTTAACCATGGCATCAAAAAGTCATGAACACAAACAGAAGGAAACAGATCCAGTCCAAGTAAGTGAGTAATACCTTTGCTTTTCCAAAATTCATGCCCTCACTACTACCCACAATTAGAACTCAAGTTATTGTATTGTTATGAAAATCACACAATGCTTAAATTTAACCCTTTGCCTGCCAAGCACGTACGGCGTACGTGCTGGCAGGCCAATGCTCAGGCTGCCAAGAACGTACATTGTACGTTCTTTGGCAGCTGAGCTCTCTCTCTGCTTCGGCGGCTTTTGCCGCCTCCGCAGAGAGTGGGGAGAGAAGACAGCCCCCTAGGCAACGAGGCTGGGGGGCTGTCAAGTCGGATCTGCGACTCGATTGTCGCAGATCCGACTTCAAAGTAGCAGACACATCGCATGGAGCGTCTGCTACTACACTCACCCTTCTTCCTGCCTGCAGAGCCGCCCACGCACTTCCTGCTGCGCAGCAACTCTGCAGACACGCTGCCAGGACTCCTCCAAAGAAGACAGCGATTCTCCTGCTCCAAAAACGGTAAGTGCACGTTTTTTTTTACACACTTACCTGCACCTACACATACTTACAGTACATTTATGCATTTTAGTAAAGATTGGAATTTTTTAAAATTTTTTTTTTTTAATTTTAGCACACTTGGTCCCTTTTGTACATTTATTTACACTTATTTACACTTATTTACATGTATTTGCACACTCAGATAACTTTTATTAGTGCACAAATATGTATACACAAACAGGTGTTTTTTTTTTTTTTTACGAATTCATTATACTGTTATCTTTTGTTTTTTTTGCCTAAAAACGTGTTATTTTGGCAGCGTGACTATTGGATAATCGATTTCGGCCACTAATTACGCTGTCAGAACAATTATTTTGTTATTTCATTGATTTACGCTATTTTTGTGGTTTTATTGCAATTTTATCCCTGCATTATTGTTCCTTATGTATCTTTAGTATCGTTTTGCTGTTTGGTGCTTTGGTATAGAAAGATAGATTTTACTTAGTTTGATCCGCCAAAATATGTGCTTTCCAAAAATATATGGGTTTCTGGGGTTATTTTTACAGTTTGGGGGTCTTACGGCACATAACGTACAGTTAGGGTTCTCTTTTCTGCAGCTTAGTTGGCTAGCGTGAAAATTCATAGGCACGTTTTTCATTTGGGGTCCATACACAACACATACTTTGGTAAATCTATACATATTGGGCATCAAACTATTTATTAGACCTCTGACGTCCATATTTAGAGAGATTTTTCTTTGTACGTAAAACATTGTGTGTGATAAATGCGGCAAACTGCAACATTTTTAGGCGATTTTCAGAAATGTTGTAAAAACCTATATGTTTAGAAAAGCTTTGCAGTTTGGTAGTTTCGTGTAGAAAGACGTCGTTATCTTTGTTGGAATCGGCAGAATGTGTACTTTCCAAAAATGTATGGTTTTGGGGGGTCATTGCTGTTAGGAGGGTCTTGAGGCAAATAATATGAAGTCAAGGGTCTATGTTCACAGAAGGCGAATCGGCAGCGGAGAAAACTCATATTCACTATTTTTATTTGGGGTCCGCACATGCCAGCTGCCTTGGTATATCTATGCATATTGGGCATCAAACTGTTCAATAGACCCTTGGCATCAATATTTATGGTGTTTTACAATTGTATGTAAGAAATTGGGTGAGATAAATGCGGCCAATTGCAATATTTTTAGGCGATTTTCAGAAATGTAAAAACAGTTGCTTTTATCGCCAAATTTAGGAAAGGCTTGGTACTTTGGAGTACAAAGACATGCATACCCAATTTGGATTCGCAGGAATGTGTACTTTCCAAAAATATATGGTTTTATGGGGTGAACGCACTTTTTTCTACCTTTGCCCCCCCCAAAACAATGTAAATGTGTTGATTTTGCAGTACCTGAAATGACAGACCATTTGAGGGTCTTTGTTTTGGGGCCCTATATGCCACGTGCTTGGGTACACCTATACATATTGGGCATCAAACTGTTCAGAGGACCCCAGGCTTTCATATTTGGGGTGATTTCTCTTGATACCTAAAAGTATGTGGGAACTACGATGCTAGAGGGTGAAAATTTTGAGGTGATTTTTGGAAATGTCCCCAAAATCACCAAATTTAGAAATGGTTTGCGGCTTGGTACTTTGGAGTACAAAGACATCCATACCCGATTTGGATTCGCAGGAATGTGTACTTTCCGAAAATATATGGTTTTATGGGGTGAACTTACTTTTTTCTACCTTTGCCCCCCCCAAAAACAATGTAAATGTGTTGATTTTGCAGTACCTGAAATGACAGACCATATGGAGGTCTTTCTTTTGGGGCCCCTGTATGCCACGTGCTTGGGTACACCTATACATATTGGGCATCAAACTGTTCAGGGGACCCTATGCTTTCATATTTGGGGTGATTTCTCTTGATACCTAAAAGTATGTGGGTAATACGATGCTGCAGGGTAGATATTTTGAAGTAATTTTTGGAAATGTCCCCAAAATCCCCAAATTTAGGAATGGTTTGCGGCTTGGTTCTTTGGAGTACAAAGACATGCATACCCAATTTAGATCCGTGGGAATGTGTACTTTCCGAAAATATATGGTTTTCTGGGGTGAACTTACTTTTTTCTACATTTGCCCCCCTCAAAACAATGTAAATGTGTTGATGTTGCAGTACCTGAAATGACAGACCATATGGGGGTCTTCGTTTTGGGTCCCCTATACGCCACGTGCTTGGGTACACCTATACATATTGGGCATCAAACTGTTCAGAGGACCCCAGGCTTTCATATTTGGGGTGATTTGTCTTGATACCTAAAAGTATGTGGGTAATACAATGCTGCAGGGTCGAAATTTTGAAGTCATTTTTGGAAATGTCCCCAAAATCACCAAATTTAGGAATGGTTTGCGGCTTGGTAATTTGGAGTACAAAGACATGCATACCCAATTTAGATCTGTGGGAATGTGTACTTTCCGAAAATATATGGTTTTCTGGGGTGAACTTACTTTTTTCTACATTTGCCCCCCTCAAAACAATGTAAATGTGTTGATTTTGCAGTACCTGAAATGACAGACCATATGGGGGTCTTCGTTTTGGGGCCCCTATACGCCACGTGCTTGGGTACACCTATACATATTGGGCATCAAACTGTTCAGAGGACCCCAGGCTTTCATATTTGGGGTGATTTGTCTTGATACCTAAAAGTATGTGGGTAATACGATGCTGCAGGGTCGGAATTTTGAAGTCATTTTTGGAAATGTCCCCAAAATCACCAAATTTAGGAATGGTTTGCGGCTTGGTACTTTGGAGTACAAAGACATGCATACCCAATTTAGATCCGTGGGAATGTGTACTTTCCGAAAATATATGGTTTTCTGGGGTGAACTTACTTTTTTCTACATTTGCCCCCCTCAATACAATGTAAATGTGTTGATTTTGCAGTACCTGAAATGACAGACCATATGGGGGTCTTCGTTTTGGGGCCCCTATACGCCACGTGCTTGGGTACACCTATACATATTGGGCATCAAACTGTTCAGAGGACCCCAGGCTTTCATATTTGGGGTGATTTGTCTTGATACCTAAAAGTATGTGGGTAATACGATGCTGCAGGTTCGAAATTTTGAAGTCATTTTTGGAAATGTCCCCAAAATCACCAAATTTAGGAATGGTTTGCGGCTTGGTACTTTGGAGTACAAAGACATGCATACCCAATTTAGATCCATGGGAATGTGTAGTTTCCGAAAATATATGGTTTTCTGGGGTGAACTTACTTTTTTCTACATTTGCCCCCCTCAAAACAATGTAAATGTGTTGATTTTGCAGTACCTGAAATGACAGTCCATATGGGGGTCTTCGTTTTGGGGCCCCTATACGCCACGTGCTTGGGTACACCTATACATATTGGGCATCAAACTGTTCAGAGGACCCCAGGCTTTCATATTTGGGGTGATTTGTCTTGATACCTAAAAGTATGTGGGTAATACGATGCTGCAGGGTCGAAATTTTGAAGTCATTTTTGGAAATGTCCCCAAAATCACCAAATTTAGGAATGGTTTGCGGCTTGGTACTTTGGAGTACAAAGACATGCATACCCAATTTAGATCTGTGGGAATGTGTAGTTTCCGAAAATATATGGTTTTCTGGGGTGAACTTACTTTTTTTCTACATTTGCCCCACTCAAAACAATGTAAATGTGTTGATTTTGCAGTACCTGAAATGACAGACCATATGGGGGTCTTCGTTTTGGGGCCCCTATACGCCATGTGCTTGGGTACACCTATACATATTGGGCATCAAACTGTTCAGAGGACCCCAGGCTTTCATATTTGGGGTGATTTGTCTTTATACCTAAAAGTATGTGGGTAATACGATGCTGCAGGGTCGAAATTTTGAAGTCATTTTTGGAAATGTCCCCAAAATCACCAAATTTAGGAATGGTTTGCGGCTAGGTACTTTGTAATAGAAAGACATGCATACCCAATTTAGATTCGTGGGAATGTGTACTTTCCGAAAATATATGGTTTTCTGGGGTGAACTTACTTTTTTCTACCGCTGCCCCCCCCAAAACGATGTAAATGTGTTGATTTTGCAGTACCTGAAATGACAGAACATACAAGGGGGGGTCTTCATTTTAGGGCCCCTATATGCCACATGCTTGGGTACACCTATACATATCGGGCATCAAACTGTTCAGAGGACCCTAGGCTTTCATATTTGGGGTGATTTCTCTTGATACCTAAAAGTATGTGGGTAATACGATGCTGCAGAGTAGATATTTTGAGGTGATTTTTGGAAATGTCACCAAAATCACCAAATTTAGGAATGATTTGCGGCTTGGTACTTTGTAGTAGAAAGACATGCATACCCAATTTGGATTCGTTGGAATGTGTACTTTCCGAAAATATATGGTTTTCTGGGGTGAACTTACTGTTTTCTACTTTTGCCCCCCCCCCAAAACGATGTAAATGTGTTGATTTTGCAGTACCTGAAATGACAGACTATATGGGGGTCTTCCTTTTGGGGCCCCTGTATGCCACGTGCTTGGGTACACCTATACATATCAGGCATCAAACTGTTCAGAGGACCCTAGGCTTTCATATTTGGGGTGATTTGTCTTGATACCTAAAAGTATGTGTGTAATACGATGCTGCAGGTTAGATATTTTGAGGTGATTTTTGGAAATATCACCTAAAGCACCAAATTTAGGAATGATTTGCGGCTTGGTACTTTGGCGTAGAAAGACATGCATACCCAATTTGGATTCGTTGGAATGTGTACTTTCCGAAAATATATGGTTTTCTCGGGTGAACTTACTGTTTTCTCCTTTTGCCCCCCCCCTAACGATGTAAATGTGTTGATTTTGCAGTACCTGAAATGACATACTATATGGGGGTCTTCCTTTTGGGGCCCCTGTATGCCACGTGCTTGGGTACACCTATACATATTGGGCATCAAACTGTTCAGAGGACCCTAGGCTTTCATATTTGGGGTGATTTCTCTTGATACCTAAAAGTATGTGGGTAATACGATGCTGCAGGGTAGATATTTTGAGGTGATTTTTGGAAATGTCACCTAAATCACCAAATTTAGGAATGATTTGCGGCTTGGTACTTTGGCGTAGAAAGACATGCATACCCAATTTGAATTCGTGGGAATGTGTACTTTCCGAAAATATATGGTTTTCTGGGGTGAACTTACTGTTTTCTACTTTTGCCCCCCAAAACAATGTAAATGTGTTGATTTTGCAGTACCTGAAATGTCAGACTATATGGGGGTCTTCCTTTTAGGGCCTCTATATGCCACATGCTTGGGTACACCTATACATATTGGGCATCAAACTGTTCAGAGGACCCTAGGCTTTCATATTTGGGGTGATTTGTCTTGATACCTAAAAGTATGTGGGTAATACGATGCTGCAGAGTAGATATTTTGAGGTGATTTTTGGAAATGTCACCTAAACCACCAAATTTAGGAATGATTTGCGGCTTGGTACTTTGGCGTAGAAAGACATGCATACCCAATTTGGATTCGTTGGAATGTGTACTTTCCGAAAATATATGGTTGTCTGGGGTGAACTTACTGTTTTCTACTTTTGCCCCCCCCCCAAAACGATGTAAATGTGTTGATTTTGCAGTACCTGAAATGACAGACTATATGGGGGTCTTCCTTTTGGGGCCCCTGTATGCCACGTGCTTGGGTACACCTATACATATCGGGCATCAAACTGTTCAGAGGACCCTAGACTTTCATATTTGGTGTGATTTCTCTTGATACCTAAAAGTATGTGGGTAATACGATGCTGCAGGGTAGATATTTTGAGGTGATTTTTGGAAATGTCACCAAAATCACCAAATTTAGGAATGATTTGCGGCTTGGTACTTTGTAGTAGAAAGACATGCATACCCAATTTGGATTCGTTGGAATGTGTACTTTCCGAAAATATATGGTTTTCTGGGGTGAACTTACTGTTTTCTACTTTTGCCCCCCCCAAAACAATGTAAATGTGTTGATTTTGCAGTACCTGAAATGACAGACTATATGGGGGTCTTCCTTTTGGGGCCCCTGTATGCCACGTGCTTGGTTACACCTATACATATCGGGCATCAAACTGTTCAGAGGACCCTAGGCTTTCATATTTGGGATGATTTGTCTTGATACCTAAAAGTATGTGGGTAATACGATGCTGCAGGGTAGATATTTTGAGGTGATTTTTGGAAATGTCACCTAAAGCACCAAATTTAGGAATGATTTGCGGCTTGGTACTTTGGCGTAGAAAGACATGCATACCCAATTTGGATTCGTTGGAATGTGTACTTTCCGAAAATATATGGTTTTCTGGGGTGAACTTACTGTTTTCTACTTTTGCCCCCCCCCCTAACGATGTAAATGTGTTGATTTTGCAGTACCTGAAATGACAGACTATATGGGGGTCTTCCTTTTGGGGCCCCTGTATGCCACGTGCTTGGGTACACCTATACATATTGGGCATCAAACTGTTCAGAGGACCCTAGGCTTTCATATTTGGGGTGATTTCTCTTGATACCTAAAAGTATGTGGGTAATACGATGCTGCAGGGTAGATATTTTGAGGTGATTTTTGGAAATGTCACCTAAATCACCAAATTTAGGAATGATTTGCGGCTTGGTACTTTGGCGTAGAAAGACATGCATACCCAATTTGAATTCGTGGGAATGTGTACTTTCCGAAAATATATGGTTTTCTGGGGTGAACTTACTGTTTTCTACTTTTGCCCCCCCAAAACAATGTAAATGTGTTGATTTTGCAGTACCTGAAATGTCAGACTATATGGGGGTCTTCCTTTTAGGGCCTCTATATGCCACATGCTTGGGTACACCTATACATATTGGGCATCAAACTGTTCAGAGGACCCTAGGCTTTCATATTTGGGGTGATTTGTCTTGATACCTAAAAGTATGTGGGTAATACGATGCTGCAGAGTAGATATTTTGAGGTGATTTTTGGAAATGTCACCTAAATCACCAAATTTAGGAATGATTTGCGGCTTGGTACTTTGGCGTAGAAAGACATGCATACCCAATTTGGATTCGTTGGAATGTGTACTTTCCGAAAATATATGGTTTTCTGGGGTGAACTTACTGTTTTCTACTTTTGCCCCCCCCCAAAACAATGTAAATGTGTTGATTTTGCAGTACCTGAAATGACAGACTATATGGGGGTCTTCCTTTTGGGGCCCCTGTATGCCACGTGCTTGGGTACACCTATACATATCGGGCATCAAACTGTTCAGAGGACCCTAGGCTTTCATATTTGGGGTGATTTCTCTTGATACCTAAAAGTATGTGGGTAATACGATGCTGCAGGGTAGATATTTTGAGGTGATTTTTGGAAATGTCACCAAAATCACCAAATTTAGGAATGATTTGCGGCTTGGTACTTTGGCGTAGAAAGACATGCATACCCAATTTGGATTCAGGGGAATGTATACTTTCCGAAAATATATGGTTTTCTGGGGTGAACTTACTGTTTTCTACTTTTGCCCCCCCCCCCAAAACGATGTAAATGTGTTGATTTTGCAGTACCTCAAATGACAGACCATATGGGAGTCTTCCTTTTGGGGCCCCTATATGCCACGTGCTTGGGTACACCTATATATATTGGGCATCAAACTGTTCAGAGGACCCTAGGCGTTCATATTTGGGGTGATTTCTCTTGATACCTAAAAGTATGTGGGAAATATGATGCTGCAGGTTAGACATTTTTAAGTGATTTTTGGAAATGTCACCAAAATCACCAAATTTAGGAATGATTTGCGGCTTGCTACTTTGGAGTACAAAGACATGCATACCCAATTTAGATTCGTGGCAATGTGTACTTTCCGAAAATATATGGTTTTCTGGGGTGAACTTACTGTTTTCTACTTTTGCCCCCCCCAAAACGATGTAAATGTGTTGATTTTGCAGTACCTGAAATGACAGACTATATGGGGGTCTTCCTTTTGGGGCCCCTGTATGCCACGTGCTTGGGTACACCTATACATATCAGGCATCAAACTGTTCAGAGGACCCTAGGCTTTCATATTTGGGGTGATTTTTCTTGATACCTAAAAGTATGTGGGTAATACGATGCTGCAGGGTAAAAATTTTTAGGTGATTTTTGGAAATGTCGCCAAAATCACCAAATTTAGGAATGGTTTGCCGCTTGGTACTTTGGTGTAGAAAGACATGCATACCCAAATTGGATTCAGGGGAATGTGTACTTTCCGAAAATATATGGTTTTCTGGGGTGAACGTACTTTTTTCTACCTTTGCCGCCCCCCAAAACGATGTAAATGTGTTGATTTTGCAGTATCTGAAATGACAGAACAAACGGGGGGTCTTCCTTTTGGGGCCTCCTATGCCACGTGCTTGGGTACATCTATTCATATTGGGCATCAAACTGTTCAGTGGACCCAGGATTTTATATTTGGGGTGTTTTACATTGATACCTAATGATGTGTGGGAGATATGTTGCTGTAGAGTGGAAGCTTTGAGGTCATTTTTCAAAAAAATTCACCAATTTCTATAAAACATTATAACTTTAGGAAACAATTGCAACTTAGTGGTTTGGAGTACAAAGATATTTCTACCCATTTTTGATTCACCAGAATCTGTTCTTTCTAGTAATGGGTAGTTTTCTAGGGTAAACCTACTGTTAGCGGAATGTTTGGCCTTGAAATCAAAAGTATGCCGTTTGGGGAGTGTTGCTTTGGAAATTTGGTTGTGTACTGCTTGTAGATTTTGAGCTATACAAGTGAGAAATCTCCATAAAACTATATATATTTGGTATTGTCGCGTTCAGGAGACATAGACCTTTCTAAATCGGCTGTGTTCTCGTACATAAAATGAATGATGTTTCTGATATATGTGATTGTTCTTCGTGCAACATGATTTTTTTCATTTTATTTGACACTTAGAATCCAATATTTTTTTAGAGAAGTAGAATTACACCAAAATTCTTGCATATTGTGAAAGTTCAGGTTGTCCTGAAAAAAACAATATATTGTTTTCCTGGGTTAACTAAAAGACCACCCCAGGAAAGGCCCTTAAAGTGAAAGAGTGCAAAATATCTAAAAACTGCTTGGCAGTAGATGTTCGCATCTAGGACAAAACGGCTGGCAGGGAAAGGGTTAAAAGACTATTTGAAAAGGAGGTCATGAGGATTATGAAAGCAAAATAGACTGCTCTCTATAAACAAATGCTAAGGAAATAATCAGGAAATAATCAGAAATATAGAGACATTTGCTCTTAATATTTCTATTGAACTAATTAAATGAAAATAAATAATATTAAAGATAGACATCATAACGATTTGAAATTTTTTGGTGTAATGATAATGCAACATATGACATAGGTTGCGATGGGCGAATTTGGGGCGTTTTGCTTCGCCGAAACATTTGGCAATTACCAAATTACCGGCGAAAAATTCACGGAACGGCGCCAGCTCCATTTTTTGTTGATGCCGGAAATTCGCGCCTGCCAAATAAATTTGCCCATCACTAGACATAGGCACAAGAAACAGAAATAAAAAAATAAACAGGATAAAATGACAAGTCCTAGACCAGGCTTCTTAAAAATAAGACACTTGTTATCATTTTGTCATTATTTTGGCAGCGTGCTATTGATGCGTGTATATAATTTCTTTTTATAACATTATCTGAATTTTCTGAATCATGTTAGCTCTTGGTCAGTCTCCTGCCAGTTCCTAGTGATATTAGCCAATTAACAGTATTATTTTTGTGTGTGTGTTTCCTTTATCGGTTACTTGGTTTATTGAATACTCACCAAAATATTATGTGGCTCAAATGTCAGTTCCTTGTGATCTAGACCAACATGTCTTCAACGTAAAGTATAGTAAAATAGTTGTTTGAATATTATGTGGGAAAAAGAAAAAGTTTCTTAATCTTGGTCTTAAAAAACTATCCAAATTCTAATAATGACATGGTAAGAAATTGATCTAATACATTAGTATCTATCTATAACAACCAGCAACTTGCAAGGCTAAGGTGAAAAGCATTGATAAATAAACAAATAAGCCAATAAATATGACAGCCACCCCAATGTGCCTTATTTTCATTATCTAATGCCGGTTCACTTGTTTTAATTTAAGAAACATACCTCACTGTTCTCTTGAAAGTTGTTAGAAATGCCTTTGTTTCACAAATCTCTATTAGTAGGGAGGAAATTGATAAGTCTGTATGATAAAACACCCACTTGCTAATTTGATTGGAGTATTTATAACACCCACCCACAGAAGATCAGCAGATTTTGTTTTTCTTTCAAGTCACTACAAATAGTCTGCACAGATAAAATTTGAAACAACAGTTTTCAGCAGAGCTGTCTTTTCCTTTTACAGAATGAAATGCTTTGTTAAATACTCATATTTTAAACCGATGAAAGTCTAATCGATTCCCATATTTCCATTCGAGCTAACCAGCGAGATTCTGTTCATCAGGCCCCTGTCACATGTACAAGCTTGGATACAAATCATCTAATGAGTGCACAAAATCAATATAGAAATCCAAGCACATAATAAGATATTCTGTTGTCTAATATCTGGAAGTAATCCAGAAAACTGTACAAGATAGCATGGGAAGTTGTATTCCTTGTTCTTGACCAGGTCATATGCCTTTGCCTGTTGACTTTTCTGAAATTGGCTTTGAAAAGGGAAACTAAACTGACCCTCAAGTTCTTTTTGACCTAAACAGAACAAAACATCTGTTGGTTGACTCATAAATCTGTTCTTGGCTACATTTAACTGAAACAGAGTTTCTCAGCAGTAGGTGTCACAGGAATAAAGAGATGTTTTTTTTAAGATGCGGATATCAATTGCCAAGCAAAATGCGTCAACACAAACATTTACAAAAACATCTACTAATTCAGTGCTGGAAAGGAAATCTGTCCAGATGCAAAGCAAGGAGGCAGCATAAAGCTATAAGTAAACTAGCAGCCTAGTTTTTGACTTACTGGCTTCAATTTTGCAATCGTCATCTGGAATTTGAAACTATTTGCCGCCTTCCAAAATGCAGTTCATATTTTGTTGTGTCTGTGGTTCAGTTTAGTGACAGACTTTAACTGAACAAATTTCATTAGATATGATGACTATACTCATGTCTATGCTAGAATACAGTAGTATATACATTTAAGTAATTGATTAAACAAATGTAAAAAAATAAAAAAATATTTTCTTATATGCTTATAGACACCACAGATGTAGAGCTTGTATTATATCTGCCATGAGAGCTTTAGTGCAGACCTGCAATTAATTAAAAGATTGTTTAAAACCCCCTGGTAGCTGTAGATAATGATAATGTTCACTAATTATTGCATGTTATGATCAGAATTTAGCCCTCCTTTATTGATTCCCACTAGTGGTGGGTGAATTTATTCGGCAGGCATGAATTTTCGGCAAATCCCCAAGATTCGCCATCAGCGAATAAATTCACGAAACCGCAGCGAAAATTCGCCCACAAAAATTTTTTATGGACGCCGGCGCAATTTTGCCAGCGAAAACGAGACGCCCATTTTCGCCAGCGAAAATGAGACGCCTGCGCCGTTTCACTAATTCATCGCCATTTCACGAATTTCGCTGGAAATTCGTTACATTTTCGGCAAAGCGAAAAGCCCCAAATTCGCCCATCGCTAATTCCCACTATATCACCATAATGGAGAAGGAGGAATCGGTTTTGATTCCTCCTAAAAAGTTGAAGAAACGTTATGTACACTGGTGATTGCATTTTATTTATATGAGCCAATTGCCTATGAGATAAAGCTAGGAATTCCAAAATGCAATTGCTATTATTAATAGAGGGCAAATATTCCCCCCATCCCACCTCTACAGGGTATTGGATGGTGCAGTTATACTCTTCATCAAAATCATATTTTAATTCACATTCTAACAATGGCTGTGTCTTTGTAAGGTTTATAAATAGTTAATATTGAAATGAATACAAGCTGGGCAGCTGCTTACTTTGCATCTTTATAAAGAGTCCCTCAAGTGATGCTTAGATGCTGCCTGTAAATATACAATCAACTTATTCATTCTAGTTGTCACCTGCTCTACACCAAAAATGAAAGCCTTTACATTATAAAAAATACATTTGTATTTTTTGTGTTCACAATTTCCTTTTTTCTTGTCTTTCACAGCACTACACAACTGGAGTAGGTCATGCACAATATAAATTACTACTACAGACCAATAAGAGACTTGAAGAAATTATTTTTGGATCTAAGCTATTGCCGTGTGTTGCAAAGTACAATGGATGGCAACGTTTTTTTTGCTTTTTAATTTAAAACTTCTCAAAAAATATCAATTATCAGCTTAAAAAATGGGGGAAAGTCTGAAAATACATAAGAATTTGAGTAAAGCGGTATAGCTCTTGAGAAGGACCTTTTTGAAGACGTATTCAGCAAGGGACTTCTTTTCTACAGTGTCTCTTACCACATGACACATCATTTTTGTTGTTTATTATAATGTTTGTCCTCCTAGTGTGTGCTTCTCTATACTCTAAAATAGTACAGTGCTGTGTATGCTGGTGACATAAGTTCAAGTATATTAGAGATGTCCCATAGGCAAAAGGACTTAATATGAGCTGTGAAAGAGAGAACAAAAAGACTGTCTCGGGGATACTGTAAAGAGGTGAAACAGAGTAGATGGTAACTGTAACACAGATTTCTGAAACATGGTTGGTTTTTTGTCCACAGTAGAAAAGTAGAACACGGATACTAACCATTACAGTAGGAGAGTCTCCAGGAGCCACAGAGAAAGAAAACTTTGGGGAAAAAAGGCAACGATCAACAGCCTTGATAGCTATGGGGCAGATATATCAAGGCTCGAATTTCGAGTTTATGGGAGCTTCTAAAAACTCCCATCAACTCCCATAAACTCGAAATTCGAAAATAAACGACCAATCGAAATGCATTAAAAAAATGTTTTGTTTTTTTTAAAAAACGAGTGAATAGGATCGAGCTGCAAATTAAAATCGAATTTGATTCAGTTTTTTTCACCAAAATAAAATATTTTTTTTCAAAAGTCTACCAAACGACTCCAAATTGATTGTAGGAGGTCCCCCATAGGCTAAAGCACCAATTCGACAGATGAGAAATAGTCTAATTTAAATTCTTAAAGGACAATACATGATAAATTTCAAAATTCGTATTTAAAATTTTTTTTTTAAATTTGAATTGAATTTGGACTATTCCCTAGTCGAATTACGTTAAAATAAACTCAAAATCGGACAGTCTCATAGAACCATAAAGAATAAACATTTTGGGAAGAGTCAAGTGATCAACAGTGTAGAAAGTTCCTTGACATCTCAACTAGGATAGAGCTTCCCTTTGCAGTTCAGAACTTGCTCAGTCCCCCTCTATGTTCATAACATGTTTCAGATTTATAAAAACTTATAATTTAAAAAAAATTTCAAATATCGAAATGTATCATGTACTGTCTCTTTAAAACTTCGACTTCTACCATTCGCCATCTAAAACCTGCCGAATTGCTGATTCAGCCTTTGGGGGACCTCCTAGAAGCTATATGGAGTCAATTGGCGGACTAAGTTTTTTTTGAAAATACTTTGAATCTAATTCGATCGATAATGATCTTACTTTGATTCAAACAAATACAGCCTATTCACACGCAAAAAAAACTTTTTTTAAATACATTTCAGTTGGTCTTTTTTTATTCGAAAAAAATTAAATTATGAAATATGAAATTTGATAAATCTGCCCCTAAAAGTTACCTATAGGTCATGTTGATTATAGTTCTGCTTTTGTAAGTAATTGTCACTTGAAGTTCCTAAACCTGACTGTTTTGCCAACCTCACTGTCCCTTCTTAACCTGTTTTAGAGATTCTTTTGCTAACGGACTCCTGCTGCACAAATATGGCAGCCTTCTCATACAGGAACAGGGTAATGTAAAAGCATCAAGCAAATACTTTTATGGCAAAATTATAAATAGCATTCAAAGTCAATGTTATGATAGATAAAAAAAAAGGTTATTTTCTGAAGTCAGTATCTTTTTAAGAATCGATCTTATACTCCTCTCCCATACACACACCACCATCTCCAAAGCTCTAAATGTATAAAGGAAAACTTATAGTAATCATTTAGACAGACTGATTTATATTGCTAGTGTGTACAAACAACTAGACCTAAATAGGAAAGCAAACAGGGACTTAAACTCAAAGGTTTAAACAATAGGCTACTAGACAGACTGTCAACTGAATACTAGTGATCTGTGCAGTTTAGTTTCAGTGAAAATTTTTCGAAATGCATTAAAGTCAATGTGCGTCAAAATAATTTTGACGGCATCAATTTTTATGCGCGTGACTATTTGGTCCAAATGCATTAAAGTCAATGGGCGTCCGAATAATTTTGATACGCGTAAATATTTATGTGTATGCTGATTTTGACGCACTAGACTTTTCGTCCGTGAATTGTCACCACCGTCTCTTGAATTAATTCACTTGCAGCAAAATGTGGAAAGTCGCTGCAAATTCGTCTCTGCAGAATTTATGTACCCATCACTACTGAGTACAACTTTCTTTTGTTTTAAGTGAGTTGCTGTTTTAATTAGATACAGTATTATACAGCTTTTCATTTTAAAAGAACAGGATTTAGTTCAAATTTAGGCTGCAAATTGATTAATCCTGTAGGATTCTAATAATTAGCAGGTCACTGACTTGTTTTCACTTTGTAATCTTTAACATTCACGCCCCTGTTTCCCCAATTCAATGGTCAGTTCTTGGAATAAAATGACTATCCTGACTGTTTGCTAACAAATCTAAAAAAAAACTGGGACTAATTTCTTAATTAACTGCAACTGCAATAATCTTTCAGAGGAACAAGTAATTGTTCATAATACACACAATTATATTTTGTGGAGGCAGTAAGACTTAAGGCTACAATTATTGGCTTTTGCCTTCTATTTTAGCTCTGTCTTGTATTTAAAGCCACTAAGGGCTACTAATGGGTTTGTTGTGAAAAATATTGTTTAATTATTGTTGGAGACTTTCACTGTTATGGTCTTTATGTTACCACAAGATGTGTCTCTACAGGTTGACTTGATGTTTTACTACAAATCTACTGATTTAAATAAAGTCTTGAAAATTACACTGAAAAAATTGGAGGGACAGTGTATACAAAATTACATTTAAATGGTGCCAGAAAATTCAATAGAAGCTTTATAAGCATCATGACCAACTTGCTGTACACAAAATAATACAGTTTATATTAGAATTCTTATTGTTATTAGTAGTAGTAGTAGTATAATAATACAAAATATTTCAGTGAAATAAAATGTGGATTTGTTGATCTGGTGGACATTAAATTGTTGCATGTTTGTTGTCAGTCAGTTAGTTGTATACATTAACCATTTGCACACCATACACAATAATCATGAGATAGGGCTAATTGTCTAAATATAACAATATATCATTAGAGGAACTCCTCCAAATGAAAACTTGTTGGGGTTGTTCAACTTCCAAACACTTTTTTTTCAGTTTAGCCAAAACTTGGTAAAATATATGAAGATGCCCAATAATAAAAGTAAAAACAGTTACGTGGATTTAACAACACAGCAAATGAGCTTATGATTGATGACAAGAGCTTGCAACCTATATAATCCTTGCAAACCTTGGCATTTTATTTTCTGTTTTACTATTTTAATATTAAGAGATTTGTATTTAATCAAATAACTGCAATTGGAGTAAAATCATTTCTGTTGATATGGGAGAAATGGTTCAACAGTTTCATGTATTTGTTTTACAAAACTTATTTGGCTACATTTCCAGCGAGCATGACCTTTGCTTTCATATTTCTCAGCATGGATGAAGAATTGTCTAACTTTTTGCAGTGCCTTCATCAATCACAAGTGCACCTGTTAAAAATGGTTCAAAGTAACATCAGAAACCTGGCTTAAAGAATATAAAAAACACATTCAGTAAAAATTCGGTTATGCATATAAACAATATTATAAAGTGACATATTTTCTTTTAGACCCAACTTTCTCAAATTTGGTACTGTCTTTTAAAACCAACAGACTGTAAATATAATTTGTGCCACTTTTATAAACAATCCCACAGAGTAAATTTGCTGCCTGCAGATTTGACCCAGGAATCAAACTCACCCTTCTCTGTATAAAAACTCAGTGACCAACCTCTGAGTCATAGTATTAAATGAATCATTAAATAATTTCATTTTGATACCTGTGATCACTACTATTGAAGATTTTGACAGAAAGGGTTCTACAAAAGCAATATAATATTAAGTAAACAACCATTCCCTTGAGATATTTTCAACTACTAAATTCTAATATGTGCTTTAAAATAATTTCAGCTTTCATTTCATGATATCTAGTAATTACAAAGACATATTTAGTAGGAAAGAGAAATGTAATTATAATAATTGGAATTAATTTGTAGTGTTGTGGAAAGCTTGCCTTCTGCTAAACACCCTGTGCTCATTACAGAGTATTTGTTCAGATAAAATGTTAGATGAAGGTTGGTGGCTTCTTAGTTAGAGGTCATACGAGAAAGTGTAAAGGTCCAGTGATAATCATTTCCTCTGCAAAATGGGGCAACACACTTCTTGTTAACAATAAAAACTCAAAAAAAAGCCTATTTATATAATTGCCCAGTACCTGACTATGACCATTTTAACAACCTCCAGCATCAAAAAGCCCAAGAAAAGGACCATATTACTGCAGCTTTTTAAAAAAATGAATAAATCAGTTAGGCACATTAAATGACTAGACCAAATAAAAAATCTTACATGTTTTTCTAATTAGTGGAAGTTGGTAGGCTACAATGAAATGAACAATAATAATATAACAACAATCAGAGTCAAGTGAACACTGCTTAGCTGAAAAGGAATTGAAACATATACAATTGTGTTCAGAATAATAGCAGTGTGTTTAAAAAGTAAATAAAGCTCAAAATCCTTATAAAAGCTTTTATTTCCATATATGCAAATGCATTGTGAACACTGCACATTCTATTCCAAATCAAAACGTAGTGGGGCACATTTACTTAGTTCGAGTGAAGGAATAGAATAAAAAAAACTTTGAATTTCAAATGATTTTTTTGGCTACACCGACCATGGAATTGGCTACTTCGACCTTCGACTACGACTTAGAATCGAACGATTCGAACGAAAAAACTTTTGACTATTCGCCCATTCGATAGTCGAAGTACTGTCTCTTTAAAAAAAACTTTGACCCCCTACTTCGCCAAGTAAAACCTACCGAACCTCAATTTTAGCCTATGGGGAAGGTCCTTCTAATAAATTTTGTTGTAGAAGGAAAATCGTTCGATCGATGGATTAAAATCCTTTGAATCATGAATCGTTAATTAACCCTCGATATTCGAGTGCCGAATGTAAATCCTTCAACTTCGAATATCGAAGTCGAAGGATTTACTGCAAATAGTTCAATTGAACAATCGAACGAAAAATCGTTTGATCAAACAATTAAATCCTTCAAATCATTCGATTCGAAGGATTTTAATCCATCAATCGAACAATTGTTAGAAAGCCTATGGGGAACTTCCCCATAGGCTGACATTGCACCTCGGTAGGTTTTATGTGGCGAAGTAGGGGGTCAAAGTTTTTATTAAAGAGACAGTACTTCGACTATCGAATGGTCGAATATTCAAACGATAGTCGTAGTCGAAGGTCGAATTAGCCAATTCGATGGTCGAAGTAGCAAAAAAAACCGTTCAAAATTCGAAGTTTTTTTTACTGTATTCCTTCACTCGAGCTAAGTAAATGTGCCCCTAAATGTTGTATCTCAAAGTAAAACAGACTCCTGTGCTTATATCCTTTCAGTTATAGAAAAATTTATATCAAAAAATGATATAAGTCCCAAAGCTTCTTCAAGTAAAAAATATTAATTTATTGAAGTACATTTTAAAAGAATTATAGCTGGTACATACTACCTCCCATCTCCCACCTTACGCGTTTCGCACCCTCCGGCGCTTAGTCATAGGTGACACACCTATGACTAAGCGCCGGAGGGTGCGAAACGCGTAAGGTGGGAGATGGGAGGTAGTATGTACCAGCTATAATTCTTTTAAAATGTACTTCAATAAATTAATATTTTTTACTTGAAGAAGCTTTGGGACTTATATCATTTTTTGATATAAATTTTTCTATAACTGATAGCCCTTTTGAACTGGGGCGGGTCCCGTGGGCTTGGTTTAATAATCATATGGACTCCTGACTTTGGATAGATTTATATCCTTTCAGTACTTGAAGAAAAAGTTACTTTAACGCATTTCCCTGATTTTACATTTTCCCGGATTTAACATAATTTTTTCAGATGAGAATTTGGATATCGAACAAAGCCCCGATTAGATACTGGTTAGGTATATCATCATTTTTTACACAAGCCAATGAGCTGCCCACCAAGTAAGCAGGGGCCACATCTTTAGCTAGTATTGGCCTGTTTATGCTCCATCATGCCAAGGCAGCATAGTCATACCAAGTCACTCCTACTGTTTATGAATAACTCCAAAGCCTAATGTAAGCTACTGGATGATATTTCCAAATACAGGCATGGGGTTTTCTGGATAAGAGATCTTTCTGTAATTTGGATACTCAATAAATATTAAAAGTATTAATTAGACCCAATAGGATTATTTTGCTTCCAGTAAGGATTAATTATATCTTAGTTGGAATCAAGTACAAGCTACTGTTTTATTACTACAGAGAAAAAGGAAATAATTTTTAACACCGCTGCATTAGATACAGAGACCACCCCACCTTACAAAACACTCTTGAAATATGGGACAAACTAAAGGAAAAAAACAGGAGAGATGAGGAAACACCCCTCCCCCCTGATAACTTGGCTTTCCCCCCAGGCATGGACATATAACATTTTGCGAAACTGGCTAATTTTAACTTACAGCTGATGATACACTTCCTATATAAAGGTAAATTTATTGACAAAGACCAATTCATGAAAGTAAAACCTTTCTCACAAACCAACCACTACAAATGTATCCAAATTCAACACTACTTCCACAGCCTGGGTGGAGACCCCACACTAAACCAGCCCCTGACTATAATTATGCTCGCAAAAAGAACCCCCAGTGAGAGCACTCTCGCAACTGTACCTATTCTATTCAATAAAAAGTTATAATTTGAAAATAAAAAAAGAAATTTTTAAAATATTTGAATTATGTGATTAAAATGGAGTCTAAGGGAGATGGCCTTCTCATACTTTGAAGTTTTCGGAAATATTTTTCCAGATAACGGATACCATACCTGTATGTGTCCTAACAAAAAAAATAAATAAAAGCGTTTCATGATAAAACACAGACTAATCAACTTTCCCTTAGAAGTTAACTAAATGGTTTGTACTAATAGGGTGCATATAATAACAAAAATATTTTTTTAAAAATGCTATAATTTACATGTAAAGGGCTGCTTGAATCCGTCCCGTTCTGTTGTTCTGCAAACCCAATAGTGACTTCAAAAAACAGCATGAAATATATTTCAGCAGGCTGTGAATATTTGCTGGAGCTTGTAGTTCTGTAACAGCTGGAGAGCCAAAGGGTTCCTGTTGTAGATCTTTTTAGTGGGCTAGACAGCCTAATGTACAAGCCTGTCTTGATATGGTCCCTGTCATGTTAGTAATGGGGGGAGCAAGAAACAACAGGGACTGGGAGATAATGCTGCTCTTGGAAATGATCACAGACGGTACAATAGTTAAGAGATATGTCTCCTTGATAAATGGATGAAGCTAAATATTTTTTCAAAGGATTACAAGACCACCCTATAAGTAATTGTGATATTACACAAACATTTTACAAGGTTAACTTCAAAGAACCTGACATCGGTGGAACCCAAAATAACCCATTCAAGAGAAAAGTAAGAACTAATTGATGTTTTCTCTCTCTTTTTTCCTTCACTTATATTGCTATAATGATTTTGCATAACAGATTGAACAAAGTGCTGTTGTGACAGGTGGTAGAATTCAGCTAGTAAGCACAGAGACAGGGTTCAATTTAGTTTGTGAATCCTTTAATTGTTGTGCAGCTAATTAAAGAAGGTTCTTTACACTCGCAAGTGTTTACCGTTGCTAGTATGCATACATGAAAAATTAAATTGTGCCTTCAAGGGCTGAGAGCTATAGAAAAATCATAGCTGAAGCTGCAACATGCTTACAAACACCAAATAGCTGCTTTTCACAATTGGAATTTATAAAACTTTTTGCTAAGCAAATATAGAGCTAATTAGAGGTTTTCGTTGGACCAATTAACATTTAAATAAATAAGCCATATTGCACATTTCACAATCTTTATTTAATGATGCTCCCTTACGTGGTAGAAAAATTCCTTTAAGTACAAACAAAAAAAGTCATAAAAGGAATGTGGAAAAAACAATATAACAGTCTATCCAACCCCCCCCCCCCCCACCATATTTTTCTCTCTTTGCCTTGACGTCTACAGTAAAATGCTAAATCCTGTTATTGGAATACAAAGAAGAACGTCATCTTGTCAAGTTCTCTTTCCATGACTTTGAATCTTCCCTCTGTAGTCCTGTGAGTGTACTAATGAGAGGCAGTTTATAAAGAGATAACCGTGAACATTTCTAACATCTACCTTAAATATCAATATGTACAACCATCAGGATTTATTATTTCTCTCAGAATTAAGATAAACCTTGCTGACTGCAGCATTTATGTACCTCTGTGAGGGTTTGAGACACAAAGGGGCAGGGGCAGACACCAGCAGGGGCATCGCCAATTTACTAATGGGTGCCGGCGCCAATTCGCTAGCGAAAGAGACGGTTGCTTGAGGTCATTCACACTCTATCGCCAGGCGAATGGACGTAACTCCGCAAATTCACTAAAATGCAGATTTTCCTGAACATTACCACTTTGGCCAGAGTTGCCTTTGCAAGTTTAGACGCGGCAAAGCGCAAAGGAGTGCATAGATCTTCCTCAATCTTCTGTCACTTACACCATATTCTGTGAGTATAAAATGCATCAAAGTTCAAAAAATGCTGGTTTCTTTTCCTTTATTTAGAGTGATAGCCTGCAAAAGTCCTAAAATGTTTTTTTTTTGTGTGTAATCGGTTTCCCCCAACATATGGAACATTAAGGGGCAAATTTACTTATGGTCGAATATCGAAGTCAAAGGATTTACCACAAATAGTTCAATCAAACGATGGAATGAAAAATCGTTCGATCAAACTATTAAATCCTTCAAATTGTTCGATTCGAAGGATTTTAATCCATCGATCGAACGATTTTTCTTTGACCAAAAAATACTTAGAAAGCCTATGGGGACCTTCCCCATAGGCTAACATTGACTTTGTTAGGTTTTAGGTGGCGAACTAGGGGGTCGAAGTTTTTTTTAAAAGAGACAGTACTTCGACTATCGAAAGGTCGAATAGTCGAACGATTTTTAGTTTGAATCGTTCGATTCGAAGTCGTAGTCGAAGGACGAAGTAGCCAATTTGATGGTCGAAGTAGTCAAAAAAAATTCGAAATTCGAAGTTTTTTTTTATTCTATTCCTTCACTCGAACTAAGTAAATGGGCCCCTAACTATACAGTGGGCTCATGTGTAGGACATTATAACAACTTTATTGTCTTTATAAAGGTTCCCTGGACATGTGTAATTAACAGTGGAAATGTAATGTATTTGCTGCAACATATAACATAAAGATGTCCATTCAACTTTAAATTTCCCGCCGTATGTAAATGAACCTGAGCGCAAGACCTCTAGCAAATTTGCGATGGGGGCAAAGCGGACGCTGTTGAATTTTCGCCAGTTATTAAATCTGCCCCATAGTGCTGAATCCCAATGGCTGATCCCATAGTACTAGTATAAAATGTGCAACCCAGAAGCCCAGGCTCCTTGCTTGCAAGTAAAAATGGATGCAGAACTAAAGCTCACAACAGTGCTAAGAATTGTATTAGTGAGCTCCAGCTCCTTGTTTGTGAATAGGGATGTAGCGAACGTCGGAAAAAAAGTTCGCGAACATATTCGCGAACTTGCGCAAAATTGCGAGCGGTTCGCGAACGGTTCGCGAACCCCATAGACTTCAATGGGAAGGCGAACTTTAACATCTACAAAAGACATTTCTGGCCAGAAAAATGATTTTAAAGTTGTTTAAAGGGTGCAACGACCTGGACAGTGGCATGCCAGAGGGGGATCAAGGGCAAAAATGTATCTGAAAAATCTGCCTGTGTGTGCTTGGAAGAGATAGTGTAGGGCGAGAGCTGTTAGTGATTTCAGGGACAGATGATAGTAAGTTTGCTGGCTAGTAATCTGCGTGATACTGCTCTGTATTGGAGGGACAGAAGTCTGCAGGGATTTGAGGGACATTTTAGCTTAGGTAGCTTTGCTGGCTAGTAATCTACTGTTCTCTTTAAACAACTGCCATACGTTGACCTTGTAGGCATTGTTTGCCCAGTTTTTTTGGACGCAGCCACTGAAGCACAGTTGCCAGAAAAAATATGCCATATAAATGCTGAAAATAGTCATTTTTCGCCATACGTTGACCTTGTAGACATTGTTTGCCCAGTTTTTTTGGACGCAGCCACTGAAGCACAGTTGCCAGAAAAAATATGCCATATAAATGCTGAAAATATAAATTTTTTTGGTTGCAGCCACTGAAGCACAGAGGCCAGAAAAATTATGCCATATAAATGCTGAAAATATAAATTTTTTTGGTTGCAGCCACTGAAGCACAGAGGCCAGAAAAAATATGCCATATAAATGCTGAAAATAGTCATTTTTTGCCATACGTTGACCTTGTAGGCATTGTTTGCCCAGTTTTCTTGGTCGCAGCCACTGAAGCACAGTTGCCAGAAAAAATATGCCATATAAATGCTGAAAATATAAATTTTTTGCCATATACGTTGAGTCAAGGTATGGCAAAAAATGACTATTTTCAGCATTTCTATGGCATATTTTTTCTGGCCTCTGTGCTTGAGTGGCTGCGGCCAAAAAAACTGGGCAAACAATGCCTACAAGGTCAACGACGTTGACCTTGTAGGCATTGTTTGCCCAGTTTTTTTGGCCGCAGCCACTCAAGCACAGAGGCCAGAAAAAATATGCCATAGAAATGCTGAAAATAGTCATTTTTTTGGTCGCAGCCACTGAAGCACAGTTGCCAGAAAAATTATGCCATATAAATGCTGAAAATATAAATTTTTTTGGTTGCAGCCACTGAAGCACAGAGGCCAGAAAAATTATGCCATATAAATGCAGAAAATATGCATTTTTTTGGTTGCAGCCACTGAAGCACAGAGGCCAGAAAAATTATGCCATATAAATGCAGAAAATATGCATTTTTTTGGTTGCAGCCACTGAAGCACAGAGGCCAGAAAAATTATGCCATATAAATGCAGAAAATATGCATTTTTTTGGACGCAGCCACTGAAGCACAGTTGCCAGAAAAAATATGCCATATAAATGCTGAAAATAGTCATTTTTCGCCATACGTTGACCTTGTAGACATTGTTTGCCCAGTTTTTTTGGTTGCAGCCACTGAAGCACAGAGGCCAGAAAAAATTAAACCAGTAGGGTTTGCACCCTAGTTTGTAACGGTGGCGGAGGGAGGAGGACGCTAAAGGACAGCTGTGTGTGGAGTCATGAGGCTTGAAGAGAAGGACAGCTGCATAGAAGTCAGAACAAGTCTTCCGGCGTGCAGTAACCCTCCGAGATCCACCCCTCATTCATTTTAATAAAGGTCAGGTAATCGACACTTTTGTGACCTAGGCGAGTTCTCTTCTCAGTTACAATCCCTCCTGCTGCACTGAAGGTCCTTTCTGAGAGCACACTTGAGGCTGGGCAAGACAAGAGGTTCATGGCAAATTGTGACAGCTCTGGCCACAGATCAAGCCTGCGCACCCAGTAGTCCAGGGGTTCATCGCTCCTCAGAGTGTCGATATCTGCAGTTAATGCCAGGTAGTCCGCTACCTGCCGGTCGAGGCGTTCTTTGAGGGTGGATCCCGAAGGGTTGTGGCGCTGCCTTGGACAGAAAAACATTTGCATGTCTGACGTTACAGACCGGCCAAAGGGCTTTGTCCTTGCAGGTGTGCTCGTGGCAGGATTACTGGCACCTCTGCCCCTGGAATGTTGATGAGTTCCTGAAGTGACATCACCCTTAAAAGCATTGTACAACATGTTTTGCAGGCTGGTTTGTAAATGCCGCATCTTTTCGGACTTGTGGTATGTTGGTAACATTTCTGACACTTTATGCTTGTACCGAGGGTCTAGTAGCGTTGCGACCCAGTACAGGTCCTTCTCCTTAAGCCTCTTGATACGGGGGTCCTTCAACAGGCATGCCAGCATGAAAGACCCCATTCTCACAAGGTTGGATGCAGAGCTATCCATCTCCGCTTCCTCATTATCAAGGACTGCATCATCCACGGTCTCCTCCCCCCAGCCACGTACAAGACCAGGGGTCCCCAAAAGGTCACCACTAGCCCCCTGGGAAGCCTGCTCCTGTTGGTCCTCCTCCTCCTCCTCCACAAAGCCACCTTCCTCCTCTGACTCCACTTCTGGCACCTCTCCCTGCGTTGCAGCAGGTGCCTGGGTTCGTTCTGGTGATTGCGACCATAAATCGTGCGCTTCCAGCTCCTCGTCACGCTGGTCTACAGCCTCATCTGTCACTCGTCGCACGGCACGCTCCAGGAAGAAAGCGAAGGGTATTAGGTCGCTGATGGTGCCTTCGGTGCGACTGACCATATTTGTCACCTCTTCAAAAGGTCGCATGAGCCTGCAGGCATCGCGCATAAGCACCCAGTAACGGGGGAAAAAAATCCCCAGCTCTGCAGATCCAGTCCTACCACCCAGTTCAAAAAGGTACTCGTTGACGGCCCTTTGTTGTTGCAGCAGACGTTCCAACATAAGGAGCGTTGAATTCCAGCGAGTCTGGCTGTCAGAAATCAAACGCCTGACTGGCATGTTGTAGCGCTGCTGAATGTCAGCAAGGCGTGCCATGGCTGTGTAGGAACGTCTGAAATGGGCCGACACCTTTCTGGACTGGGTGAGAACGTCCTGGAATCCTGGGTACTTGGAGACAAAACGTTGGACTATTAAATTTAACACATGTGCCATGCAGGGCACATGTGTTAAATTTCCCAGTCTCAACGCTGCCAACAGATTGCTTCCATTGTCACACACCACTTTTCCGATCTGCAGTTGGTGTGGGGTCAGCCACCGATCGGCCTGTGACTGCAGAGATGACAGGAGTACAGATCCGGTATGGTTTTTGCTTTCCAGGCACGTCATCCCCAAGACAGCGTGACAACGGCGTACCTGGCACGTCGAATAGCCTAGGGGGAGCTGTGGGTGCACAGGTGTGGAGGAGGAGAAGGAGGACCCAGCAGCAGAGTAAGAAGAAGAAGAGGAAGAAGACGAGGTAGAGAGCGATGGAGGAGTAGAGGTGGTGGCAGAACCGCGTGCAATCCGTGGCGGTGACACCAACTCCACTGTTGTTGTTGTTGTTGAGCTACCCATTCCCTGCTTCCCATTCCCAGCCATTACCAAGTTCACCCAGTGGGCAGTGTAGGTGACATACCTGCCCTGACCATGCTTGGAGGACCATGCGTCAGTAGTCATATGGACCTTTGGCCCAACACTAAGTGACAGAGATGCGGTAACTTGGCTCTGCACATGTTGGTACAGGTGTGGTATTCCCTTTTTAGAAAAAAAATTGCGGCTGGGTACCTTCCACTGCGGTGTCCCAATTGCTACAAATTTGCGGAAGGCCTCAGAGTCCACCAGCTGGTATGGTAAAAGCTGGCGGGCTAAGAGTGCAGACAAGCCAGCTGTCAGACGCCGGGCAAGGGGGTGACAGTCAGACATTGGCTTCTTACGCTCAAACATGGCCTTCACAGAAACTTGGCTGGTGGCAGATGACTGGGAATGGGAACAGGTGGTCAAGGTGGAAGGCGGAGTGGAGGGTGGTTCAGATGGGTCAAGGAGAGCAGAGGTAGAGCAGTAAGATGCTGGACCAGAAGGAGTGTGACTTTTAGTTTGCCTGTTGCCTTTGAGGTGTTGCTCCCAAAGTGCTTTGTGCTTGCCGCTCATGTGCCTTCGCATAGAAGTTGTACCTATGTGGCTGTTGGGCTTACCAAGGCTCAGTTTCTGACTGCACTCATTGCAAATTACAATGCTTTTGTCAGAGGCACACACATTAAAAAAATGCCACACTGCTGACTTTTTGGAAGTCTGCGATCTGGCGGTAACAGTAGAAGTTGGCGGCATTGGCGGCAATGGCGGGTGCGTTGGCCGGCTGAACACAGGTGCCGATACATGTTGTTGCCCTACTGATCCCTGCGGGCTGGCCTCCCTGCTTCTTCTAAGTCTTATTCTCCTACTGCCTCTCTGACTCTCCGTCTCTCCATCTGAACTACCCTCCTCTTGCTCTCTTCTACTAGGCACCCACAAAACATCAATCTCCTCATCATCATTCTCCTCAGATGCATCAATTTCTTCTGACACATCACAGAAGGAAGCAGCAGCGGGGACCTCCTCCTCCTCCTCATCACTCATCATTATGTCCATCTCTGTCGTGTTCTCTGCCAGAATTAAATCTGGTGTAACGTCCTCATCTCCTTCATCTTCTTCTGCCAATAATGGTTGCGCATTACTCAGTTCAAGAAACTCATGGGAAAATAACTCCTCTGACTCCAGTGAAGATGGGGCACCGGTGGTGGAGGAAGTGTTACGTGGGGTGGCCATAGCAGTGGAGGATGAGGAGGATGTTGTGGTAAAGTTAGAAACGGTAGAGGATGGGGTGTGCTGTGTAAGCCAGTCAACTACCTCTTCAGCATTTTGGGAGTTCAGGGTCATTGGCTTTTTAAAACTGGGCAATTTGCTAGGGCCACAGGATTGCATAGCAGCACGGCCCCTAGCACGGCCTCTGCGTGGCGGCCTGCCTTTGCCTGGCATTATTTTTAAAAAAACAACAACAACAAAAACTCAGTTGGTTTTTCTGGAAACGATAATACACACAGCTAGATGGCAGTTTGAAGAAAACAGTGTGCAAATAATGCCTACAAGATCAACGTATACACTACTACAGCGGTGGATACGGATTACGTAAAATATATGAATGCTGCTTGAAAAAAAGTAACTCAAGTGGTTTTTCTAGAGACGATAATATTATCAATATTTAGACAAAATGTGAACAAGCTCACACAGCTAGATGGCGGTTTGAAGAAAACACTGTGCAAATAATGCCTACAAGGTCAACGTATACACAGCGGTGGATACGGATTACGTAAAATATAAGAATGCTGCTTGAAAAAAAGTCACTCCGGTGTTTTTTCTGGAGACGGTAATATTATGGATATTTAGACAGAATGTGAACACGGTCACACAGCTAGATAGCAGTTGGTTGAATAACACACTGGGCAAAAAATGCCTACAGGGCAAATAATGCCTACAAGGTCAACGTATACACAGCGGTGGATACGGATTACGTAAAATATAAGAATGCTGCTTGAAAAAAAGTCACTCCGGTGTTTTTTCTGGAGACGGTAATATTATGGATATTTAGACAGAATGTGAACACGGGCACACAGCTAGATAGCAGTTGGTTGAATAACACACTGGGCAAAAAATGCCTACAGGGCAAATAATGCCTACAAGGTCAACGTATACACAGCGGTGGATACGGATTACGTAAAATATAAGAATGCTGCTTGAAAAAAAGTCACTCCGGTGTTTTTTCTGGAGACGGTAATATTATGGATATTTAGACAGAATGTGAACACGGGCACACAGCTAGATAGCAGTTGGTTGAATAACACACTGGGCAAAAAATGCCTACAGGGCAAATAATGCCTACAAGGTCAACGTATACACAGCGGTGGATACGGATTACGTAAAATATAAGAATGCTGCTTGAAAAAAAGTCACTCCGGTGTTTTTTCTGGAGACGGTAATATTATGGATATTTAGACAGAATGTGAACACGGGCACACAGCTAGATAGCAGTTGGTTGAATAACACACTGGGCAAAAAATGCCTACAGGGCAAATAATGCCTACAAGGTCAACTTATACACTACTACAGCGAGGGATACGGATTACGTAAAATTTATTATGGCTGCTTGAAAAAAGTCACTCCGGTGTTTTTTCTGGAGACGGTAATATTATGGATATTTAGACAGAATGTGAACACGGGCACACAGCTAGATAGCAGTTGGTTGAATAACACACTGGGCAAAAAATGCCTACAGGGCAAATAATGCCTAAAAGGTCAACTTATACACTACTACAGCGATGGATACGGATTACGTAAAATTTATTATGGCTGCTTGAAAAAAGTCACTCCGGTGTTTTTTCTGGAGACGGTAATATTATGGATATTTAGACAGAATGTGAACACGGGCACACAGCTAGATAGCAGTTGGTTGAATAACACACTGGGCAAAAAATGCCTACAGGGCAAATAATGCCTAAAAGGTCAACTTATACACTACTACAGCGATGGATACGGATTACGTAAAATTTATTATGGCTGCTTGAAAAAAGTCACTCCGGTGTTTTTTCTGGAGACGGTAATATTATGGATATTTAGACAGAATGTGAACACGGGCACACAGCTAGATAGCAGTTGGTTGAATAACACACTGGGCAAAAAATGCCTACAGGGCAAATAATGCCTAAAAGGTCAACTTATACACTACTACAGCGGTAGTAAAATAAAAAAAAAGTTAAATAAAAAAAGAATGAATATTAAAAAAAAAAAATTAAAGTTGGTGCTGCTGAACTACTAGGAGCAGCAGATTAGCACACCAGTCCCACTCCCCAACACTGCTAGACTAATAGCACTGGGCTCTTATAGTAGTAGTAGTAGTAGTAGTAGTAGTAGTAGTAGTAAAACAACAAAAAAATAAATAAAAGCAGTCCTTACAAGGACTATTGCTATTGCAGCAGTCAGCAGATGAGATCAGAAGCAGGACAGCTGCCCACTGCAGCTACATACAGAGCACTGCAGTAGAAGGTAGATTACTAGCCAGCAAAGCTACCTAAGCTTAAATGTCCCTCAAACCCCTGCAGACTTCTGTCCCTCCAATAACAGAGCAGTATCAAAACGATTACTAGCCAGCAAACTTTCAACTGTCCCTGAAATCACTAACAGGCAGCAGCTCTCTCCCTACACTATCTCTTCAGCACACACAGGCAGAGTGAAAAAAAGCTGCAGGGCTTCGGTTTTTATAGGGAAGGGGAGTGGTCCAAGGGAGAGCTTCCTGATTGGCTGCCATGTACCTGCTGGTCTGGGGTGAGAGGGCAAAAAAAAGCGCCAACAATGGCGAACCCAAAATGGCGAACGTCGCGCGACGTTCGCGAACTTCCGGCGAGCGCGAACACCCGATGTTCGCGCGAACAAGTTCGCCGGCGAACAGTTCGCGACATCTCTATTTGTGAATATACCTTGATGCAGAACTATATCACAACAATGCTAGGAGTTGTATTTACCAGCCTAGGTGCCTTGCTTGTGAGTCTAGCTGGATATAGGACTAAAGCTCACAGCAGTGCAAAGAATTCTATAAGTGAGCTTCAGCTCATTGCTTGTGAGTATAGCTGGATGCAGAACTAAAACTAACAACAGTGCCAGGAATTGTATTAGTGAGCCCCAGCTACTTGCTTGCAAGGTTAGCTGCTCATTTATCAACACTGGGCAAATTTGCCCATGGGCAGTGACCTATAGCAACCTATCAGTATTTAGCTTTTTAAAGTCAACTACAAGTAAAACAATGAATGCAGCAATTTGTACTAGAGAAGCAGGGAATAAGTGGCATACACTGGATGCAGTGGCTGCAAAATGGTCAAATGGTCAGATGAGCCTGTTACGCAGAAGAGGAGGCACAGTATTAAGAGATGAGACAGGAGTATAGTCAGGAAGCTAGCCAGATCATACACAAGGGGGGAAACAATAGCATTGTATCAGAGATTAAACGGAGGCAAAAACAAGAACAAATCTATCTATAACCAATAACCAGACAACACTGTACCCAATGAGCAACACAAATCAAAGTAAAGAGAGGCCAAGTCAAATAATTCATGTAGAAGTCAATGGCAGATGTCCCATTGATATTCTGATCTGCACTGGGTATTGTTCAATAATCCGAAAATTTCGTGGTTTTTGCGCATCAAATCCAAAAAATTGTATGATTCAGATTTCTCACAATTTTTAGTTATTCCCCCACGCAAGAAAAGTATTGATAAATAGAGGGGAAAAGAACATGCGGAATAGGTCAGAGTAGTTTTCAGAAAATAGTGAGAACTTTTCGAATTTTGATAACTAACCCCCTAAATGTGTGTTCACAGGTGTTATGTGGATATGTGGAATTAATCCATCTTTTTCTTTGCATAAACTAAAAATGTATAGTGTATCTCATCACTTGTCTATAAAGGGGGGGCTCCTAAGATATGCAAAAAACTTGTTCAAGTGGGTTTCAGTATAATAAAAAAGTTCCTCAGCTAAAAAATATATATATAAAAGGTGTATATATAAAATGTGATAACTGGCTATTATGCTGCAAGATATTATTACATGTTGGAAAAGTGTTATTTGTATTTGATATCATGACAAGCCTGCATTATTTGTGTTTTAAATCAAGCCTCATACAGTTTAGCTTCTATTATGGCAGTGACCCTAGAAATAATATAGCAGTTTAAAAACAACTGTGTGATTTTAGGGTGTAGAGCACCTCTAAAATAACTGCAGCTAGCAAGCTAATACAAAAGCAATGGGGCATATTAATTCTCCTAAACTAGACTGTAGTTTATGCCCTGTCTTGTTATTCTTATGCAGACGTTAGTAAAGACAGAAGGGGAATGGGAATTTGGGAAGAGACAACTTTCATTACATTATTATATAGTATTATAATACACAAAAGCCATGAATATCCTGTAAATTATATCCTTATAAACGGTGAGTTCTGATGTCATCAGTTATAAACGGTGAGTTCTGATGTAATTTCTGTCACATGACTCACTGAAATGCGTGTATTATAATAAATAAAGTACCCCCAGTTGCAAAATATGAGGATATTAGAAGTTACCTCGGAGTTCCATGACCTGTATAAAAACACTCGGCCTTCGGCCTCGTGTTTTTATATGGTCATGAAACTCCTCGGTAACTTATAATATCCTTATATTTTACAAAAGGGGGTACTTTATTCACTATATAATATATACTACCACTGATTTGTATTGCATGGACTCTCCATCTTTATCTCTCAGTTTTACTGAAAATTATTTGTTAGGAAGAACCATAAATCATAAAATAAACACCTACAAGTCTTAGAGGGGTATTTTTTTCTTATTTTTATAAAAAAAAAAAAAAATGACCAAACTCCCAACCACGAATGCCCTTAATAAATTAAAAAATCAGAATAAAAAAAGCATGTGTGGGAAAAGTTGTAACAAACGAGTTGGAATACCACAAGTTTTTCGGATTGTCGCACAAAAACCAGTGTCAAGATGCCCGAAACCTTTGAAGATCATGAAGGCAAGAAACCTCATCCAATTGTAAAAGGACATCTGCTATTGAATTCTACGTGACTTCAACAGGTTTTAGTATTTTCGGATTCAGATATGTTGCAATATAAATCCCAAAAAAGTGAAGTTTTTTTTCCGACAAATCTTTTGGTTGTTTTGCAACAAAAAGTCTGACCAGAAAAATTCAACCTCTAATAAATGTGCCCCTTTGAATCCATAGTATCTAGAAGATTGCTTTCATAAAGCAGACCAGAAGGTGCTACCTGTTGAATTCTTAGGGGCACATTTACCTAGGGTCGAATATCGAGGGTTAATTAACCCTCGATATTCAACCGTGGAAGTAAAATCCTTCGACTTTGAATATCGAAGTCGAAGGATTTACTGCTATTCCTACGATAGAAGGAATAATTGTTCGATCAAACTATTAAATCCTTCGAATCGAACGATTCGAAGGATTTTAATCCATCGATTGAAGGATATTCCTTCGATCAGAAAATTGTTAGGAAGCCTATAGGGACCTTTCCCATAGGTTAACATTGGCCTCGGTAGGTTTTAGGTGGTGAACTAGGGGGTCGAAGATTTTTTTAAAGAGACAGTACTTTGACTATCGAATGGTCAAATAGTCGAACGATTTTAGTTTGAATCGTTCGGTTCAAAGTTGAGGGTCGTAGTCGAAGGTCGAAGTAGCCCATTCGATGGTCGAAGTAGCCATATTCGACCATTCGAAAATTTGAACTATTTTCCTCTATTCCTTCACTCGAACTAAGTAAATGGGCCCCCTACTGTGTCTTACCAGACTTGGTACTGCAGATGATATTATATCTCCACCCCACAATATATTTCCTTTTATCTTTGGCACATATGAATCTTGTGGAAACCATCATAAGCCTGGTCATGTGTATCTAACAGCTTTGTTTTTTTTTCACATAGGGGGTTATTTACTAAACTCTGAATGCAAAAATCATGAAACATCTATGTTTTTTTTTTTAAAAATCTGACTTTTAAAAAATCACAAATTTTTCGGAATTTATTAAACCCTGAGGATGGAAAAGTCCTAATCTGAAAATCCGGCATCTCAGACTTGTCGAGGATGCATATAAGTCAATGGGAGAAGTCGTAATGATTTTTTGATATGCCCTGGGTTTCGGGCAATACCCCAAAGCTTTTGGAGTTTTCAGGTGAAAAAAATCGTTAAAAATCATGAAAAGTCCGAAAAATTTGTGAAAATCTGATTTTTTTTCCTGCAAAGCAAATTTCTATTCTGTTCTCTCTTTTTTGCTCATTACACATACATAATTTTGCTATTAAAAACACTCTGCTATATAAAATCTCAACAGAAACCAAGCAAATGAAACATTACACAATTCCCACTGTAGGTGAACATACAGTAACAATTACCTACAATATGTCTAATTTCATAGCTTGCAGACTGGAGGCTTTGACATAACAATATTTTTAGAAAAAAAATATGTCTGGAATCGAATCTGTTGTTTATAAAGAGTTGCTCATATTAAGTGTATGTCAAGAAGAAAACTAATTGAGCTGAAGGAATATCTTTCAAGTCAATCAACTCATTATCTGCATGTCATTCACTGGTCCTATTTTTATCACATATGGAGAATTCTACCTGCATGAAAAAAACTTTAGCTCACAGTAATCAAGAAAAAAAGAATATGATCATGACTAAAACATGCAACACTCCCATGATATATATAGGAGGGGATTGAAATCAATTGCATTTCTGGTAGTACCTGGATATATTTTAATATATAAGTACTAATGTAGCATAGCAGTACTAATATACATACTTATTAAATTACACTAGCTGATCCACGTGATAAAACTGGAAAGTTGCTATAATTATTGCATGGCAAACTGTTTTATGTATCTATTGTTCCATCTGTTACAGTCCCAGCCTATGACCCTAAAAACTCTGGATGCCCCAGGCCTGACAATGGCTCAAAGAGAATCGTGTTGAGATGCCCCAGCCCACAGAAACATTATAAGGGTCATTTACAAGCTGTATGGGTGCAAAGTGCAAAAAGCAGGTGCAATTACCCATTGTTTTGCACTTTGCTCCTTGCCTTTCTGTCTAAATGAATTGCCGCAAATCTCTATGCCTTAAAATGGAGCCCTTAGAGACCTCGGTAGAAGTGTCAGAGAACTAAGATGTTCAAGAGTTCTCTCATGCAAGTCATGGAGTATGTAGAGGCAGGAGGGAGGACAACTTACGTGCCAGTGCCCTCCAGCCCATATTGAATACAGCCCTGCTACATACTGACAATGATGTATTTATGAGCCCAGGTTTTGCTCTCCAAAACTGGCCTGTCTCAATTTATTTAGTCTGGATGTCAGGATGCAAAGTGCAAAAAATGGCCTCCCATTCCCCTGGCTCATACCATTCACTGAGTTTACACACATAAATTGCACATACTGTATATACAGTACATGCTACTTTACATCAGCCAATGAATGGGCAGAGTTCTTTCTTTTACGCCCACACTTTTTCCTGTTAAAATTATGAGGTTATTTGTCAAAGTCCGAATTTATCTCAATATTTTCTGCTACAAACTCCGATCAAATCTGCTCGGGTTTTTTACGCTCATTTATTATTATATTTTCCCGAAAGTTCTGATTTTCGCAATTTTTTTTGACTTTTTCATCCGATTTTGATGATTTTTTCGTAATTTTCACCCGAAAACCGAAACCCAGCACACATCAAAAAATTGTTGGAACTTCTCTCATTGGGGCAAATTCATTAACCGGCGAAAATTCGCCAGCAATGGCTTTGCACACATTGCAACACTTCGCCAGGCATAAACTAGCCTGGACAACGATAATTCACGAATATCCGTAATTGCGCACAGGGCACCGAACACTGGCGAAATTACACTCAGCAATTCGAAGTTACACTAGCGTTGGCTAATTAGCATTTGGCGTGCAGTTAAAGTACAATGGCCGTATAAGCTGCAGCAAATACATTACACTACACAAGGACAGGGAACCTTAATAAATTATATAAAGTTGTTATAATGCCCTACACATGTGTCCACAGTATAGTTTAGGTGCCATATGTTAGCAAATGTAGGGGGTAAGGAGGGTACCCCAAAAAAAAAGTTACGATCTTTTTCAGTCTATTACCCTTTAAATAGGAAAAAACTGCAGCGTTTTTTGGGGCTTAGAAAAATTTTCAACTTTTTTTTGAGGAACTCCTATCTACTCTATTGCACTTCGCCTGGTCTGAGGTGGCGAAGGCAAGTCTGGCGATAGAGGTAACGGTCAGTAAAATCAAAAACTTAGTGAATATGCGTAGTAACGCTCTTTTGCCAGACCGAAAATTTGCCTGGCGTTAGAGAGTGAAGTTGCACCAGAGTCTATCTCCTTGGCGAAATTACGCCAGCTACCGTTAGTAAATCGGCGAAGTGCCAAAATGAAGTCACGCTGGCAAATTTTCACCAGCGTTAGCCACTTTGTCCTTTAGTAAATTTGCCCCATTGACTTTTATGCAACCTAGACAGGTCCGAGATGCCGAATTTTCAGATTAGGACCTTTCCATCCTCGGGGTTTAACAAATTCTGAAACATTTGTGATTTTTTAAAAGTCAGATTTTATGGAAAAAAAATCACAAATTTTTCTTGATTTTTGCAGTCGGAGTTTAGTAAGTAACCCCATAAGGGTTAGATTATTTCTTGTCAGGTGATCTCTTTGGAAGCACACGGGCCATCACACAGTGATGGCTTGAAGTTCCTTTAAAAAAGAACATTACATTACTATTATTACTATTTATGTGTTTACAATATCAACATATCCTGTATTTTGTATAAGTCCAGTAATCCATAGCAACTACTCAGAGGTTTGCTTCACATATTCTCATTGCACTAGAACAGTAAAAGCCAATTGCTACAGGTAACTGGATTCTTGCAAACTTTACCCTTATTTTTACATACATTTATTAAAAAAAAAGTGTGGGCTTTTAAGAACCACTGCTTTAATACATAATGTAGGAATGCTTATTTTTATAGATAAAATGACATATATATAAATATATATATATATATATATATATATATATATATATATATATACACATATACACACACACACACACACACACACAAACTGATTTTATATACGGACACACCAACATGGCATATGCATTCATGCAGAGAGGTATAAATCCAGTCATTCCAAGCACATAAATTATTCTTTTCAAAACTGAAATCTCATAGAGAGACTGTAAATAGGTCCTGTAAGAGGGAGGTCTGCTTTAAATAAACTGGCATTCAGTCTGAAATATTCCCAAACTGCTTTTACTGGTAGCTGTTTTTAAAGCATAACACTCCCTGAATCTGCAGCTTTCTACTTTGAAGAATTTGCATTTGAATGTGTATGTGCCATGGGATTTAGTAAACAGACTAAAATACCTTCCTGGTATTGTTTTGTTTTGCAAGTTTACTGCTGAGCAGATAGCATTAATGTATATCTTTCTTACAGAAGGGAATCAGATGCTGCTTTATGGTTTTTGCTTTCGTCTAATACTCATTTCGGTTTGCTAATTAACCCATTAAATGTATGTCTGGTCTTGGTAATTCCAAAGGGTCTTCTTATGAGGAAGCTACTCCCAAAAATGTAGCTTGATGCTCAGTTGAAGCTTTATGCACACAATGTCTTGCATTGGGAGAACATTTTTACTTTTTAAAGTGTAATTATTTTGATCTTCTGCCCATATTAATGTATGCTTGGATAAAAATCTACTACTTCTGAATATAATACATTTTCTAGGGAAGAAGAAAATATACGTTATACCTTAGGGACAATTTTGGACATGTTAACTAAGCTCATGATGCAGCACCAAAATACTCAAAAACACCCCAATCCCCTCCTGTGGCCGTGGCCTGAAAGTGTATGTGCAAATCACTTGTAAAATTGGAGAAGTCCTTGGACAAGAGCTTTCAAGTGATTGCCAAAGCAAGAAATAAGTTATGATTTCCGGCAGACTGCAGCCACCTACCATGATTCTAATGATGCTAAAATGCCCACAATATATCCATGTTGCATCATTGACAATAAAATACAAAGCTTAGCTTAAGTAATGCAAAACACCTTACTACTATGCATCTCTGTAAGAAAAGAACTTTTTATTTGCTTGTATTGTCTGAAACATTATCCATATTAAACGTAACACTTATAAGATATATGGAAGACAAAGTAGCTCTTAATGGGGCGTTAGATCAACATACAGTAAATAAAGTTACTAGTAAATAAAATGAGTGAAGAGGAGAGGTAACCTAAAAGAAATGTAGATCACTAGTGATGGGCGAATTTGCGAGCCCGTTTTTGATGCCGGCGTCCATTTTTTCAAAAAAAAAATTTTGACGCCGGTGAATTTATTCGCTGGCAAATTTGCAGCGAATTCGCGCCTGGCCAATAAATTCGCCCATCACTATAGATCACAACAAGTAAAGTCTTATCGTGGTGTTTAGTGGTTGGTCAATTTGTCCTACAAATATTCTGCGTGGAGCAGTCACTATGCAGTATATATTATATATGATATATTATGTCGGATGACTGCATAAAGCTGATGTGAACTGTGGGAAATCAGACATTTTTGTTAGATTAAAGCCTGAAAGTGGAAGATGAGCAAAAAAAAAATGCCAAATATAAAATATCTTTCCCAGAAGATGAGAGCCAATGTATTTATGAGACATCTAGATTCATTCAAAATATTGCGACAATTTTGTAAATAGGTAATGAATAGTTCCCTGACTTCTCATCACTGTCATTCTCAGTATACCCCATAAAGATCACATAAGGGTGTCTTATTTTTTTCTCATTGAAATTAAAGGATACTGTACATATACATACATACATACATATGTTCAATGTTGTATACAAACGGCAAAATGAGAATATATATTTTAGGCACGGTTCTCTCTTTTCCCTTCCCTTACTAGTTGATTCAGCCATGGCTGCTGAAGCTTATTGCAAACACTGAGCTCAAATTGGTGCCAACAAACAATGCCACTCAATTAACCCTCTGGCAGAGTACAGAGAAGTATATGAATTGGTACTCCCCATCTACATGCCTGAGTACATCATCTGTGTCATACATTCTGTCATTCACTGCAATGGATACAAGTGCTGCTCCCCTAGTCAAGTCTCCTAGACAACAATAAAGGTTAACCTGAACCTCTGGCTAAATCCCCTCCTCTTATTCTATGTTGCTGTGAAGGAAAGGTTTCCTTTGTCTCCGTTTATAAAACTGTTGTAATGATGGTCATTTAAAAACAGTAATTAGACAAGAATAAAGCTAATATACTACATTTTCAGGAGTACTCATCAATATTGGATGAAATCAAATTATTTTATAAGAATCCATTTATTTATTGTTTAAAATATTTTCTACTTTTAATGTTTTTTTAACCTAAAACAGTATTTTGCTTTAAACAATTTAAATGTATGGACTGCATCCCACTCGGCTGCTGTTCAGATTTATCAGTGGCTTAATGGTAGTCTGCCATCTCCACAGCTTCCAAAAGGCTGCAATAGAGATCCTAGTCCCTGATCTCCATGATTTGGTGGGTTTATGCCATACATGAACATCAGGAGGCCAAAAGACAAACTCCATCTCCTTCAATCATAACTTCTACATCTATGTGCAGTGTCCGTGGTCATAACATGAATTAAATCTACATTGTTTCAATGGAATACCAGCAGTGCAAAGAATGGTGAACACCAGACACTGGTTTAATAGTAAACAGATCTACGAATAATTCTAAAATAAATGGAACTTTTTCACATTGGAAAGTATCATAGCTGCAGTTATAGTAACAAAATAACCAAAAATACTAAACATTTTTCAACATTTTCCAGCATCGACACTGTGAGGCACATTTATTAAGGGTCAAATTTCGAATTCATGTGAGTTTTTCAAATCTTCCACAAACTCAAAATTCAACCAATCAACATTTATTATAAACATCCAATTTTTCAATCAGGTGAATAGGATGGATCCGGAAACTCGAATCGAATTTGATTCATGTTTTTTTCTCCGAAAATGTCAGGAAGGCTGCAAACAACTCCAAATTGATCTCTGTCTCCCATTGACATAAACAGCAATTCGCCAGGTTTTAGGCGACATAGTCAGTTTGAGTTCTTAAAGGGCCAGTGTGATAAATCTTGAAAATCGTATTAGGTTTTCTTGAAAAACTTGCATCAAATTTAAATAACTACCTAGCTGAATTTGACAGTTTTGACCATAAAAAACTTAATCATTTGAATTTTCAATTTGACCCTTGATAAATCAGCCCCTGTGTGTGGTGGCGTAGATGAGTAAAAAGCCATATCCTCTGTTTACAATATGAAATAATACTACTAAACACAAAAATGGCATTTACTTTTGATCACAAAAAAACGCTTTGTGCCAATAAGTGATAAAACTAATAGGGTGAGTAACAGGAGGTAAGCGGTATAATATAGTACTGTTATTCCTCTGCCCAGTGCCCAATGAGCCCCAAAAAGATGGCTCAATATTGTACATCTTAGGACCCTTGGATTCTGCATCTGAGAAAATGACAAGCACAGGGAATGGTTTGCACATTGTGTTGAAATAGTAACCTCATGTAAAGAGCATAGTGCAGCACCGCTGGCTTTTGGGAACACCTCCTTGACTGTCAAAGAGAGTAGGAGAGCTCAGAAAAGAAAAGGGGGCAGGGCATCCCACTAGACCTGGAACTAGCTGAAATGAGCTGCAGTTGAGCTGCTTGTGATTTAGAGATGACATGAAACTTAATGCAGGAAAAAGGTATGTCATTCTGGGCACTATTTACAGTTATTTTAGAGATTTAAAAAAATAGATTAATTTATTCTACAATTATTATGAAGTTTAAAAGTCATGGAACTCTGAGGTGGCTTCTATTATTCTCATACTTTATAACTTCGGTTATATAGCTTACTATTCTACAAATTACATCACTAAGCACCAACTTACAGATTACTACATTGAATGGAAATATTTTGCAGGATATTCATGGCTCTTGTTTTTTTCATAATGCAATACACCTAAGAATGATTAGCCATTGTACCCAAGTCCTTGACCAGAAATGCATTTTTAGGGTAAGTCACATAATAACATAGTAAGTTATGTTGATAAAAGACACACGTCCATCAAGTTCAACCTTTTTATTTTTTGAACCTGCCTATCTGCCAGTTGATCCAGAGGAAGTGGTAAAGCATAGGTGGGGAGCAGTATGGTATTTATGGAAACTGAAATGTTCATGGGTAAGGGTTGGTAGCACAGGCAGGGATAGTGCAATCTGGGTAGGGCTGCCACATGCAAGACATTTTCAAAGATAGAATGGTAGATGGGAATACTAAAGAATTATAGATGTTAGTACTTCAATGATAGGAAAATATATGTAGTGTTTGTAAATCGGCCTGTAAGGAGAATTAATGTGGCAGCTGTGTTGACAGCAAAGTGATGTTATGTTACATGGAATTAATAAGGGGAGTTGTTTAGCAAGAGAGTAAATTTTGAAAGTGAAAAAGATAGCAGAGTCAGTTTTGACCCCAAGTCAGCAAGCTAACAAAGCTGTGAACATGCAAACATAGATTTCATGTATTGGGCTATTAAAGGAAGGCAGGGATACAAGAAATGTTTTTATACATTTAATATGAGGTTTAGAAAAGACATCCAAAGGAGACAGCTGAGAGTTACTGAGAGATATTGGTTATCACACAGGGACAAATGAGTATAAAGGTGTGTAGATTTGGTTGTATGCAGCATAAAGAAGGCCTAAAAACCAAATCTGCTGATTATATTTGGAATGTTTAAAGGGAGAAATTGGGTCCCTTGTATTCATGTATTAAACCATTGAGCCTATCTACTCAAAGAGAAATAGAAAGTGTACAAAGGCAACAATAAAGAAATGTGCACAGTGATAATACAAGAGAAAGGAATGCCAATATATTTTATCCAAGAGGAGCTTCAAAATAAGGTCGGTAGGTAAAAACTTAGAGAGTTAACTTAAAGAGTTAACATTTCACAGCCCAGCCCATAATTATATTGACAGCTTACAATAACATCTTTGATTAATTTGATGGCAACTGATGGTGCAATTTACTGAACTTCATTGCAAATACAGAAAGGCAGGAGTGAACTTAAATATACATTTGGGTGAGGGGTGCAGCCCATTGACAACACTGAGATACAAAGGAGTCTGGTTGTGGTGGTTGGATATATATTAAACTTGTTAATTTCTATGAGAGAGGTTTACAGCCTGTAACAGTATAGAGACCCAAGAATGATATTTTAATCCTAAACATTTCCATTTGGATGGTTTATCTGCTATTGAAATGTGGGATATAAAATACTACTGGACCTTGAATGGCTGTCGCCACGTCTACGTAGCATATTATATATATTAATTATTATAGCTCCTTAGCGTTTTTTAGCTCTGCAGGGTAACAGTACCTGTTGAAATACCCACTGGCAATTTGCAAATAGGAACAAGTGAACCTTTTATCTTCTCAGTGAGGCTTGAACCATCTAGAGAGGTTGTTTACACCACTGCTGCAAAGTAATTGTCCAGTAAAGTTATACATACTGTATAAAAATAAATAATATCATTTTTATATTTGTTCAGCTTCAGTTTTAAAAAAAATAAGATGCTGGAACTGTAATTTCTCAATCCCGGTTTAAATGATGTCACTCCGAAAATGTCTTCTTTCGCTACTGCCCAATGGGATTAATCTTCCTATTGTATTTTTATTGCAGTCAAGAATATCACTGGTAACATAATAAGCATAATTAACCAAATGGCATCCACCACAGTAGAATATAATTACTCACTCCTTTCTTTCTGAAGATAAACCATAGGTTGTGTAATGCCCGTGCAATGATAAGATATTGTGGGTGTATTAATGGAATTTGGAATCACAATATTCTTAGATCAGCAAGAGAGAAGAGGTGATGACCCATAAGCAGTACCCTAGTGGTATCTCTTTTTATATCAGCTTTGCCCCTCGAATCTCTGAGGACTGTGCACTTGTTTATAGATCATCTCTATCATGGGCTGGCACATCTTTTTCTCGGCATCTGATTAAGTTAACAATGTGCTGCTATTTGCATGCAGATTTGCCAGGGCTTTCTCTACAGCTGCTCCCAAAGACTTGGTCTTTCTCTGTAATGCGATAGCACAGCAGTCAGTAAATGCAATCTTTGTCAAAACCAGGTGTGCTCTTGATTTCGTTCCTATTCGTTCCAAGCAATTTTTCATTCTTCTAACATTTAGAAGGCTCTATTGTAGCTACATCTGGAGCCAACGCTCACGTAATAATTATATACATTTATGAAAGCAAAGATATATTTATCAGGATCCCAATATTTTCTGTTCATATCACCTTTCCATAATTTGCATTTGTAAAGAGTCGTTGCGCATTAGTATTAGAAATCTATAATAAAGTCTAACGTTCCATTAATCAAAGCCTTTTTTACAGCTGTGAATGTATGAATTCATTTTAGATAAATAAAAGCCTTAAATAAAACAGCCTGATTTTCATTTTCAAATATGCAGAGATGCACAGCCCTTTACGGACCCTTTTAAGTGTAGATTTGCCATTTTTTTCATGCTGTTAACCCTTTAGCATTACAAATAAACATAATGTAGGAACATCACTGGACAAAGATTTGAAGCTATAGCCGTACTACTTCATCTGTCTGCTAGAGATATGGAACATTGTCAAATGAAACTCCCTCTCTATTTTTCTCTGTACTTTTTTGTTTTGGTAAAGCAGGGGATCTTCTATAGAAAATTAGCAACAAATATTACAACCCCATTTAAATAAATGATAAACTATTTATTTTATACTGAAGGAAACAATGTAGACAGCAAAAATCTTAAACAATTAGCAACTAACCTTTAACTTTTTGGTCCCGCATCTCTCAACCAGGCAGGACTTTAAATAACAGACTGAAGAGAAGGAAGACAAGGCCTGAATAGAAATATAAGAGGTAAAACATAATAAATTCATAGCCTCATAATTAACCAATTTGTAAGCCATATTAAATACAAGGTTGAGGGGGACATGGCAAAAGCCAAAAAAAATGAAAGACAACTAAAAATCCTCTCAGCCAAATGACACCACCCTGAAAATTAGTTCGAAAGGGTCTGTAACACAAAACTCATACCTTATCTACATATACTGGGATATAATTATCAACTGAGAGCAGCAGTGCAAGGTTTCTTTACTGTAGGAGTGAAATAAGCCATGAATAACATTTGACCCTGGATTATGACAGCATTCAAACCAATCTATTTATATATTTTGTTATTTGCAATGCAATGGTCCTTACATGATATTGCACTGGGACCTTCATTGCTAAAAATGAATTTACTTATTCAAATTATATTACAGTTTCTTAAACAAACACACACAATTTTATACAAGTATGGGACATGTTATCCAGAATACTTGGGACATGGGGTTCTGTATCTTTCTGTAATTTGGATCTTCATACCTTAAAGGAGAAGCAAACCCAAAAGTTAAAAAAAAACCCTACCCCCTACGCTACATAGACTCCACTCCCTCCTCCCCCAGCCTAAGTGTTACCCTGGGCAAATGCCCATAACTTTTTACTTACCCCTCGGGGCAGAGTCAGGCATCGGAGTTCACAGGCGCCATCTTCAGCCGCTACGGTAAAACTCAGAATGAGACCGGTGCTTCAGCAATTTTCGTGAGTTTCGGTGCATGTGCAGTTGTCGCGAAACAGACAATTGCTCCAACTGCGCATGTGCCGCTACACCGGTCTCATTTCAAAGATTAACGAAGAGAAGAAGATGGCACCCATGAACTCCGCTGGACATAATCTGCATGTCGGGGTAAGTAAAGACTTTGGGGCATTTGCCCGGGGTAACACTTAGGCTGGGGGAGGAGGGAGGGGGATCTATGTAGGGTAGGGTAGGGCTGCAGGAGAAGGGAGGGGGGTCTATGTAGGGTAGGGTGGAAGGGTTTTTTTAACTTTTGGGTTTGCTTCTCATTTAAGTCTACAAAAAAAATCATGTAAACATTAAACAAACCCAATAGGCTGGTTTTGCTTCCAGTGAGGATTCATTATATCTTAGTTTGGATCAAGTACACGTTACTGTTTTATCATTACAAAGAAAAAGGAAATTTTTAAAGATTTGGAATATTTGATTATAATGGAGTCTATGGGAGACAGCCTTTCCATTTATATCTGAACTTTCTGGATAATGAGTTTCTGGATAACAGATCCCATACCTGTACAATGTAAAAATCACCCTACATGTATATGTACACAAAACCTCTTTTCAGATCTACTGGCCCTTCAAAGTGAAGTTACTATCAGTTATTTCAAACATTTAATTTTAGACTTCATCTACCTTTTTTTAAAATGTATGTAAATGAAATGAAGCAGGAAGGGGTGGGACCTTTAATATCAGAGGGGGGTCAGCTGGTTGATGAAAACCAAAAAAAAAGCGCAGATTCTGAACTATTTTTTGTCTGTCTACACAAATGAGGAACCAGTTAATGAAAGTTTCCTTCTTAATAGACTCAATTCTAGTAATACAGGATGATGCATGGTTCACACATGAGGAAATTAAAAAGAGACTAGAACATGTTAAGATAAAAAGTCCAGATGGTATTCATCCCAGGGTACTTAGCGAGCTTAGCTCTTTGATTAGCAAACTTCTTTACTTAATTTTTCAGGATTCATTGAGGTCTGGCATAGTGCAGAGAGACTGGCAAATTGCTAATGTGGTGTAGCTATTCAAAAAAAGGATCCCGTTCTCAGCCTCCAAACTATAGGCCAGTTAGTCTGACGTCAGTGATATGAAAGCTTTTCAAAGGTTTAATAAAGGATAAGATACTGGACTTCATAGCAAATCATAATACTATAAGTTTGTGCCAGCATGGTTTTATGTGTAATAGATCTTGCCAGACTTAATTTCTTTTTATGAGAAGGTAAGCAGGGACCTTGATTCTGGGATGGCAGTGGATGTGATTTACTTAGACTTTGCAAAAGCATTTGATACAGTGCCACACAGAAGGTTACTGGTTAAATTAAGGAATGTTGGCCTGGAACATAGTATTTGTACCTGGATAGAGAACTGGCTAAAAGATAGACTACAAAGAGTGGTGGTAAATGGAACATTTTCTAATCTGTACTAGGTCCCTTGCGTTTCAACTTTTTTTTTAATGACCTGGAGGTGGGCATTGAAAGTACTTTTTTTATTTTTGCAGATGATACTAAATTGTGCAGAACTATAGGTTCCATGCAGAATTCTGCCACTTTGCAGAGTGATTTGTCTAAATTGGAAAACTGGGCAGCAAACTGGAAAATGAGATTCAATGTTGATAAATGCAAGGTTATGCACTTTGGCAAAATTAATATAAATGCAAGTTATACACTAAATGGCAGTGTGTTGGGAGTTTCCTTAAATGAGAAGGATCTAGGTTTTTTTTTTTTTAATTCTGGGCAGTGTCATTCTGTGGCTACTAAAGCAAATAAAGTCCTGTCTTGCATAAAAAAGGCCATTGACTGAAGGTATGAAAACATAATTATGCCTCTTTATAGGTCCCTGGTAAGGCCTCATCTGGAGTATGCAGTGCAGTTTTGGACTCCAGTCCTTAAGAGGGATATAAATGAGCTGGAGAGAGTACAGAGACGTGCAACTAAATTGGTTAGAGGGATGGAAGACTTAAATTATGAGGGTAGACAAACAGCAGGGGACCTTTTTAAAGAGGATCACCGTACCAGAGGCCACCCCTTCAGACTAGAAGAAAATAACTTTCATTTGAAGCAATGTAGGTTGTTCTTCACAGTGAGGACAGTGAGGTTGTGGAATGCACTGCCGGGTGATGTTGTGATGGCTGATTCACACTTTAAGAATGGCTTGGATGATTTCTTGGATAGACATAATATCAAAGGCTATTGTGATATTAAACTCTATAGTTCGTACTAACTAACTACTTTGTCCCTTGCAATCAAATGTGAATGTATCTACAATACACTATTGTTAGCAACAGATTTTCTAACCATAATTACAGCATTATCAATAACTTTTGTCTTATATAATTTATATATGAATATTTTTTTTTAAAACAAGGATCATGGCAAAAAAGGGCTCTTTGTACTGTTATCTCAGTATATTCCAGTTCCTATAGAGCTTTGAATCTGTTTACTGATCATTTATTGATCATTTAAAACATTACATCTTCTAGAGGAGAATTGTCAATGTAATTTCACATACACTTAATTTATAAGAGATAAAATCAAGTGCATTAAAGAAGCTGAACTAGAATAATTTGATGGACTGATAACAGCCTGTTCTTTCTCCTCAATGCTGTAGGGGACAGCAAAGACTTGCCAAGCACAAAGCTAAACTACAGAATGTGCTGAAAGAGTTAAAGGGGGTTTTCACCTTTGAGTTAACTTTTAGTATGATGTAGAGAGGGTTACTCCAAGACTATTTGCAATTGGTTTTAATTTTTTTTATTATGTGTGGTTTTTGAGTTTTTTATTCAGCAGCTATCCATTTTGCAATTTTAGTCATCTGGTTGCTAATGTCCAAATTCCCCTAGCAACCATGCATTTATTTAAATGAGACAATGGATGCCAGCGCATTTTCGCCAAAAAAAGTTTCGCTAATTTTTCGCCGTTTCGCGAATTCGCCCATCACTACTGCCTACCCCTAGTTCTGGCCCTGACTTAGTTTGATAGTTAATAGATCATTCCCTAAGGCTGGGTATTATTGCAGGTATTTATATGTATTCAATATCCATAATAATATATAGCCGCAGCTAAATCAACAAAGTGTTATGTGTTAAATACAGTCATTTGTATTTCTCTTAAATGACAGTTTGTGCCATGACGATTTTGCTTTCAAACTAAATTTAACATTAAACTAAAAGACTGCCCCCAAATTAACAATGTTATTCCTTAACTTTTGGACTGTTTTATTAGGATAGGTTTCTTATACTTTAATTCATTATAGTAATTGCTTTTCATAACACTGAAGCTGGGAAAGCAACGGAACAGAAAAGGCATTCGGTTCTTTGTTTCGTAACACAAGCTAATGCTGGATGACAGAGCTATTAAGCAAATTTATAACCAAATCCATGATAGCTAATCTACCACTACTGTAAGGATAGGGATTGGGACATTCTCATTTACATGAAAGCAATGAGAAAAAAAATATTTATATCAGAAAAATTCCAGGAGTTTTGTGTGGTTGCAGAGAAATATACGTATATACAATACACAAAAGCCATGAATATCTTGTAAATGATATCCTTATAAACGGTGAGTTCTGATGTCATCAGTTATAAAAGGTGAGTTCTGATGTCATTTATGTCACATGACTCACTGAAATTTGTGTATTATAATAAAAAAAAGTACCCCCAGTTGCAAAATATGAGGATATTAGAAGTTACCTCAGGGTGTGTGAATTTAAAAATTGTTTCTAATATACTTAGCCATAAATGTCATATATAAAGGCTGTCTAAACTAGCCAGAACATTATTTTTCATTTGCAGCTCTCTAACTATTTACCAGTCAGTAACCAATCAGTAACTTGAAGAGGGGCCACATGGGACATAATGTGCCGGCGTCCATTTTTTTTTTACGTTGGCAAATTTTCGCGGCCGTTTCGCAAATGTATTAGCCGGCGGCGAATTGCGCGCATTCGCGCCTGGCGAATAAATTCGCCCATCACTATTAATAAGCAATCTAACTGAACAGTTATGTCCCATGTGGCCTCCCTTCAAATTACTTATTGGATACTGACTGGTTAGAGAGCTGCAAAGGAGTAATAATGTTCTGGCTATTATGTTAGACATCCAGTCACTCCAGCCTTTATACATTACATTTTTGGCTAACTAACTATATTGAAAACATTTTTTATTTTACACAGCCTATCTATTTAGCCAATTTCATTGATACGCTGAACAATTCTTTTAAGGGTTCTGTGATGGACAACCTAATGCTTGTGTACTACTGAGTAACAATATTAAACAACACTTCAGAGGATCTCTACATCACACAGTAGTCCTTAAAAGCTATAAATGTAATTCTAAAGATCATAGTTGATACATTGCAGAAGGTTAGAGTAATATATTTTGATTTTGGGGAATCTTTAGATATTATTCAAGCTTCTTTAGGTTTAACCAAGAGCTTGGTTATAGAAATCCATATCATCCCTGAGACAGGGACAGAACACATAACAAAAGTCCATAGAAGTATACAACTATGACATAAACCAAAGGTTTTTAAGGATCATAAAACAATACGTGTAACTAACACAAATAAAGTTGTCCCACCTGCCATAAAACTTTTACCTGATCTGCTAGTAGCACATGAAGAGGGAAATCACCAAGGGTAACCTAAAGTATTTGTCTGGTGTTCTTCTCTTCTGCTCTCCAACTTCTCCCTCAAAGGCAACCTATTTTAATCTAAACGTATGCAAGTGCAATGATTATGCCAACATCCAGGGTGTAAAGATCAACAATGGGGTATTTTAATCGCGATGATCTGAAGCTTGGCCCACACACATACGTCAGTGGCAAAGCTAACTCCAGGGACTTAAAAAAAAATACAAAAAAGAATGTGTGTTTACAGCTGTACAGTAAACCAATACAGATTATATGTTTTCAGTGTCGCGGCCACAACAGAATGCTAATTAGCATACTAGAGTGATGAGAGCGGCTGTAAGGGCCTTATTGTTCCATTATTTCATGCAGACCAGCTGCCTTTGTTTATGTCACTTATCCTCTGGTGCCTCAGGTTTGTGCTCCAAAAATACTATTCCAATACAACGTTAATATTTAAAAAACACGGAGGTGGCACGTTGTCATTTTTCTTTGTGTGTGTCCGCCTCAAACTGCAGAAATGCTAAGCTGTCCTCGTTCTGTATTTAGAAATAATTTAGCAGCCACACTGAGACGCTGGCTGAATTCTAACATAATGGCTGCTGACTTGAACCAAGCAAAATGCATAACTATCCTGACATCACTTATGAGATTTAGATTGGTCAGTTAATGGAAGTCTTTACAAGGATCAATACCATAACAGCTTCTTGAAATGGACATAATTTTTTTTTTCCTTTCTTTTTTTTTTTTTTTTTTTTTTAACACAGACCAGAATAATAAGTACAGACCTGGGTTGGATTACAATGCAACTAAAATAACTAGGATATTTATGGAGTTTCTATAGGTCACTCATTTCAAAATCCAGCATCAATGTTTTCTGATTGTGGTGTCCTTAGATTCCCAGTCTTTATTTAATTTTTGTGTGTGTGCACCCGCATTTTGCCTTTGTTGTTTCATATGTTATTTGGATAAAATGTACTCACTTGACATTACTGATTGCTGCAATATAAATGTTATAATGGAAAACAAGTTCATTTGTTTATGTATATTAATGCCGAACAGAGGTAATATTGACATCTGTTAGGCAGATTTCTGTAACTCGGTACAAACGAAGCACTCTTCATCGTTTGGCTAGATCTCTGAAAGCTTGGAAGAATCCTTACTGGTAAATATGCTACTTATAAGCTATTCAGTTCTGTTTCAGATTTCAAATTTGCACCTCCGCAGTTATATGTGCACACCACTTTTCGCTGAGAGTCATAGTGAACTTTTAGTAGAGCTTAAGAATAATGCCAACACTTATAAAAAGCTGGTAAATTAGGTTATACATCCTAAACATATAAACGGTTTACCCTTCATTTGTTGCTTTATACATAAAATTTTGTAGCAGATATTCTGAATAACATATCATCAAACTAGATGGTATGCATGTGCATACATAAGTGTACATATTAAAACAGTCAGCAGTTTTCTTGCCTGCAGTCAGAGCTGTCACTGGGAGATTCAAATAGGAGCAAGTGCTTGGGGCCCCCAAAATGTGAGGCACCACAGAGCAGCACTTGTAGGTTGGAAGAGTAGTGTGATGGCTGCACAAACTTTATATCAGTGATGCCCAAGATGTTGTCTGTTTTGCCTCAGGCCCTTCGCTATTAAAGCAATTGTTCCGAAAAGATTAGCTACAAGGTAAGACAACTACTTCCCATATCAAGGACTGATCCAGTTCATTCAGATATTGATTGGGAAGCATGGAAACTACCGCACTAAACAATTGTAGTCCTTTCTCAATTGGTCTGTAAAGGCCCCCATATGAAAATATTGTTTGACTGGGGGCCAAAGGATTGAACAAACCTAATTTTAGCCACTTGAGGGGCCAAGTCAGGCAAAAATGTGCTTGTTTTTAACTATGCCATAAATAAAGATAATTATGAGAGCACAACTTTAGTTTAGTATAACCTAAACTGTGTCCAGAATATGTATAACTATATACCACGTGTTTGTGTGTTTATTTATGGACTATAATGGTTTAGTTAGTTGTGTTGAGACTGGGTATGGCAGCTTCACGACTTAGAAAGGTAGATGCAAGACCAGCCCCTAATATGGCAAGTTTATAGTACTGTGGAGTGATGGGAAATCAGGGACAAAGCTGAAAAGCTGAAAAACTCCCGATAAAATTGTGGAAGTTGACAGCTCTGCTAACTGTAGATACAGAGATCAATGTGACCTTGGATATAATGCTTTTTCAAGGAGGCACCCAAGCTGACGTCACTGAAATGTTCTGTGCATGTGATTTGAAATTGGGGGAATCCAACAGAGTGACAGGAGACTGGGGGACAGAGCCGAAGGTCTGATAACTCCCAATAAAATCCGGAGCATTTATAGCTCTGCTTGCTGCAGATGTAGCGATCAATGTGGCCTTGTATATTATGCTTTTCAAGAAGGCATCCAAGCCACAGTTAAGGTATCAATAGATTCTGTCACACATATTTATTCCAGCAGCAGAAGTAGCTCAAACACCAAAACCACGATGCCCAAAATACCCTCCATTGCCTTCTATAACATTTGCCTGACCAGTGACTGATGGTTCACCTCATAATAGAGGTCCCAAGCATTCCAGGAAATCTACCAAACTATAACTGTTCTATAACAAGATAAGCTTGCTCTGAATCGCTGGTTTATTTCTGAAGTCCCTGCAGCAGCTCCAAATTAAAATGTGCATCACTACAGATTTAACATATAAATGAAACACATGTAAAACTATCCAGAGGGTTCTTGTACATAAATATTAGAACTATCAAAAGAGAGATATTCTATTTTTAATTCTTTGCCGGGTTTTTAATTTCATGTTAAGAGTTTTAGGCAGGATCATACACACAACATAATGAATGTATATTCAAACCTTGAAAAACCTTAAAAAAATTAACTACTCCCAATGTTGTAGCAATCCATATTCCAAACAAATACAAAATGCCAACGTTTTGGCTAGAAATAAACATGGCCGCAGATTTGTTTGAAGTGGTTATTTAATAGCTGTTTCTATCCTTAACTTTCCATCGAAACCAACATTCTCTTTCTTTTCACAACAGTCATCTTTCTGTCCTCGCCTCCGGCTCCTCCGTCAGTGCATCCAAGATGGCGGAGCCCATTGACAACACGTGGGGAACATCGACGCCAGCGTCTTGACGCTGGGCAAATGATGTCATGCGCATGGCGCGAATTTCAAAGATAAAAACACTTCCAGGTCACGAGTTCAATGCCTGATTATAGCGTTTGTTTTGGACATTCCTGGGTGCTCTATTATTCATGTTGGGCTGTGTAACGCTTTTCTGGCCTATCCCGCCAATTAGGGGTTAAAGGTGTCCAGCTAGTGTATGAGCATGGGTTACACTGTGAAACTACACTCAGGGCGGAGCCTTCGCTAAATGGAAGCTTCCCCTTTAAGATGGTGTATAACTACAACCCACAGGCATATAAGTGTAAAAGATAGAATAATGGACGCCAGGAGGTTCTTTAAAAAGTGAAAACAATGTGATGGTTTATTAGCATAAAATATGCAAGGCAAATGACCACAGGTTTACTCACGCAGGAGTTGTAGTAGGAGTTAGCATATCACAGAGGAGACAGGATAGCATTGATGATGATGCAGCATGTACAGATGTCACCCCTCAAGTCAAACACCAGGAAGAATATCTCACTCCCAAAGACCAGCGACCAAAGTGAAACAGGATCGATCAAGTAGGGGTCAGGCAGTGCTCTGCGAACTGAGTTCCCTATCACTGAGTTCCTTACACTAAAGGCACCTTAAAAGCCTTTGGGAGGCTACTCCCTGCTATTCTCATTGTTGGAGCGCAGAACTGCTCATGCTACTAAAATCTAGCTATCTCTCTCTCCTAGAGAGACTATGACAGGATCTGCCCTAATGATAGCTAATCCTCATTCACGGGATTGCCTGGTTCCCGACTTAAGCACCAAAGGTACAGGTCCCTTTGGGGTAAATGGCTTACTGGGCCTTGGTGATCCCAGGCTCAATGGGAAACACCTAGCAGCACAGACACCAGGAGCCAAAGAGGAAGAGGCCACTCCCTACACAACACTATATAGCAGTGTGGCAGGGGAGTGGTATTACACTCTTTGTCCAATAGGTGTAAATGTTATACTTTACCAGTTAGAAGGGCTTGGCCCAATAACAAGGGAAAAGAGAACTAATACAAAAAGGTAGGGAATTAACTCTATAGGAATAGGATATCCTATAGGTCCCTACAGCTGATTTGTGGACTTTGACCCTGTCTGTTTATCGACTTTGCTGTTTATCTGCCTGCCTTTTGAACGTCTGCCTGGATATTGATTTCGACAACTCTTCAACCCTATTTGTACTGTGAACTTGGACTTTGATCCCTGGGCTTCCTCCTTGGACCGGACTACTCCAGCTGGGAGCCACTCCAATTTTGTTTGGAATCATTGTGCTGCTGCACGATCAACATTTACCCAAGAATTGGTCAATGGATAGAAATAGTCTGCTAAAGCCCAGTTCAGATTAGTCATCATCAATATACCACCTTGTGGTATTTGCTCTGCAGATGAAAAGGTGTGTCTGACTAGTATATTGCTTTTTGGAATGTCACAAAATACTGAAACAGTTTCCCACACAACCCTTTCCCACCATAGAATAAGTCTCTTGCACACACAGTTAGACCATCAGCCCTTTTAAATGCCTTATCATTGACAGTCACAGCAAGTATACCAAAAAAGAATGTGTAAAGTAATAATATACTGTAGCATAAATATAAATAGTGCTTAGAGTAACAATATTATTGGTACACCTAGCGTAATGCTTGATCTGCTTCTAGGATGGTCATTTTACCATTTCCCCAATACAATATCCAAGCCTTTTACCATTATGGATATTGGAGGATAATAAATTGGATTTCTACCAATAATATGTGATGATATAAATAGAAATTGAGTAAGAAATAATCTGAGTGGCAGCATATTGGATGTGAGGAAGTGGCAAGACGCCACAAAACGCATCAAGCATGGGGTATGACATACTACTGCAGGTGATTTATTGTTTTTAAATATATCCAATAAAATGAGGATTTTATAACCTAAGCTGTCTGGTGCTCCGTAAAACCGGCAGTGTTGTCAGCATATTGGACTGGCAGCATAGTGGCAGAATTTGAGAACAAGTTGTAGAACAGGGCAACACGCCATTACATTTATGGCCTCCAAGCCACAATTCTTTGTTTGAGACCACAATTGTAATATAGCTCATCCTGTAAACACTGAGTATCAGATAATTTGCCTACAGTTAGACTTTGGATAGCTTTTCTGTGTAAAAGTGCCTATGATTTTAGATGACAAGCTATTAAAAATGCATTTCAGCAACTATAACATCCAATAAACAATGCCCCACAATGCCCAATCAAGGAAGAAAAAAATAGACTAAATGAATGAGCATCAGTTGTTCCTAAAGAGACATTTCAGATAAATGTAATGCTGCTTGAAGTATTTCTAATAAAAATCTGTGATGAGAGTGTTTAATACATTTTCCATCCAATAACGCTTGTAACAGGGAGCATGCCACAGGTACGCAGCAATCTCATATACAGCAGTTAGTGAGCTCTGACCATTTCCCCCAATGTGGACGCAACATAGATTTTTTTTAATTGGATCCAGGAGCTAGCTAAATTACCCAGTCACTGCATGTTAAAGAATCCAGCTAGTTCTATACCAATAATAATAAACTTTCTATTACTGCTCATCACTCTGTGACAGTTCTATCTCTTACCTTAAAAATAGACAATTTCTTCTCATTACCCTACAAGAAAACCTTCTAGCTATAAAATTTGCAGAATGACTGCGGTTTTGTATGATGTTCATATTTGTGCAATTAAAACAATTTGCTGGCAAAAATGCTGCGGTGACAATTGCGAATCCACATGCAATTTGTTCTGTGCCATCGACCAATTTCCAGGTCACTTGAAGGCTGTAAATATGACTGCCAGCGATAGCAGCCACTACCCCGACAGAAGCATGAAAGATTACATTGCCCCAGACATGTACCAGATGGGTACTGCCAAAGCAGGTACTTCCTGTTCCATATGTAATTATTATAGCATAAACATCTTTAGTACATTCTGAACACTAAAAAAAGAATCTTTGTAAGTGAAAATCATCCCACACACTTGTGTCTTATATTGTTTTTATCTGGAAATCATTATTTTCAACTATTTATTGTTTGAAAGACTACTGAAGACAGTCCCTCGGATCTGTAAGATTCACCAAGCGAGCAATGGATATGGGTGTATAAAGCAAAGTTATCTCTGATGAGTAATAAATCACATATCCGTCTATTCATTACACCAAGAGAGATTTAGCAGGGCTCTTTTTATTCAGCTTGCATTGCATGGCTGTAAGTGTTATGTATTATTCTTATTTCATTGCATTTGCCACACTGGAAAATAAGCAGAGCAACAATTAATTTGATTTTATTCATATGCATCTTTTTATTTTGCATCATTTATCAAACTGGGGATTTTTTTTTTTTAGAATAACGGTTATGTGAGTTGTATGACTGCCGCAAGCAAAACACCAGCAGCTAACAATTAATGCAGGAATTCAAAACATTGTTCTGATAAAGATCAAATGAAGCACTGAAAACTAAATGCAGGTGAAAACTTGTGGAACTACCTGCCTTAACCCTCATTCCAGATTGAGTTTGCTGATATGTCGACATTGACACACAGCGTATTTGTTATACAAATGGAGTTCTACATATCCCAAATAACCTTTCAGAACATCCTAAATCATTACAGGGATTCATTTGATGAAGACGGATAAATACAAGGATGCTGCCCGCTATCTTGATACAGTTGCACATGTTCTATAAGAAGATACTATAAGGGCCACATTCAATTTGATGAGAACATTTTCTCTCTTAATTCATTTCCAGATTTCCTTTTAGAGGCAGATGCAATTTAATTAGAAAATGAGAATTGCACTTACCTAACTGTCTTAAATTCCATTTCTTCTAGTCCCGGACATGTCAGTACAAACGTGCAGTATTGCCCCATCCTGACAAGGATGTAGGACCTATACCAAAGCCAATCATAATGAAACATAACCTATAAGTCTTCCTCCTCACCACTGTTATACATTTGACATAGCAGTATAGAAACCAATATTAATAACTTGAGATGGGAAACATGTACTGACTTGTCAGGACTAGAAGAAATAGAATTTATGACAAGTAGGTAAGTGAAATTCTGATTTTCTACTGTGTCCCTCCATGTTAGTACAAAGAATTGACAAGCAATGCCCCAAACCCCATAAGTGGTGGGAAAAAAGAAAAAAGGCAAAGAAAGTGGTGAGGAGGAAATGATGAAGCAAGGGTGAAACCCCCCAAAACTTTGATACTGGTGATATTATATCAAATAGGGATCATCCCCAACTGCAGAGAAATGAGTGAGTGCGGATCCATATACAAAAAAATCACTGTTGCTAAGGCACCTAGCTGGGTAAACTGAGGACCAGCACCACCATTGTAGCTGAAATGAATTGCACAGTGTGGTAGATACAACACATTAGTGTTGAGGAGGAAGTCAGGTGGTCTTAGAGGTCATGCTTAATTTTGTTTGGCTATGGTATAGGTCCTTCCTCCTTGTCTGGATGGGGCAATACTACCCATCTCTACTGACATTAAAGGACACTTAAGAAAAACTTATCTCACTGTTTATCCCATGAAAACGCTATTGAAGTCTATGGGGAAAAACTGGAATTGAATATGGAGAAAAGTTTTTTTTCTACTCCAATTGAATCTCTTCTGTAAGCTTGCACTCGATGAATAGTTTGAGCGAACTTCTGCCATTTCGCTTCGCCGAAAAAGTTTCGGGTGAATTTTGCGAAACGGCAAAAAAAAAATCACGAAAAATTTGTGCATCTTGAAAATTGATGCCCGCGTCAGTTTTGGAGGACACGGAGGACACAGAAGAAAAGTCAATTGTGTCAGTTTTGACGTTGGTGTTAAAATCAACGGGTGTTCGAATAGTGTTGACGCGCCGCGATTTTGACGCAAGCAAATTTTCGGATGCGCAACCACAATTTTTTGACGCCTGCAAATTTTTGCTGGTAAATTTTTGCAGCGGCGAAAAGTGGAAATTTATTTGCCCATCACTAGTGATGAAGTATAACATTTTTACATGGAAATTAATCTGGCTCAAAGTGCAGCTTAATTAAAGGGACATGGGGCTAGACATATTGTCAATTTCCCAGCTGCCTCAAGTCATCTGACTTGTGCTCTGATAAACTTCAATCATTCTTTACTGCTGTACTGCAAGTTAAGGTGGCCATACACGGATAGATCCGCTCGTTTGGCGATGTCGCCAAACGAGTGGATCTCCCTCCGATATGCCCACCTTGAAGGTGGGCAATATCGGGCAGATCCGATCGTGGGCCCTAGGGCCCAACGATCGGATCCTAGCTCTCACAAACGGGCGGTCGGATCGCGGGACCGCATCAACGAACAGATGCGGCCGCGATCCGACGGGATTTTTAACCCCATCCGATCGAGATCTGGCCGACTTTCGGACAGATCTCGATCGGGGAAGCCCGTCGGGGGCCCCCATACACGGGCCAATAAGCTACTGACACGGTCTGTCGGCAGCTTTTATCGGCCCGTGTATGGCCACCTTTAGAGTGATATCACCCCCTCCCTTCCCCCCCAGCAGCCAAAAAAAAGAACAATGGGAAGGTAACCAGATAACAGCTCCCTAACACAAGATAACAGCTGCCTGGTAGATCTAAGAACAACATTCAATAGTAAAAACCCATGTCCCACTGAGACACATTCAGTTACATTGAGAAGGAAAAACAGCAGCCTGCCAGAAAGCATTTCTCTCCTAAAGTGCAGGCACAAATCACATGACTGGGGGCAGCTGGGAAATTGACAAAATGTCTAGCCCCATGTCAGATTTCAAAATTGAATATAAAAAAAATCTGTTTGCTCTTTTGAAAAATGGATTTCAGTGCAGAATTCTGCTGGAGTAGCACTATTAACTGATGTGTTTTGAAAACATGTTTTCCGATGACAGTATCCCTTTAAAGACTATTACTGACCAACCAAGAAGCAAAAGGCTATAAATAGTATAATCTCCATTTCTACTTAAGTTTATTTTGAGGCAAATCAGAAGAATGATATTGTACCCTTCCAACATAATGGGCAAAGAAAATATATTCTGTGGTATCTAGTATGCCTGTAATATTTCTTGTGTTTATTTCCATAGAAAAGATTCCAATTCATAAACCAAACCCTGAAAGAGTTACCAGTATAGGGACTAAACACTATTTGTGAAATTAACAGCTGTGCTAAAAATGGAAGATATAGTTAAAAGAGTCTTAGGCCTGTCAGCATGTATCAAACACGTTTGCCTTAAATGTGTGTTTTGTGCAGTGACACATTAGTGACAGTTTTTAGACCCCGACAAGGTGAATAATTGAGACATGAGGTTCAAAAAATCTGTCAACGAGTATGCTTGCAGACCATGCACTTCATTAACCAATGCTTGCCTTTATACTCTGCTTCACATAACAAGCACAAGCTTAATGTTGAGACAACTGGGAAGCAAATCAACTAAATGACCGTAACCCTCACTAAACAGGAGTACTCAAAGTTATATAAGTTGTGTACAATTCTTTTTTGCATGACTACACATCTAGAATCTACACACTAGTGTTGGGCCAATAAATTTGGCAGGCATGGATTTGCGGAGAATTTCCGTGTATCGCGGCCCATGAATAATAAAATTCGAAACTGCAACAAAAATTTGTGCTATATGCGCGTCAAAATTGTCGCACACTTAAAAATTGTTGCGTCGACATTATTCGGATGCCCATTGACTTTAATGCATTTCGACAAAATAGATGCACGTATACATTTGTCGCAAATCAAAATTATTTTGACGATCATTGACTTCGATGTGTTTCACAAATTTTTCGAGGTTTCACAAATCTTTTAGAAAATGGGACAGATTCGCCCATCACTACACACACTACTGTACTGTATTGCACTGGTCAGGTTTTTTTAAAAACTATTTTGGCTTCTTCTATCCTAGTTAAATCATATCTGTGGGCTATTTTCATTTTTTATATTCAGATATAGTGCAACTTCTGTCCTACACATATTTGGGTTCTCCTTTGATTATTCCTTGCCCACAGAAAATGAGGTGACTTGAGTTTAGCTAATATATATCATATATATCATTCTTGCACCTGATATAACCCAGACAGGACTGATCCTTGCATCCATACATTTAACCCATATGAGTCCGTTTTATCTTTGCAAACCTCTCTTGCACTGTTTTATGCAAACTATCTTGTCCATTCTACTTCAATCTTGGGTGAATGTTTATCACTAAAGGGCAACTTCTTGTTTGTTACATCGTTTTGCTGTTATAAATGAATGTGTTTTGGGTAAATCTGGCCATAGGTGCAAAGATTTGAACGCCTCCAATTTGTACGATTTTCAGGCCGTGTGTAGTGTCCCAAAATGTTTTGTGCCATGGCGATCGGTTAATATCTCTGCATGTATTGCTGATCTGACGATATCAGTGGGAGACTGTCACCAGCTTTCGTCGGACCTATCTTTCGTACGATTGCTGTCAGGGGCAGAACACCGTCTGATCTGGTACTACTTTATTTGATCTAAATGGTGGCAGGTTGGGAGATCCGAACAATCGTTTGTCCGATATGAAGGTAAATCTAAGGGGCCGATTCACTAAATTCGAGTGAAGGATTCGAAGTAAAAAAACTTCGAATTTCGAAGTGTTTTTTGGGCTACTTCGACCATCGAATGGGCTACTTCGACCTTCGACTACGACTACGACTTCGAATCGAAGGATTCAAAGTAAAAATCGTTCGACTATTCGATAGTCGAAGTACTGTCTCTTTAAAAAAAACTTCGACCCCCTAGTTCGCCAGATAAAAGCTACTAGTCAATGTTAGCCTATGGGGAAGGTCCCCATAGGCTTGCCTAAGTTTTTTTAATCGAAGGATATTCCTTCGATCGTTGGATTAAAATCCTTCGAATCGTTTGATTCGAAGGATTTAATCGTTCGATCGAAGGAATAATCCTTCGATCGTTCGATCGAATTTTCTGAAATTTTTCTGAATTTTCTGAAAAAAGATTTCAATTACTGGTCGAATATCGAAGGTTAATTAACCCTCGATATTCGACCCTTGATACATCTGCCCCTAAATGTATATGGCCAGATTAAGTTTATATCTATCCTGCAGTCTCAGATAAATGTCCTGTTGATTGCAAGCTTTGTTGTCTAGTAGGGATGGGCGAATTTTTTCGCCTCGTTTCGCCGAAAAAATGACGGCAATAGACTTGTATGGAGACATGCGTCAAAAAAAAACAGACGTGTGACAAAATAATTTCGCCACGCGACAAATTTTTTTTGATGCCCATAGACTTTAATGGGCGTCTGCGACATTTCGCCGGCGGCAAATTTTTGGCGAAACAAAATGGGTCAAATTCGCCCATCCCTGTTGTCTAGCTTAACTAAAAGGCCTGTGGTTTAACACAGTGTTCAAAATATTCACTGCAATATTTGCAAGGGATAAGCTTTCAGCTGAGAATAAAAAGCAGCCCTGGTTCTTATTCTTCTATAAATGAACACCATTTTATTTTCCAAGGTAATAGCATGGCAGAAAAAAGAAGCTAGTCACATCATAGGACACGGCTAAAAGGGTTAAATTTATGTTCTATTACAAGCTCCCGTCTTTTTGTTTCAACTTCTCAGTAAAACACATAACTTAAAATGAAATCAAATATTAAAAATGACAGACTATATAAGTGCTGTGAGTAACTTCAGGTCACGGAGGGAGGGAAATGCAGGCAAGTTGTCAGGCACTATCTGTCAGAGTGAATTAGAAACAATCAACAGAGACTGAAAGGGAAGGTGATTGTTATTAGGCAGCCGGGCTGTGAGCAAGCTACCCAGATGTGGTCATGCATATAAAGAACAGGAAACAGCAGTTTCATTCAGGAAAGGATAAAAGTCCTTTGTCGCTAATAAGCTGGAAGTTACTTTGATAACAGCAGGGTTAGGATACAGAATCAAACACATTTCTTCCAATACAGTGTATATTATTATTATCACAGAACTGGAGAACTGAGAGAGACCCACGGAAGCACAAATTGTCACCATCAGTAATGATCCTGTCCCACCGGTTACCATCTTCTCATCCCAACTAGATCTAAAGGAGTCTTAAGAAGAACCGTCGCAGACTTCCTTAACGTCACGTCAGCGCATAAAAATTTGTAGTGGAGTTATAACCATTAAAGGAGAACTAAAGCTTAACCAAAGCTTAGGTAGGGTTAAAGGAATTGTTCGGTATTAAAATAAAAACTGGGTAAATAGATAGACTGTGCAAAATAAAAAATGTTTCTAATATAGTTATTTAGCAAAAAATTTTTATGTATAATGGCTGGAGTGACTGGATGTGTAATAACAAACCGCAACTTCCTGCTTTTCAGCTCCCTTAGTTTCCACAGACTGATTACCAAGCAGTAACCAATCAGTGACTTGAGGGGGGCACAAGGGTCATATCTGTAGTTTTTGAATGCTGAGGATCAATTGCAAACTCACTGAACAGTTGCAGTGTGTCCCATGTGGCCCCCCTTCAAGTCGCTGACTAACTCAGAGTTAGAGAGCTGAAAAGCAGGAAGTAGTGTTCTGGCTATTATGTTAGACATGCAGTCACTCCAGCCTTTATACATTACATTTTTGGCTAACTAACTATATGAGAAACATTTTTTATTTTGCACAGCCTATCTATTTACCCAGTTTTTATTTTTACACTGAACTGTTCCTTTAAGATGTTCTATATTATGTTTTGAGGTTCTGTACCAGCCAGCCAGGAAACCACAACTTCTTAGCATTGACGATCTGAGCCTCTAAATATTCCTACAGTAGCTGCCCATCTTCTTTCTGCTGATTCACTACAAACGCTCTGTTACCTGAGTTTAGGAACATATATAGAATATAATATACAGTATATATAAAACGAACCAGATCCGCACACCGTCAGTCCAATTACCCGGGTGCTGCTCCAAGGAAAAATTACACAAAAACGTAGAATCGGATTTAGCACTCCTGGGATTTTTGAGAATTCAAATTTTTATTCCATATTTATTAATGAACATTTCGGCTGCTGTCTAGAGCCTTTGTGAAGATTCTTGATATAGCCTACATTTTTGTTTCTAAACAACTGCCCAGAGCTCACTGCAAATATACAGTATCGCTGATATCCATAACACAATTCAAGATGGTTAGCTACTGTGGCAACCTTAAAGGCCTGTGGTGTAGAAAGTTCATTATATTAAATATGGCATTTGTAGCCATATTAATTTTTAGTTCTCCTTTAAACTAAGGAAAAAACCATCCCACTAAAGTTAATTTATTAATGGCTAGGAGCAAGTCCAAATTGGCAGCCCTTACAGCGCCATGCACAAAATACTTGCAGATGCATAGGAAGCCCTGTATTTAATGCCTTGCCATTCCTGGCATACAGTTTTATGTGTCGAAAATGATACAGATGTAGAGCCACATCCCACTCTTTTTGCCTGTTTTTGCATCTTGTATGTATCTTCTTGTTTCTTGGTAATTAACCTTTTGTTTCATATTCTTTTCAAAAGTATGGGAGCTATCATCCAGTATGCTTATAACTTGGGGATTTCTGTATAAGAGGTTTTCCATTAAGCAACATGCCTTAAAGGGCACCTTTTGGCTAAATGTATTATCCCCAGACAAAGGTGTGGGCTAAAACAGTAGTTTTTTTTAAAAATTGATGGTATTTGATGGTATTACTTAGAATGAGACAAGTGGACAGTTAAGGGATTATATTTATTCAAAGGTAGGGTTTCTATGTTTCCAATATGATTGGTTAATGTAAGCCTAATCCCTAATTAGTAAATACATCATGAAAAGTTTTACTTCCACTCTCTATGAACAATCATACTGGGATAAAATAGCATTTTACTGGGCTATACATATAAACCCTTCCACAGTAACTTCCACTCATGACTATCCTCGCCTACCCATTTACCTAAATTTAAATATATATTTCCCTTTCCCTTGTTTGTATTATATTTATCTATACATACATATACATACATATATATATATATATATAAACATATATATATATCTATGTATATCTATATATCTATATATCTATATATCTATATCTATATATATATCTATATATATATATATATATATATATATATACATATATATATATATGTATATAAAAGAGCCGTGGGGTCGGTGCACACAGAGCACAAAATGGATGCCTAGGTGCTGGAACTGTTGAAACAACAGTATGGAAGTAGCAAAAAGAGTCCGCACACACAGGACTTGAGTAAGAAAATACATTTGTCCTTTATTCAACGTTTCGGCCCAGTCACATGAGCCGTCCTGAAGACGGCTCATGTGACTGGGCCGAAACGTTGAATAAACGACAAATTCATTTTCTTACTCAAGTCCTGTGTGTGCGGACTCTTTTTGCTTCTTCTAGATATATATATATATATATATATATATATTTATATATATATATATATAGGTTATTATGGCCAAGGAGCCTTATTTATCTGCATGTATTTAATCATTCAACTAAGAGCTCCCATATTGTTTTATTGTTCTGCACAGAGCTATCAGTTTAATGTTCAATAGCCAAATAATAGAACTCTGCATTTTGCAAAGAGGTACTGTATATCTCTCAGGTGGACAATATATAAAATTCATTATTCATCTATATAATTAAGCCTACATGCATCTTAAAAGCAAAAAAATATGTACAAGCCTTTCCTTTAAAAGGGCAATGAAGAAAGAGGTCATGGCATACTGGGTATTTTATTATTATGTATCTGAGTATTAGTATTCTTTCAAACTGAGAATTGAAAACTAGTTATTGTTAGAAGTCTGTGGAAACAGATTTATGTTAGGATGGCAAAGCATAGGATGGCCTAGGGTGTAATAGAAAATTGTGCCTGGAGGAAACGACTAAAAGCAAAACATCAGGATGGAATGCCAACTGTTTACGGAATTTGCCAGTACAGAATTTATTTTTACAGTCTCCTGTAACCTACTTTTCAATGACCAGTAATTAACAAATGCCACATATCTGAAAATAAGGGTTTTTAATAAATAATAAAGATTTTGCTGTGCAACTCAAAGTTGTCTGTCAATGTGAAATATCTCAATTAAATTTAGTTAATTTCATGTGGCTATTTATTAACAAAGCTAGCTCCCTCTGCTGCACTGGGAATAAGTAGTAGAGTGGAAGGACTTTATACATTTTATGCCTGTGGTGAAACAATATAATGTATATTATACTAACAGCGAGATTTACTAATTGGTACATAGGCTGCATACTCATCTAAATGCTGTTTCTAGGGAGAGTGTATCTAATTGTTTGCCATGAGATTAGGTAATATGTTTTATAACAAGATGCAAACTGATTGATATTACTGTAAAACATTTACATATTTTCATTGTCTGCCAGCATGGCAACGGTCTGATTTACATGAAATAGTTTTCCAATTCTTCCATCTAGTTAACACAAACACATCAAAAAGAGTAAAAAAAAAAAAGAATACTTTCAGTAATTCATGGAGGAAAGGTCAAATGTGTGGTGCCCCAGTTAAGAGCTTGCTCTGGATACTGGGAGTTAAAAGTTCACAACAGCTGAAACATTGTTAGGAGCTTCAAATGAGCCATAATTGGGTATGTAATGAGGGCTTTAGATAATTCCACCTTTACTGAAGATTAACTGAAGAATACTCCTGTAGGAGTGAAGCTTATTGCTGCCCAACATTGGGCTAAAATGTATTTTCATAATACTATTCTTCTCCTTTGAGATTTGAAAGAGCACTTAAAGGGATCCTGTCATCGGAAAACATGTTTTTTTCAAAACGCATCAATTAATAGTGTTACTCCAGCAGAATTCTGCACTGAAATCCATTTCTCAAAAGAGCAAACAGATTTTTTTATAATCAATTTTAAAATCTGACATGGGGCTAGACATTTTGTCAATTTCCCAGCTGCCCCCAGTCATGTGACTTGTGCCTGCACTTTAGGAGAGAAATGCTTTCTGGCAGGCTGCTGTTTTTCCTTCTCAATGTAGCTGAATGTGTCTCAGTGAGACATGGGTTTTTACTATTGAGTGTTGTTCTTAGATCTAACAGGCAGCTGTTATCTTGTGTTAGGGAGCTGCTATCTGGTTACCTTCCCATTGTTCTTTTGTTTGGCTGCTGGGGGGGGAAAAGGGAGGGGGGCGATAACACTCTAACTTGCAGTACAGCAGTAAAGAGTGATTGAAGTTTATCAGAGCACAAGTCACATGACTTGAGGCAGCTGGGAAATTGACAATATGTCAAGCCCCATTTCAGATTATAAATTGATTATAAAAAAATCTGTTTGCTCTTTTGAGAAATGGATTTCAGTGCAGAATTCTGCTGGAGCAGCACTATTAACTGTTTAAATTTTGAAAAAAAAAGTTTTTTCCCATGACAGTATCCCATTAGGCATATCTAATGTTGGGCATATACTATAATGAACATATTGGTCTGCACTCAGATAGAGCAAAAATACAAAATAGTCTACGCATGCAAAACCTTATGTACATAATGGAAATATTCTACAAATTTCATGCCACCAGTGTGCAATTTCTTTTTTTTTTTTTCTTAGAACTTGTACCAATTATAAAAAAGAATATATAAAAAGAATAAACAATTTTAATATATACTTAAAGGGCCTAGCAGAAGCCATATTCCTTCTTTAAGCTTTATATACATAAATGCTAAGCAGTCCTAAGCAGGTTTTTTTTTGCATGGGAGCTGCTGACAAATTCCTCAGGAACTGCACATATACTGACATCTGCAAAAGACGTATTTGGGATTATGTAATAAAAGGCACTAAGTTTGCCCAGGTGCAGTAACCTATAGCAACCACAGGTAATATTTACTGGTCACCTGTTTAAAAGCAAGCATCTTATTGGTTGTTATTGGTTACTGCTCCTGTGCAAACTTAGTGCCTTATATTACATATGGGGGATTGTCATTTAGCCAAATAAATAGCAATTTATGTGAGATTTTAGCTAGAATGCTGTTCATTGTTATGTTATAGAGTAGTCGGGTTTATATTAGCTACAGTCTTCATTACATTGCAAACTTGTGCAACTTTTCTTCTCGAATTCTAGCTTAAGAAAAAACTGCAACAGAATATCTTGACGTGCATTTTTTTCTTATAATAAAAGTCACATACCAGCTTAAGTCATGGTAAAGGGGCATTGACCTCATGTATAAACAGTCAAGCTGTGAAAGCCTTCCAAATACTCATTTCTATTAATCAAAATCCTAAAGTCTTCCTATGGCCCAAAAGAATTTAGTAAGCCCTACAACTATTATATCTGCTAACATTCACTGGTGCCTTTCCTTTACGCTGACCTAGCTCCTGACATCTCACTTGTATATTATATTATAATCTGGGTACCCATTACAAAAACTGTGGTTTGTGGGCAATCTGCATGAATTCAAGTACCTGTTACACATTTCTGATTCACATTTCTGTTGTATGTTTAATAGTGTTGACAGTCTTTCAAAGGATGTGTGAAACAGTGTGTGATAACAAATCAATCTGGGCAAAATAGACATCATCAGATACTTAGTGCGATTACATGTGTCTCTGCAAACTTGAGCTTAAAGGTTTTTACATTACTGATTCTTAACTATAGGTACCCAGCTGTTGATGAACTACAAAACCCGATACAGTTATAAGAACAGTATAAAACAGCTACCTCCTTGTACTATTCTACAGACTTCTGGCACACCAGAAGTTAAATGACTTCAACTTATGGATTCCTACCTTGACTAAGGGGGGGAGTTGTAGTTTAGCAATATCTAGATTGCCAAAGCTGGTATATGCATGTTCTTAGGGTTAGCTTTCATCTTCTTTAAAATAAAAAGAAAAAATTGAAGAAAACGGGCAGCAAAATTATTTTGACGTGCGCCAATTTTGACACGAGCGTCAATTTTAATTCGCACAACTCTTTTGTCCCAAATCACTTAAGTCAATAGAAGCCTGAATAATTTTGATGTGTGACAATTTTTTTGCACGCGACCATTTTTAAGCGAGCCAATCTTTTGTCCAAATGCATTAAAGTCAATGGGCATCTGAATAATTTTGACGTGCGACAATTTCGACGATCGAAGATTTTCCCACAACAAATTTTTCGCTGCAGTTTCACGAAAACCTTTGCCGTCTGCAAAATCCGGAAATTTGCCGCGAACCCGTGCCTGGTGAATATATTCGCCCATTACTACATCACCATGTATTTAGTCCAGCTTAGTCATCATCAACTTTTAATAACAAAGAATATCAGTTAAAAATGTAAGAATGTTTAAATAGGACTATGACTCTATGGACAATAGCATTTAATATAGATACGGTACTTAATAATATATAATATATGTATTTAGCTGTGTTGTTTTCATTGAGGCTGAGGCAATGGTATGTACTTTCCTTTGTCAGCCACATGATCAATGAGGGATTTTCATTTGCATTTGTTTTGCATAATTGTACAGTGTGAGATTCTAAATGGTCACAAGTAATCTTTGAAGTTAGCACCTTGTTACAGTAAATGAGGGAAGTTAACACTCGAATGGTTCAAATCTTTCAGTCTGTCGTGTTACAAATTTGATAACATAACTCTGCATTGATTTAAAAAGAAAATGTTTAGCAGCTAATAAGCAGACCTGTATTTGAATTAAGAGGGACACTGGGGTTTTCAGTCTAAGGTACAGCACTTATTTAGAAAAATAAAACAAAATACAGTTGTGCACAGCTAATACAGACTATATATAACAAGAAACCATGTCTGTCTGTCTACCATCGACAGGTTTGATGGGGATAATGATTGAGCTACTTATGAACCTTAGTTTGGGTGTTTATACTATTATTTTATTTGTAATTTATTGTAATTTATTGCATTTGCCAATGATAATTTTGTATTCCCATCCATGAGCCTATGATTCTGGGGCACATTTACTATGGGTCGAAGGATTTACCGCAATTCGTTAGATCAAAGGAAAAATCGTCCGATCGAACGATTAAATCCTTTGAATCGAACGATTCGAAAGACTTTAATCCATCGTTTCAACGATTTTCCTTCGATCAGAAATTGCTAGGAAAGCCTATGGGGACCTTCCCAATAGGCTAACATTGGTGCTCTGTAGGTTTTAGATGGCGAAGTAGGTGGTCAAAGTTTTTTTTTTAAGAGACAGTACTTCGACTATCGAATGGTCAAATAGTCAAACGATTTTTAGTTCGAATCGTACGAGTCGAAGTCGTAGTTGAAGGTCAAAGTAGCCAATTCGATGGTTGAAGTAGCCAAAAAAAAAACTTCGAAATTCGAAGTATTTTTTATTCTAATCCTTCACTCGAGCTTAGTTAATGTGCCCCTAAGTGTTTGTAACATGAAACGTGTACGGCAGAGGACACCATAACATGATTTCTACAACTTGATGGAAGATTGCCTTTATTTGAGTGCCTGCCACAGATTTATTTACGGTTGTCTGCTCCCCATGCTGAGGGCTCAGGGCGGTGCACCTGGGCCACTTCAAAAATGTGGTGAGTAAATACTCCACTCTATGAAAACCCTTTCTCTGTATAATCCCATCCATGTACAAACAAAGGGCATATCATAGTTCTGCACATATATATCTGGACACATAAACATTATGCAATATACAAATAAAAGGCATTTACTAGGACTGTATTTTTATATCTATACAAGCCCCTAGGTTTGCCATGCTGGTGTTTGCTAGCCTATTAGTAGAGTAGAAAGTGTGCACATAGAGTTCAAAATAGAGGCATGGGTGAGTACATCCTTAGTTGAGACCAGGAAGGGACATGTAGATTCTTCATTGTTTGAAATGCTGATTGGTTACATGCTACTGCATTAGCAGTTGTATAGGTTATATGATTACAGTAGCAGCCCTATAATTATGAGACCTGAGAATGAGTTACTTTAAATGATTACACCTTTTGCATGCTTACTATGATCATGATCAGCATGTATGCCTCAGGCCTATTTTCTGATTTCACTTACTTCTCAGTATAGTATGGAAAAATAATTGTGCCACCAACAGAAAAAGTGAATACTGATAAACAGTAGTATGAACGTTCCTTTAGCAGGTAGTACTTGCTAAATATGTATTGTTTAGTGGAAGAGGAATCATTTGGTCATGGTTTGGGATAGAGCCCTTGGCTCCAATGAAAGCATTGGTTACAAGGTTACAGCCTACAAACTACAAACATATTCTTGTTTGTGGAAGAGGAATAATTTTGTCATGGATTGGGCTAGAGTCATTCCATTCTTCCTGTTTTGTTTGAGCATCATTTAGCATGTATAAAACACAATGTAAAAAAATCTGACTGGTGAGCACACATCCCTCGCCTCAACCTAAATGATATATTATATATATATGTATATATATATATATATATATATATATATATCTCTCAAAATAACCGCACTCACAGGTCTTTCATAATGGTGAAAAAAGAAAAGGTTTATTCAACGTTTCGGCCCCTATCTGTGGGCCTTCATCAGGTGTATGTGTGTGAGTATATATATATATAGCTTTTCAAGATGGACCAGCACTCCAGTTTATTCAATCAAATGTGAATATTTATTTGAATAGTTACTCACGAGAGTAACTATTCAAATAAATATTCACATTTGATTGAATAAACTGGAGTGCTGGTCCATCTTGAAAAGCTGCATAATCCTATTTGACCGGGCACCCACTACGAACTGAGAGGGTTAAAGTGCAGGTACTTTTTGAATTTATATATATACATATATACATATATTTTATGAATTACAGATATGGGACCTGTTATCCAGAATGCTCAGAACCTAGGGCTTTCCAGATAACGATCTTTCCACAATTTGGATCTTCATACCTTAAGTCTACTGGAAAATCATGTAAATATTAAATAAATGTAATAGGCAGGTTTTGCTTCCAATAAGGATTAATTATATCTTAGTTTGGATCAATTACAGGGCACAGTCTTATTATTACAGAGAAAAAGGAAATCATTTTAAAAAATTTGGATTCTTTGGATAAAATGGAATCTAAGGGAGACAGCCTTTCCGTAATTTGGAGCTTTCTGGATAATGGGTTTCCGGATAACGGATCCCATAGATAGATCTATTAACTGTGAATCAACCCGTTAAGAGTGTGGCAGCTTCTCTCCCTCTCTTTTATTTGTGTGAATGGGGATAGAGGTATGTTTTTTGGGGGATATTTATATTCTTTGCAGTTGAATGTGTTGACACAGGTCCTCCAGCCTAGTAGCCCATACCTCCCAACATTTTGGAAATAAAAAAGTTGTTGCACGTAGTGCGGCAATTTTTTGACCACGCTCATTTTTGTGGCCACACCCCCTAATGACCATGTTCATTTTACAAAATTTGGCAGGTTATGAAACTTTGAGTGTTTTTTTTTCAGTTAATACAGTTTTGCTAATGAAGGTGAATTGCCCTTTAAGCTGTGAGTCACAGCTTCCCCACGAGACCTGCTTATCTTAAATTGTTACAATTACTTATTTGCTTATCTGGAATTGTTACAAAAGTTTCCAAGTGCACCTGGGCTCTCTGCCAAAAGCCAATTAAGTTAGAAAAATGGTTTCTTTTTCTGTCTGTTCGGTGCAGACAAAAACGGGACTTTCCAGTACAAATGAGGGACTGCAGGTTGAGCTGTCAAAAGAGGGACTGTCCCTTTAAAAATGGGACAGATGGGAGGTTTGGTAGCCTTGTGCATATATACTGTACCTTTTGCCCCAATACATACTGCATGGAGTGAGAGCAAATCCAGTAAATCCAAAAACATCTAAAGTCCTCATAACTCGCTCTCCTTGATATTCCAATTGCCTTTATAATTACAGATGTAATAACCTAGTGTTCGAAGAGTAAACTGCACCTTGGGATAATTTAAGTTTTAAGCCGGTGGCTTTAAGAGAATCTATTTTTAATCACCATCTGATTTGTTCTTGTGTGTGTCATAAAAAGTCATTTCTAGGGAAAGAAATATTGTTGGCATCCGTATCCTTAAGTGTCTAAACACAAAGTTATCAGTCTTTTACAGGGAAGTGTGGTCAGGAATCTTTTTCCATAATTTATACCCAAGCACAAAAGCCACAAGTGCTTCCTAGCGGAATATGCAAATAAAATATGCAACATGATATGATAGTCTTTTTACAGATATTCAAGTCTCTGCCTTTAAATCTGTGTTTTTATTTAAATAAATGATTCTATATTGTCATGTTTTTGATTACAACAGTTGGTATGGGCACCCTTGGGAAGAATATTTGGAAAGAACTTTATCCCTTATTATACTTGGGAGGAATATATAAAAATATATGTTCATCTGGAAGGTTAGAACATAATCATCTTTTTTATTCCTCGCTGATTGGCATCAATAATCAGTGCCTATGAAAGGATCCTCATTATGTTCTGTAGTCTGGATACCTAAATAAATTAGATTATGGGATCGAGAGCCAAACATGAAATGAGTTTTTAACCTGTTCACTGGCAGGCTCGCTGCGCAGGATTCTTTGAGCTCCTGTTTGAGGATAGAAAGTAAATTAGAAGTGCCACAGATCTTACCTTAACAGCGTAACTGCATACTTGGTTAAAGGACAATCTTGTCAGTTTGTTGGCACAGACAGACTTGTTGGCAGGACGTCCCTCTTCCCTATCACTAAAGGCAAAACACAAAATGAGAACATGTAAAGTCAAACGTAACAAATTTGCCCAATCGAGGCAATAGGCAGAGGTCAAGGAAATTCAACGAAAAAGGTTAAAGATGAAATCAAATCTGGTGTCTGTGAATGAAAATCTATCCCAAAGCAAGGCCACCGGTGACGTGTTGTAGACAAGAAGCTAAATACTGCATAGCACCGGGATCTTTCATTTTCATCAGATCAATAAAAGCTTATATTTATCAGGATTCCAAGCAGCTGCCACTTCTGACAACCTCCACTTTATTTTCTCACTACTTGTGTGAGATCAGGGCAGCGGGTGTCGGAGGATCGCCTTTTAATGCTATTTACACCTGAAGACACAATTCCATTAAGCAGCCCTGTTTTTGTTAAAGGAACAGGGATTGATATGATATTGGCAGGAGCTGGAAAGGCTCTCTTTTTTGTTTCATTCCCTTTGTTGTTATCTAGTCCCAGCCAGGAGATTTATCTGATACTAAATACATCAGTACCTTTTTTTTTTCTCCATTCGGACTTACAATTTACAAAGGGAGGAAAGCCTTGCTCCTAAAACAGTTACCACTCTAATCATCTGTACAACAATATTTGCTATCAGGCATTCTAAATAGATTATCACCAGTCCATCTGTGTCATTATTGATTTATAAGGCTTTAAGCTGCTTTGGAGTGGAAGCTTTCCCACTAAGGGGCTAGTTGTATAAATCACCGCCGAACTCCGATATAGCAGACATCACTCAACATATTGTGTCCTTTTTTTTTTTTTTGTTTTTTTTTTTTTAAATCATAGCAAGGAGCAGAAGATGATAAATTGTTTCTAATATACTGATCCAAACCGATATGCAAATCTTGGGTGTATTTTTTAATATATTGCTTGAGAAGAAGAAAAGAGTCATCATTAACATATGAATGCTGTATGCAAATGTAAGTGACAGAGCAGATGTTGGTGAATGTAATTGACCTATATGTGAATTGCATCAGAACCCTTCACTACCCAGAAACTAGATATTGTCCAAATACGCCATTCTATGAAACCATACACTGGAAGTGGATTTGACAGGTTTCCAAAGACACAAGAAACAAGGTCATTGTCACCACTATTTTGCTGCCATCTGCATTCTGCTGTATGGATGACATCATCATGTGGCACTGGAAATCGATCACTTAATAGCATTGCAGCAAAGAGAGGGGTATATACAAAAAATATAACCGGCTTCATCTTTTTTTTTCTTTTGGCAGAAAAGTCCTACCTCTTAAACCGAGTCTATTTGCATCATTGCACTGTGAAACACACAGATGCCATTTTATTCCCTGTCTTTATTTTTCCACTTCTTCTCAGAATGACATTAAATTGTATTAAACAGACTTTTGTCCACAGGGCACAGACCACCCTGTATGTGATAATGTATTAATGCCCTGCGTTCCAGCCACTGAGCTGAAACATTGAGCGTCTTGCAGGATAAGTATGAAGCACCATTGTGTGTATAGCCTGCTAACAACTGTGGCACATACTAATAGATACATACCTAATAAATTACTGCTTTCAGGTCTTGCAAGCTGACATTTCTCTGCAAGGGACAATTTTATATTTGTGGCACACAACAAAATTGCCACTGCGGATTAGCATAAAAATTAACACTTAAATTTCAGCTTATTTTCCACTCTCTCCTCCTGCCACAACAATCAATTCCTCTTATAAATCTGATTAGATTTTATGATGCTTGTTATTCCGAGCATGTCCCAACACGGCATTCACAGGCTTGAAGACTATTTGTTTAAATTGTGAAAAAAAAAAAAAAGGCAGATAAATGTATAGGTATTTTTTATTACCCATTCCCCACCAGTTCCTTTCTCATATTGTAACATCAGTAATTGATTGCACACATTAATTAACATGTGAGGTAGAAATTCTGCATTATGCATGATTTATTTTCCTATCTTGTTAGTAGGTTTGTCTGCTGCCCTTGTGCTTCTAAGGACATTGGGCTCGATTCTGGTCCAGACATAAATGCCAATGCTCATTCCCCCTGAAAGTTATTAATGTCAGATACGAAATGAGATTTTTGATTTCACCAATTTACTAATCCACAAAAGCTGTTTTGGGTGATGCAAGCATAAAGGCAGAAATGTGAAATGATATAGAGCAGTGTCTGCTAACATGCAAATAAGTTCATTAGATGTCATTTAAAAACAGAGAGTGGCAACAATTCTGCTACATGTCTTGGTCAGAAAAGGTTGTTAATTAAACAAGTCAAAGAAATGGAGAAAAAGTTGAATGTCCATCAGGCTTCCAAATTGCCAATATACCACAATGGCATTTTGATTGCTTGTTTAGCAAGAAAAATAAACACTCAGTATTTAATAGGCAGCCATTACACTGCACATATCTATCAGTATGGAAATAGCCATGACCTGCAGATAATATTTATTTGCAATGAGAAAAGGTGTTGATTCTCAGTATCAAAGTGGAATCAACTGAAACAATGGATATGGCAAGGGGCAGCTTCAGATTCCAGTATAAGTCCTTTGTGACAATTACAATCTTCTCATGTTCCTTTGCCTAAATATAACACATATTCAATTTGAATCTTGGTACTTTAAAATGAAAGCTTTACAAACCATGGTGTAGCTATGAAACAGTGTTGCCAATACCATTAGTAGTTGTATTGGTCGATACGTTTGATGCCTTTTTAGCAAGTGAGAAATTAAAAGGTTGATCCAGGGACTGGTCCGGTTGTCATCTTGAAGCTAGGCGTTTTATACAAAGCTATATATGTTTAGCCCCCAACACCCTCAATTAGATAGAGAAATGCTACTATCACAAGATAAGTCCCTAAGATTATCCTTAGATGATAATACTGCTCTAAACGCTCCAATTACCATAGCGTCCGTTCGCCAGAGCGAAAAGCCGCCTGGCGATTGAGTGGGAATGACCGCTGCCGCCAGTCACTAGCAAATTGCAGCATGCTTCCATTAGTAAATCGGTGATGTCCCTGCAGGTAGCAGCACTGCTCTTTGAGTGCCTACCCTACAAACAATTCTAGGAAAAAAATGTTACCCTTCTCTGGCAAACTGTTGAGGATTCGGCATGTTGTTTTTTTATCAGGTTTTCACCATGTTTTTTTAGTCTTAGCTGCTGCTATGCAGACTATAATGAACTGCCAACTGTGCAGCAATGAACACAATCACTAGTCACAACACTGACTCTGAAACTGAAATGCTTATGAATTTGTGTTACAGGTATGAGATCCATTATTCAGAAGCCTTTATCCAGAAAGCTTAAAATTACGGGAAGACATCTCCCATAGACTCAATTTTATCCAAAATCGGAATTAAAAGTATTTGAATAAAAAAAAGTCTGACCAAACTAGAACAATTCTACAAAGGGTCATCATCTTTTAACATTGTTAAACATCTTTGCAAGACTAAGACTGTGCACATGCTCATTGTGGTCTGGGCTGCTTAGGGATCGTCATAAACAAAGCTGCTTGAGTTCTGCATGGCTGGTAGTAAGGCTGGGGCTCCCCCTGCTGTTCATAAGTATGATTGTTTCCCTGCTCAGCAGTTAGGGACCATCTGACAATTCCTATCCACAGCAGTAAATGAAGGGAGAATTTCACTGCATACAGTCAGATTTCTTATAAAAACGGTACACATTTTTTAATTAAAGTATAGGCTTCTTTTTCATTAAAGAAAGTAAAAATTGGATTTTATTTTTGTTGCCTTTACATGCCCTTTAAGGGTCGGGGCACACAGGCAGATTCAGGGAGATTAGTCGCCTGGCAACAAATCTCCTCTTCTTCGGGGCGACTAGTCTCCCTGAACTGCCTTCCCGCGGGCTAAAATGTAAGTCACCGGTGGGATGGCACTCTGAGCAATTTGTTTTCCAAAATTGCCCAAAGTTTCCTCGTCAGGCGACTAATCTCCCCGAATTTGCCTGTGTGCCCTGACCCATAGCAGCCTTGGGGTATAATAAATATTGAAAATTTGGGGTTTTTCCCCCACAAAATATTTGTGTTTTCCCTTTTAAAACCAAGACTATAAAAAATTGGGTTTTAGTAATTAACCCCCTTAAAGTTTAAAAGTTGTAATTCTTTGCTAACGAAGCAAAGAAAATAAAGAAAATACACACTGTTCTACCTTTTTACGTGCTGCAGTATATCTGCCATTTAATGCCTGTTCTTCCGAAAACATGCTGAACATATTATGGCAAAGCAATACAAGCATGGTTAAAGAAAAACCTACATAACCTAAATATTTTGATTGCTTGAAAACTATTTTTAAAGAGGAGTGTTAATTTGCAGCCTCAATCCTAAATCGCTAACTAAAAGTATACACGTGTAAGTGCATTTCATCCATCATCAAATCTGATCCAAATGTAAGTAACGATTTTTATTGTTCAGAGCCTGAAAGTGCAGTTTATTTTCATGAGGGAGCATTAATTAACCCAGCATGTACTATCTTTGAGCCTATCAAGCCAAGGACATTCATTTAAGCATGTTTATTATGAAATGTTTGCATTCTGCACATTTGTGGCCCACACACGCAGATTATTTCATTTGGGTTTGGTGGAACAATTTCAAAAGTCAAAGGACTTTATTGTTTTTGATTACTAAAGTCTTTTGGCACTTTTAGAAATGCCTTGAATATACCCTTTGACTGAAGTCCTGCATGCAAACATCTAGATGCGTTCATAGCTGTTGGTATTTAACAATATCTACACAGCTTACATTACGTACAGTAATATTCCCTTACAGCCGACTTTATTGACTTCCATGCAAACTACTGTGATTTAAATAGAATATCAATGTGGGAAAGAGTGTAGATGTATCATATTAAAAAAAAAAAAAAAAAGGTGGCGTGTGCAGATCCTTGGTATGGTACTTTACAGATGGGAGTTCTAAGGCTGTGGCTGTCATCTTTTGATTAAGAAAAGGAAATGATTTCACTAAAAAGATATTCCCTCTTTTTTTTAACTGTGATTGTACTTTCCGCCGATCTGGACATATTTATTGAGATTCACAAGCAACTTCATAGTAACCAACATCCCTGTAATCTCAACAAACTATCTCTTTTACTTGCCGATTATCTAAATATCATAACTATAAAATATCTTAATACATTCCCCGCACTGTAAACATATTCTCAACAAAGCTCAAACTATAAACACTATGCTGCATCATATGATGATTTCTAACGATGTTATAAAAACTGCACTTAAAAACTAAACAAAAAATGTAAAGCGTCCATCTGTTTTACAATTTCCCCCTCAAAGAGCGGCTGCTGTGTGCCAGTTTACTGAACCAAGACTTGCTAAAGAGATTTCTGGGGTCATGGAGCAAAAAAAAAGGGAAAAAATAGCAAATACTTTCAAGCCCTACTCGTGTAAGTAGAAAAAAGTGAAATTTGCAAACAGATCTTTAGCTTTTCTATGGCATTCCCTTTGTCTATATTGCAGTGTTACTAAACATCCGTTTCAGTTGAAATAAAGTTGCTTTTGACATAATAAAATCATTATAAGGTTATCCTGATACAATTAACAAGATAAATGCCAACCTATTTTAATGAATACGGTTAAAAAGAGACAAACTATTGTGACATATTGTGGCTTTTAACTGTTGAGCATTTTAGCCTACCCTGAAATGAACTGGCAATGCAACAAACGGGTTGCTCCTAAAATTCATGCTCATAATACAGTGCTTTATACAGTACCTGTTGTAAAGGGTCAGAATTTCTTGTTTATTAGCAATGGTTTCCTGTTAATATATTTTATACTACAGGTATGGGACCTGTTAACCAGAATGCTCGAGACCTGGGGTTGTCCGGATAAAGGATTTTCCCTTAATTTAGATCTTCATACCTTACGTTTACTAGAAAATCATGTAAACGTTAAATCATCCCAATAAGTATTAATTATATCTTAGTTTGGATCAGATACATGGTACTGTTTTATTAGTACAGAGAAAAAGAAAATCAATATTAAAAATCTGGATTATGTGATTATAATGGAGTCTATGGGAGATGCCTTTTCCGTAATTTGGAGCTTTCTGATAACGGGTTTCCGGATAATGGATCCCATACCTGTATAAGATTTTCAACGTTAACATACATATATATATATGCGCCTTGTATGGTATTACGTTGCAAAAACAACTTACCTCCCCACTCCCGCTCGTCATGAATACAAAACTGCTGAACTCAGGTAGAGCTGTATTTATGGGGTGATATAGAGTGAAAGGCAGGGAGCTAAGAGCAAATAAAAGACAGTTTTGCACCTTGGCTTTCACCATGTAATAAACAACATGGCAGCTTATTTATAGAATTTGTTAAATACACGAATACGAGTGCAGGGTAACAGTATGGAATATTTAAATGTCAGGTTTAACCAAACTTTTTATTATTTTTAATATTTGATTTTGAGATAAAAAAGTGAGGTATGCCTCAACCCGTCTAATAACAAATGTGCCCCTTAGAAATAAAAACAATAAATAAAATGTTATAACTAGATGACAAAACAAACAGTTGATCCCAGGAAAACTCTATTCATTTACTCATTTAATTGACAATTATTTTGAAAATGGTCACTTTTACAAAGATACACAAATATATATATTATAATATAATATAATTCCCAAATTACTACATATTAAAGATAAACAAAATCACATTGTATAAGCATAAAGTAGACTGGATCTAATAATTAATTGCTGTTTATTTTAGCAAATTGAATTGTATTACTTATTTATCATCAGCCTGTAATGATTTTTGGTGAAAGTTACCATTTTTTATTCATTTAACAGGAGATAAATAAGACTTAAGCTATATGCATGCATAAATGTGTTAAAAATGCAGTGGCATCTAATGATATAACCCTAAATGGCTCTTTGTAAAGTAAAAATATGTATTCAATTGGCAAACCGAAAACGTATTTATGTATACATGTCCATTATGCATTCACACTTAACAACAATATAATGTATATAAATTATGTGTAAGATATCACTTACTCTCAACAAGACAGGTTGAAGCAACATTTTATTCATTCCATTTGAAATAATAGACAAGTCTGCACTTAAGAGAAGCGACTGACTCTGGATGGGCTCATGAAAGATTGAATAGTTGGTAGTGGTCACATGGATCTAAGGTCTGGAAAAGGTGAATTTTATTGTCTATACATTTTAGGGAGCTGGGTTAGAAAAGGTTTTAAAGTAGGCTATTTTTCTTTAAAATGGATAGAGAAATTACAAGCCTTTGAATTACATAGAACAACACTTACCCTCCTTAATATTATGCCTTTTAACAAATATTGCATATACTAAAAATGTATTTCTTAAAACTAAATAAAAACACACTATGAGGTCACTATTAAGCGTCTTCTGCCCTGTTTGCTGCCCTCTCTACCTCTCCCCTCCCCTACTCATGACTATTTGTAATTAAGAGTTCCAAAATTTATGACAGAAAAAATATAGTTGGTGTATAAACTTGTTATGGGTAGGTTGCATCCAGAGCAACATTTATTGAGTTATTTATATTGGCAGTTGTTTACTCCTAAATGTATACATTTGATTCATTTTACAATATGATGTTGTGACTTTGACTTTCCTCTTTAGCAGTGAGATGATGGAGGGGCACATATTTAGTATGGAACCATTTATCAAGGTAACTAAATGTATATACAGGTAGATGTAGTTACACTTTATCCCACAGCATGGAGATAACTGAACACCCAATGCAGAAAGAACAAATTCCAGTAACTATGCCATTAACTATTTCTGATGTGTTTTAAGTTATAATACCAAAAGAACAGAAGAAAAGATCAGTTTCTGCAAAGCATACATACTGAAGGGTAGCCAACTACTACTATTCACGATTCCAAGCTATGTCTTGATAGGATAACTAAGGGGCAAACTCATCAAGGGTCGAATATCGAGGGTTAATTAAACTCGATATTCGACTGGGAATGAAAATCCTTTGACTTCGAATATCGAAGTCGAAGGATTTTGCGAAAATACTTTGATCGAATGATCTAAGGAATAATCGTTCGATCGAACGATTAAATCCTTTGAATCGAACGATTCAAAGGATTTTAATCCAACGATCGAAGGATTATCCTTCGACCAAAAAACGTAGCCAAGCCTATGGGGACCTTCCCAATAGGCTAACATTGGGTTCGGTAGCTTTTAGGTGGTGAACTAGGGGGTCAAAGTTTTTTCTTAAAGAGACAGTACTTCGACTATCGAATGGTCGAATAGTCAAATGATTTTTAGTTTGAATCCTTCGATTCAAAGTCGTAGTCGAAGCTCGAAGTAGCCCATTCGATGGTCAAAGTAGCCAAAAAACACTTCAAAATTTGAAGTATTTTTTCTTCTATTCCTTCACTCGAAGTTAATGAATTGGCCCCTATATGTGGCCATTTCACTCTACTGCTGCCTTTTCCAGGCCCAATTAAAGGTGACAGAGATGAAAAAAGTTGCTACGAAATAGCTCCTATACAAATTGGTGCCAGTTTCTGCTAACAGGAGGACCGGCCCAAGAAATCAATTAAGTGATTATAATCACTGTGGGCTTTCTAAAATTTTGGCTCCCCACAGTGATTATACCTTTAGTTCTACTTTAAAGTCATTGGCCAGATTATCTGTCATTTTAGGGGTTTAGCCAGCAATAATGTTAAAGGATTTTCAGTACCAAAACTTAGATAATTTCAACAAACACACCCTATTTAGGCATGTTTTACTTAGGGGATCAAGCCCTATAACTACAACATACTGTAGCTGCAAAAGCTGACTTGATGTAAAGAACAAAGAGGACCTTGCTAGGATGTGGATAATGGGCCAGAACTAGGGGTACGCAGAAGAGGCACGTGCCTAGGGCGCAAAGGTGAAGGTGGTGCCTGATACCTCCTCCATCCGCTTACCCCTGGTCTGGGCCCTCTTCCCTGGCACAGATAATATGGCATAGATAACATTAAAATCCTTATAATTGGTGTTAGTGTACCTCAGTTCTCCTTGTTAGGTATCCTCTGGATAATAGGGTTCAGTGCTGAAATTATAACAACATGTCTTCCGCTCAAAAATTAGGTATAACTATGCTTGGAAACTTGTACAGACCAATAAAAAATATTGGGGTACATTTTTCTCAAACTTCAGTATCCTTTTAAGATTGCTGAGAGAACTGAGATTTTGTTTGGCTAAAGTCTATAAGTCATAGTGTTCTATGACGTGTGGAGGAAGCAGTAATGTGCCACAGCAAAATTAACATGATGGGAGTAGCATTATACTTGGGGTACTATAAATGTTCTAATAAAATTACAAGTTGAGAACTGTAAATTGACACTGTGGGTTCATTTTTTAATTGTTTGAGTGTGGGGAAAATTTGTCAGAATCATTCATAACTAATTGCAATTTTCATTGGGGATTTACAATTCAGAAGGTAGTTAGAGCTCACCACAGCTGAGCTCTAACACCCTGCAGAGCACACTGATATTTGCAGCGTGTGCCATGCATAAGAACCACAACATTTTAACTTTTTTCTCACAATCAGTAAAGTGTGTTGTAGCTGTTTACATTTTAGTATATATGCCCTGATCTAAAAGAACATTTTAATTGTTACTTTTTGAAGGGCCAATAATCCTGCAGATTTTGCGAGTGATTCCTTGGCAATACAAACTATTGCCTGAGTAATATGTGTACCAGAATATATCTCTAAAAGGTTTTAATCTAATTATTGTGTATTTATAAAACACTGTACAATGGCCTTATTGTCTGCTTTTTTATGACCAATGCAAACCCAACCCAATTTGCAATTTCTACAAAACCAATACGCTTCTAGAAGCTACAAAAAATGTACTGGAAATATGAAAAATGAATGCGAATGGATGCGTGGAGTTCCACCCTATTCATTAGTTTATAATGCAGGCTTCTACGAGTCATGAACAGTGAGTGAATATTTCACTGCTCAGAGATGTTGCATTGGGAATGTTTATATTAATACTCTGCTCAGCTCTTAATACTGTCTATCGTTTATAAAACTGACTCCCTTTGTACACTGTTAACCCCTCTGTGCTTTGCAGTTTTCAAACAAAAGTACTTTAAATAAAGAACTTAAAAGAACTGACAGAATTGAGTGATACCTCATTCAGATCACCACTGAAGTTGCAGAAGTTAGTCAGGCAGGGATTTATCAGCAATTCACAGGAACATATTTAAAGGGATACAGTGATTACATATTATCTGTTTTTTATAATAATACCACACAAGTCTGTATTTAAAATACAACACATCTGATCTAGACCATATATAGCAGAAAATTCCTGGTCATGCGTGTGGGAATCAGCCAAAAAAAGTCTGTGTGCACAGTTTCAAGTGAAAGAGCATAAAAAAATCATATTTCAGTGGTTAGTATCGGACTGGCTCCGCAGGACACCAGGAAAAAACCGACCCTTAATGGGCCCCTGCTGGACCAGGCCCCTCTCCCGATCGGAGCACCGCCTTCTGTGCATGCACGCAGTGACAATCATGCAGGCTCGCCTTCATGCATGGGTGCATCACAGCAGGGGGGTCGGAGGGGGCCCTGGACAGTAGTCCCGGTGGGCCCCCGGGACCCCCAGTCCAACCCTGTCAGTGGTAATACACTCCTACACATATCAGCAGACTCAGTGGTAACCCTGACCACTCCACCTGCTTAAGAGGGTGCAGGGAACAAGTTCCTTCCTGCACACCTGGTGGACCTGCATAGTAGTTCAGGAGTTCTGGAAGATGGCAGCGACCCTGCTCTCCGAGGTTCTGCACCATTTAGGCAGCTCCCCACACACCATATGTTCCAAGCAATTAGCCACACACATCCTAACAGCAGCAAGATCTCTACTGGCAGCAAATTGGAAGCAACCGCAATGTAAGTCCGCATACATTGGTATCCAAGGTGAACTGGATCAGGGCGATGGAATCTACTAGAGATAAACTCCTGTATAGGAGCTAAAAGGGGGAGCTAGAGTTTTATCGATAGGCCCAGTACTTGGAAGGCCACCAACCCGGGACTAATACCACTACAAAGGGCACTACATAGGAAACAGTAGATACCGTTCCACCCAGTAGAAGTACAACAAAACCTGAACATTTTTCAAAATTATTATTTTTCCTTTTCCAGTGTCCCATTCTCTACACCCCCCTTGCCATTCATTCGACCCCCCCCCAGCCCCTTGCAGTTGCACGGCAGCAGAGCAGATATACGATAACTCAAGAGGTCACAGGCAGTGACTAGATACCTATAGATGATATATGTGAAAAGATTGCATTTTATTGAACTTTTTATCTTTCATAACTAACATAAATAAAAACAATAATTAATAAAAAAAATAAAATAAAATACAACACATCTTCTTACATTGCTGTGTGAGTCCCATGCATAGCATCATAGTGCAGGCCTGACCCATCAGTGGCCGAATATGGAGCAATTCATTCATTAAAGTTAGATCATAACAAAGGCCTAAATAGACCCCCTCGAGAGAGGAATTCATCAACTATCAAATGCCTTCTTTTAATCATTCCAATAGCTCTGTATGGCAAACTATAACCACTGAAGAAAAACACCGTAGTTGCAATTGAACATCAATTGAAAAAGCATAACTTATTTACAAACTAAGGGTTTCCCAAAAGTAAAAATGTTATTGCTGTTGATGAGTAGCAATATGTCCTATTCATAGAAATATTTTTAGAAACACATCTGGAAAACTGGATTAGAGGTTAACTAACTTCTTGCCCTGGTTACAAATCATTATTTTGAGACCGGATGATTTGCAAAATTCACTAATTCTTTTTGTGGTTGGTGTTTTAAATTTTCTATAATGCTTTTCTCTTTCGCTTCCATGGCATAACGGCATCGAAAGATTAGAAAACTCAGCCACATCTGAACTTTCTACAATACAAACTGTCAAGATCCCAATTAGGATGGACATGAGTGACGTGTAAAAGTTGAGAGCTAATATAAGAATTACTCTGGGGTCACTGATAATTAAGAAGATGTGCAAGTAGTTAAACCATGATGGGAGTGGAGTCCAACAACATTAGAGATTTATTTTAAAGCAAAACTACACAATAACATTTTATTATTGATTAAAATGATACTCCATTTAGAATGTCACCGTCTTTAATTATATATTACTCTCTGTTATTCATTTCATATGATCATAGCTTAAGATATTAAATGCCTTTTTTTAAAAAAATTATTAATATGCCTTCTTTGGAAAACAAGGAGGAACGTAAGGGTCAGGGAAGGTCCCCTTTTGGTGAATAAGGTTCAGATATGAGTCCCATGCAACCACTGGTAAAACAAATGTGACCTAACCATACCACAATCTGGCTTAATTTACTAACATTGCAGGCCAAAAATTGTCGGTGTGGGAAAAGTCTGGACAAAATTTCATCAAACAGGCCGAAGCTATCGAGAATCATGAAGGCAAAAAACATTTTCCAATTGTTAAAGGGAACATCTGCCATTGACTTTTGCAATATTTTTGACATGTTTTAGCTGGAATATTTTTGGTGATTTTTAGCACCTTTGCAGCAAAATAAATCTCAGAAAATTCAAGTTTTTTTCCTGTGGATTTTTTCCCCTTTAAAACTTGACTTATGTGAGGCTCCATAAATAGGCCGCCCGTGTTAACTTTAACATTTTGCATTTCTCTGTACTATGGTTGGGTTTTATTTTATTAACTTTTGTAACCCTGCTGAACAAATCATCTTCTTCACAACATCATGCTTCATGCACTATTCCATAAACACACAGATGATCTAACCCTAATGGTTAATGTTGCACGCTGCCTTTTCTCTTGCTTTTTTCTTTTTTTTTGTCTGACACCTTATAAAAAAACTAGACTGTATCTTACTGGCATCTGGTTCAGTAACCAATGGAAATGTTTCTTGTTCTGTTCTCTCATATGCCAGCTTTCCTCTAGACCAGACAGAAAAAAAGAAATTGCCCTGGGACTACCATATAACATTATTTCTAGTATACTCTTTTGCAATCTTTCTCTGTTGCAGTTGTGTTCATTCATCACTAGGAGACCATCATAACTGCATAATAATGCTCCACACTATCCTTAAAGAGGACCCGTCACCCAAAAAATATTCAAAATCCTGTTTTATTAGATTAGTCAAGCAAAATTAACTTTAATTACACAATATAAATTATTTGAATCTTGTTTACTTCAGTCTGGGAATTCATAAATACAGCAAGCAGGCAGGAACCATTTTATGAACATTGTTATTAAGGCAAGCCTTGTATCATCTCAGAATCTTGTTTGTGCACCAGAATGGGGGACCTGATGTCCATTCCCATACCCTGGCTACACAATCAAATGGTTAAGAGAACTAGAGAATGTGGGGAGTGCAGTGACATCTAGAAAGTGCTGAATGAAAAGTGAAAGGAACTGTCTGCCCAGCCTCTATGCCTAAGGCATAGAGGAGGGGCAGACAATATTTGATTGACAGCTGAGATTTTTAAATGAGCTTACAACAGCTATGAATGCTTTCATAAAAAATAGAAATTGGATTTCATGTTTAATTTGAAAAGGACTTTTATTATACAGATTTTTATGTCTGGGTGACAGGTCCACTTTAAATATTGTAAAAGTGCACTAACAATGTATACAACCAGAAAGCTCCAAAAGTCTCTTTCCAAACTGTCATTCACATGTGGCTCACCTTTTTTCATTCACCCTCTATGCAGCACAATGACACGTCTATACTATTTACTATGGCTGTGTTAGACTTACAATACAATGGGTCTATATGTTACCCTATCTGAATAAACATTTTAGGGATTATATATTTGGAATCTTGAATCAATTAATTGTTTCTCTTTAAGATTTTGAATTCTTACAATTGGGGCATTTTATTGTTCTATACTGGCACCATTTTTTAATTAAAGTCATGTTTGTCTAATGCCATTTTACAGTGCAGCAGAATATCTTGGAACATTCTAAATAATAATGGCAAACATGACGAAGGGTAAATATTGTATAATTAACATACATTATTCTAATCAATTTCATTTGGGGATAACGATATTTTGGGTGAGCAGAGAAACAAATGACCTTTTCAAGTGAGTCTCGCACAGGTCTGCTCTACAGTGGCTAAAAAAATATTAATAGTGAAAAGTTTCAGTAGGGCCTTGAAACAGCCCTTCTCCAGGACAACACTGATCTCTAAAAAGACACATTGATAGAAAATGACACAATAACATCTGATATCATGACATTTTGATATATTTTAAGTAAACTAATAAGAAATAGAATTTCCTCCAAAAATTAGATGCAGCCTTGCAAATGATACATTGTGTAAACCATATATATTGTTGGTATTTGGTATCAAGCCATGCCTCCTATGTTATCAGCAAATTATAACAATTGTATATTCATTTTTGTTCTTTATAATAACACAAAACATTATTGAGATTGTTGTTTTGGGCCTGTTGTGATCAAGGAGTAGCAATGTTTATGTTGGTTTTGCAAATAGTCTACTCAAGGCAAACATGCTAAATAAAGGGGTTACTGTAAGGCAGTGATCCCCAATCAGTGGCTCATGAGCAACATGCTGCTCCCTGACCCATATGATGTTGCTCCCAGAGGCCTTAAATCATGTGCTCATGTTTAAATTCCTGGCTTGGAGGCAAGTTTTAAATGAACACAAATCAGGGGCATTACCAAACAGAGCCTTCTGCAGGTTGCCAGTCCACATAGAGCTACCAAATAGCGATTCAGTGCTCTTATTTGGCACACCATATGAGCTTTTTTTGCATGATTGTGTTGCCCACCAACTCTTTTTACTTATGTATGTGTCTCATGGGTAAAAAAGGCTGGGGATTCCTGCTGTAAGGATTAAATAATAATAATAAGCTTAAGCTTAAATAATAATAATTACCATGTTCTCAATCCACTGCAGTACTAATATGGCACTCCTAAAACATAACTGCATGTACTTTGCCTGCCAGTTAATGGGAGGAAAAAGATCAGTTACTAGTAATGATGGGCGAATCTATGGAGTTTCGATTCAATGAAAAATTTGTGAACCTCGGCGAAAAAATTTGCGAAACGCATTGAAGTCAATGGGTGTCAAAATAATTTCGACGTATGGCAATTTTGCAGCTGGCAACAGTTTTTATACGTGTGACTATTTGGTCCAAATGCACTAAAGTCAATGGATGTCCGAATAATATATATAACACAAGTTTTTATGCGCATGCCAATTTTGACGAGCGTAAATTGTTTTTGATATGGTGGATTTTTCACCAGGCAAATTGTCACCACAGTTTCACAAATGAATTTGCTTGCAGCAAAATGCGAACATTCCCCACAAAATCATGTCTAGCAAATGTATTCGACCATTACTAGTTATTAGTACTTAACAAGTATAACTAATATGAATTGAAATGTCCTGAACAGACTAAAACACGTATAACGCATTTTGATTTGTGATAAGCTGTATATTTAGCCTCGTTTGAAGCATAAACATGATTAAGATCTGCAGAAGATGGCTAATTTTTCTAAAAGAAATTGAAGCCGCCTTCAAACCACTAAGATTCAAAAGCAAATTACTTCTGGTGTTTAATCAATGTTATTTTTTATCATTCAGATTTTTTTTTTCCCCTCTAAGTCAGCTTCACTCACTAAAATATATTTCATCAAGGTTGGTAAAATGTTAGGAAAGGAACAGATGTCAGAATATGGGGATTGCCAATAACGCTGATGGAAGCCAGTAATTTCTTTTCTGTCCAAAGGCAAAAGAAGGAGCAATGATGTAGACTGTATACTATAACAGAAGATTTACTGCAACATTAATGGCTATAAAAAGTAAAAGTATACAAAAGCTATCTCCATTTTTCTGAATCCATGACTAAGGGAAGCATTTTTCACTCTAAGGGGATTTTTGAAGCGGCTCAGCAAGATCGTTTGTCTAGAACTTTAAATATTCTTTAGCACGCAATCTGCATTTTCGTTAAAATAGATTTGTGTTGCCATTCGGTACAAGTGTGGTTTCAGAAGCAAGCTCTTCATCTTTTTTTAACATCTTACCACTGCTTAGGTTTTCCTTCCACCCAAGAACACTGAGAAATAATGTTGCGGACTTGCACGGGACGCACGGGACAGTTTCTTCATCTCCATCTACAAGGTGTTATTAATAATAAATGCTATAGCAGTGATCTGTCGGTCAAAGTTCACACTCCTTGTTTAAAGAAATGCTTCTGTTATTGTACTGAATGATGAGATATAAAGATGTATTATTGACAAAAATACAATATTTTCTGCCCCTGTATGTATGCTTTCAGTTACAGCATTTTGTTCTACAAATACAGCTGACCACGTAAGTATGATTATGATCATTCATTTCGGTGGCATTTAAAAACCACCTTAGTGACACAATAGGTTTCACATTGAAGCACAGGGACAGAGAATACCCAGTGCCAGAACTTCAACATTCTACACTTAAGCTGATAGGTGGGTAACGTTATTCTTGGCATTGCAGGTTCACCCAAGCTTGAATTCTCTAGCCTTAGGGTATCTGATACAGCATGTTCCCTTTAGAAAAAAAAGTAATCCTATTTAGATGAATCACTTCTTGCTGTGTCTTTGATAATACAGCTGAGAGAACAAGTTCACTTGCCACCAGCAAAACAGCGATTATGTGTTTCAAGTTAACACATATTTATGGAATGAGATTCCACTCATTGTACACAAGGGTCAGTGACCCTAATTTAAAAGCTAAAAAGAGGCAGAAGAGGAAGGGAAATCATTCAAAAACTATATGAAAAATAATAATAAATAAATAATGAAGACCCGTTGCAAAGTTGCTTCTGTGAATGTCATAATTGAAAGACTGAAAGTATTGGGGAGAAGAACTCCATGAAAAACGGGGAATAACTGGGGGAAAAGGGAGAGAATAGCAAAATAGTTACCCTTAATCTAGGCAACCCTGCAGAACCTTAACAAACTGTGTCTTGACCCTCTGCCCCCCCCCTTCCAGTTTCATCCTCATAAATCAGGACAGAATAAAGCATTTCAGCATTGTCTGAGATGCTGGATTTTCTGATTCTGACTTTTCCACCCTCAGGGTTCAAAAATTTTTTTTTTTTTAAAAAAAAAAAAAAATCACTAATTTCATGTGATTTTTGCATTCTGTGTTTAGTAAATAACCCGCTTAGAGGCAGATTTATCAAGGGCCGAATTTCGAGGTGATGGGAGCTAACCATTCAAATCCAAGAAATGTTTGACTTAAAGGGATACTGTCATGGGGAAAAAAAAATCCAAAATTAATCGGTTAATAGTGCTGCTCCAGCAGAATTCTGCACTGAAATCCATTTCTCAAAAGAGCAAACAGATATTTTTATATTCAATTTTGAAATCTGACATGGGGCTAGACATATTGTCAATTTCCCAGCTGCCCCAAGTCATGTGACTTGTGCTCTGATAAACTTCAATCACTCTTTACTGCTGTACTACAAGTTGGAGTGATATCACCCCCTCCCTTTTCCGCCCCAGCAGCCAAACAAAAGAACAATGGGAAGGTAACCAGATAACAGCTCCCAAACACAAGATAACAGCTGCCTGGTAGATCTAAGAACAACACTCAAGAGTAAAACCCATGTCCCACTGAGACACATTCAGTTACATTGAGAAGGAAAAACAGCAGCCTGCCAGAAAGCATTTCTCTCCTAAAGTGTAGGCACAAGTCACTTTTGCTCTTTTGAAAAATGGATTTCATTGCAGAATTCTGCTGGAGTAACATTATTAACTGATGTGTTTTGAAAAAAACATGTTTTCTGATGACAGGATCCCTTTAATGTAAAAGTCAATGGCAGATGGTCCCTTTAACAATTGGAACATGTTTTAAGTGTTCATGGTCCACAAAAGTTTCAGGCTTTTAGAGTTGGTTTTCATTCAGTAATCCAAATAATTAGAGTTTTTCAGGCAACTACTTGAAAAGCATGTATGATTGAGCGTCAAATCAGAGAAGTCGAACAATTCGAATTGACGTGCAACTTTTTCCCAACCTGATTTTTTTTCAAAAAAATTATTGGTAAATTCAGGGGATTTGGGTAAAATTATGTTGCTCTCTATTAAAGGAAAACTATACCCCCAAAATAAACACTTAAGCAACAGATAGTTCATATCATATTAAGTGGCATATTAAAGAATCTTACCAAACTGGAATATATATTTAAGTAGATATTGCTCTTTTACATCTCTTGCCTTGAGCCACCATTTCGTGATGGTCTCTGTGCTGCCTCAGAGATCACCTGACCAGAAATACTACAGCTCTAACTGTAACAGGAAGAAGTGTGGAAGCAAAAGACACAACTCTGTCTGTTAATTGGCTCATGTGACCTAATCCCATAGAAATTAATAAAGAGCAGTGGAATTTTATTGTGGTGAGCTCTTATTTTCCACTTTGAAAAATCACTTCTTAGCATTTATGCATCATGTGATTAAGGGGCCTAATGATTAAACCCTGAATATTTCTGGTTGAGGTTTTTATGGGAAAAAACTTTAGAAGAAAAATTTTTAGAAGATAAAATAAACTTGAATTTTCGAGAGTTATTATGTTCTGAAGCTTCTATAAATCCGAAAATGCTACAGCTAAAACCTGTCGAAATCATGTAGAAGTCAATGGCAGATGGTCCCTTTAACAATTGGAACATGTTTTTAACCTTCAGGATTCTCTATAGTTTTGGGCTGTTTGTACTGGTTTTTGTTCGATAATCTGATAAATTCAAATTGTCACAGTGCGTTTTCGGGTTACCGATTTCAATTGGTGCACCGATTTGTCGTGATTTGTTCTCAAACAATTTTTTTCGAGACAATTTAATAGTAAATTAAGGGGATTCAGGTTTGGGAGTTTGGTCAAATATTTTTTAAATATAGTGAAAAAGTCGAGTTTTAGTAAATACCCCCTAAATGTAGAATGTCAGCAATGCTTGCTTGAGTGGTGGACCTGACATGACAAATCCTCAATGGAATATAAATAACTTTGTGAAGTCCTGGGCTAAAAAAAACAGCAATCATTATACACATGGACTTCAGATAAAGACTAATTGCAGTTTAAAGTTACCAAGTTAATTACTTATTACTGCATCCCATAATTTGTCAATATCTTTCTAGCTAGTCTGAAGGTTCCCGCGCATTTGCTGTATCACAATTTTCTAATGTATAATCCCTTTTAGTGGAGAAAATCTAAATGAGTTACAAAACAACTTTGATACAGTTCAGTTATGTAAATACACTTGTTTAAAGGATTACATGGCGGCGGGAGGGGGGGCTGGTAGGTTTCCACCTATGTCTTCCCCTAAAAGTATATGCAGTTTAGCGATACATATTCATCAAAGAATTCTGTATTTTACAAAAAGGCAACAATGTTCTGTCTGGATCAAAATATGTTGTTTAAGGCTATATACGTTCAAGATATATATGTAGATGTTAGTGTGCATTTGTTAACCCAATACATTAGTCTTTGGTGTTTTTAGCTACACAGTCTATTATGAATCGTTAAATCTAAAGATGGAGAAGTTTTTGTATTCTGCTGGAAAGATTAAAGATGAATAGGTTTCAGTGAGTCAGCAGTTTGCCAGAACCATGTTTATACAAAGCATATGAATAGATTTGCCAGTCACCAACTCACAAGCTTGTTCATTTATCAACTATTAAATAAAGGACCTCTTTAAATTGCGTTATTCATATTATACTGTATGCCCAACAGGAAAATTCTATTGTCGGTCTTTTGGTTCACAAGATGGTCATTGGATTAGGTGGCTGAATAGAAAAAGAACTTAAGAATTATGTATGTTAGAATTGCAAATAAGCATGGCTACATCTATATGATCACTGAGAAAGTGACAGTGAAAAGCACACTGAAATTTGGAAGTGGAAAACTGGTAATGGGATGACAATACTACAAAACAAAGTTGACTGGCCACTAAATATAGAGTCAGCAGTGTTTTGCCTTGCATTTTGACACATTTCAGAACCATTTTGGACCATTTCTGAAACAGAAACACTATTGTTGCAATCCTTGAAACTGCCCCCTGATTTTGTCACTAAAAACATTACAACGTTATGGGACCCCCATGTTATTCTCTTGAATGTGGAGCAAAAAGAAATGTGTTGAAAAGCATTTGCCCTTTCTGAGAAAATTTAAAGAGAGCAGAAAACCTTCACGACTAAAGGCTTCTTCTGACATTTAGGGTCAGATTTACTAAGCTCGAGTGATGTTCGAATTTAAAAAAGTTTGAATTTAGAAGTAAATTTTTGGGTACTTCGGCCATCGAATAGGCTATTCAAAGTAAAAATCGCTCGACTATTCGACCATTTGATAATCAAAGTACTGTCTCTTTAAAAAAAACTTTGACATCATACTTCGCCAAATTAAAGCTACCGAAGTGCAATGTTAGCCTATGGGGACCTTCCACAGCACTTTTCTACGTTTTTTTTGGTCGAATAGAAATCCTTTGATCGATCGTTAAAAATTGTTCGAATCGTTTGATTCGAATGATTTAATCATTCGATCAAACGATTTCTATTCGCTCGTTCGATCGATCGAATACGCTAAAATCAAATTTCAATTCAAGGGTCGAATTTCAACATTTTCTTAACTTCGAAATTCGACCCTTAGTAAATCTGCCCCTTAATGTTTAATGTTAATGTTACACAATCACAAAATGATATTTTTGTACCAATGCCAGAAAGTGGATTTTTTTTTAATGGCCATGCAAACTAGGTCTCATCAGTTACCCAGTTTGTGCCCATTGCACCTACTAATGTGAAAGACACTAAAAGTAGTGATGGGCGAATTTATTCGCCAGGCGCGAATTCGCGGCGAATTTGCGCGATTCGCCGTTGGCGAATAAATTCGCGAAACGGCCGTGAAAATTCGCGCAAAAAATTCGCCGGCGTCAAAAAAATTTTTTCGAAAAAACGGACGCCGGCGCCAAAAACGGGCGCCGGCGCCAAAAACGGGCGCCGGCGTCGGAAAAACGGGCGCCGGCGTCAAAAACGGGCGCCGGCGTCAAAAACGAGACGCTGGCGCCGTTTCGCGAATTTTTCGCCGTTTCGCGAATTTCGCGAGAAATTCGCGAATTTTTCGGCGAAGCGAAACTGCACAAATTCGCCCATCACTAACTAAAAGCACAGTATATATACAAATGTTATATACAAATAGTAAGAACAGGGCACCTTTTCCTTGTTGCAATCAAACTTAGCTGATAAGTAAGCGAGTATAATCTTGCCTTATCTATGTAATGCCCACTGTAGATCATTTCATAGTTCAATGTACAGGGGGTCAGTGGACAGTTTAATTATTTATCTAGCAAATATGGCTTTGGCATATCTGGGGCTAAACAATATAGGATACTTAATACTAGTGGTTTGAGATAGACAATGGAATATGAATATGAAAGGGTCTCATAGAGCAATAGCTTTTTGGATGCTGTGCTAAGTGAAAAAAAAGAAAACATGAAGGCAAAAAATACAAAAAACAAAAACTGAAGAAAAGTTGCTAGTAATAGGGCACTCTATTAAATGCTAAAACTAATTAAAGGTGAACAGACCCTTTAAAGGAGAAGGAAACCTACTGAAGCAGTTTATTGCCAATAGATTAGCCACAATAATGCAAGCAATAACACTATATTTATTCTGCAGTATACTTTACAATACCAGTAAAACCGCTCTAGAAGCTCTCTCTCTGTTTCTTTAGGATAGCAGCTGCCATATTAACTTGGTATGACATCACTTTCTGCCTGAGTCTCTTCCTGCTCACTCCTAGCTCTGGGCTCAGATCACAGCAGGGAAGGGAGGAGGGAAAAGGGATGGTTAGAGAGGAGCAAACTAAGCATGCTCAAGCCCTAGCCCTAGACAGCAGGAAGTCTAATACAGAAGTCCATGTGTACACAATAGAAGAAGAGAAATGCAGTGTTTCTTTTGGCAGAGGACTCAGAGCAACTTTGAGGGTTTACTGATGTAATTATATAGACCTTTCTGATAAAGCTTACTTTAGCCTTTCCTTCTCCTTTAAGATCAACCCTGGTGGCATGCTGGTCTGCTACTCCAGAAATCAAACAGATTGGTGTTGTTTTTGAAATGATTGCATACTGTATATTCCATTTTTCATATAAAAGCATGTTTTCAATGTATATAAGTTACGATAAGATGAGTATGTTAAAGGGTGGAGATTTTTTACTCATACACATTTTTTTATTTTCCTTTATCTATGGATCTGTTATCTTCCCAAACCCAATCACCCTTATCTGATTTGAGCTAGCACATATCTTGTTGAATGAAGTCTATGAAGTCTATGATGCCTTGGCTGGAAAAATTGCACATTTAAACACCCGTATTCAATTTGTGATTATAACTATATAAGTAATGTAATGGGACTTTGAAGGTGCAATTTTTTTTCAGTTTAGTTGGTTTCAGATTGGTTTCATTATTCACCTTGTAAAGCAGCTCTGGGTAGCGGGGGGGGGGGGGATCCCCATTTCTCTTTAACCATTCTAAACTGATACATTTAGCTGGTAAATTTTGTATCTGTGGCCCTGCTGAGCAGAATCCCTGAGTTTCATTAAAGACAGCTGTTAGAATTAATACAATAGTTGCTAATATTCCAAAGATGCTGCTGAGAAATGTATCAACTAATTGTGTCAACTAAATTGTAACAGTTCAGATGCTCCTTGATCACTGAGCTGCCAGACTGAGACACCCCTGAATCCTTTCTGATAGATTTGGATGAATACTGAACCAAATCCAAATTTGCATATGCAAATTAGGGGTGGGAAGGGGAAAACATTTTATTTTTTTACCTTCTTTTCATGTGAATTCCCTCCCCGCCCCTAATTTGCATATGCAAATTAGGATTCGGATTCGGTTCGGCCGGGCAGAAGGATTCGGCTGAATCAAGGCTGAATCCTGGTGAATCTCGAACTGAATCCTGGATTCAGGGCATCCCTACTTTAAACTTAAATCTTGGGAAAACTGTAAAAAATAAAAGATGAAAATCAATTGAAAAAAGTATATGTATATGGTAAAGAATCTGAAAACAACTGAACTGAAAAAAGTGTTTGGAAAGCGAACAACTCCTTTATCGGGAATGACCATAAATAAATAAATCCATTTATTACTAATTTCTTTCATTGTATGGCACTAATCAGGAGCTGAAACCTTCACTTACTGTTTCAAAATGTTTCTACACTAATGTGTATCTAAAGTGTAGTTTGAGAAAAATATTGTTCTTACAATTTATAATAACTTTTCACTGTTTACAAGCACATTCCTTTCAACAAACATAATATATTGCAAAATACTATTCATACTAATCATTAGGGATGGGCGAATTTTTTGCCTTGTTTCGCCGCGGAAATGAAGCTCATAGACTTGTATATGGTGTCGTGCGTCAAAAAAAAAAAAAGATGCGCAACAAAAATTTTTTGACGCCCTTAGACTTTAATGGTCATCGACGACATTTCGCTGGCGGCAAATTTTTGGCGAAACGAAATGGATATGTTGATGCTAGAAAACTATTTGGTGAAATGACAAATCTGTCCTAACTCTAATTAGGGTTTCCGAATTATTTCACCTGTGAAAAAAAATCTCCACAAATATTAACATATCTGCATTAAAAAGGGAGGCTTTTAGTTAATATATGTTTTAACACAATACAGCTGCTGTGATTAATATGTTGTCATTCATATGACTGTGAATGGACAATGAATGCATTGTTTTCATTATGTTGATCTTTCAAAGGTCAAGTTTCCTACCTCAAACATTCCAACAGTTGCTTAGACTGCCTTTCAGTATTTTGTGTGCTGTTTCTTGGACAACTCCATCTGAAGCAGTAAATACTATGAATGCATTTAGTCAGACATATTTTGTAATAGAAAACAGCAAGCTATAGAAATTAAAACAATTTTTTCTTATATATCCAATGGAGAAAATAACACGGATTAGCTCAGTGTATGGAAAACCAGCAAATTCTGCTTCTAAACACTGTCTTTAAATTCCTGAATTCCAATCAGTGTATCAACGCATTGTTATGAGACGTTAATTACAAAACAGCCATCCTACCAGACTTAACAAAATACCTCAAAGGATTAGGCAAAATATGTACACAAGTGAAAATATCCCTCTGTGGTTTCATAGCTAAAAGAAAATGGGTCACCCCAATGCAAACCAGATTAGAGGGGTTTTGTTATGATTATGGTGCAGGATAAATGGAACTCCTCAGATTTACATTACATACACTGCATGAACTCCCAATGAACAGTATATATATATATATATATATATATATATATATATATATATATATATATATATATATATATTTTGTTTTTATCATTTAGATGTGTTTTAATGTCCCCTAGGGTGCTTGCTTTTAAATGAGATGTATGTTTGGTGATCACTTAGTAGGATATATATATATATATATATATATATATATATATAGATAGATAGATATATATATATATATATATAGATATATATAGTCTTTTTTGCAATAGCACCCAGGTTTTGTTGCTGCATATGGTATGCAGTTTTTGGCCTACTATATATATATATATAGTACACATACATATTGTGTATGTATGGACAACATGATCAAGAGTAACATGTAATTTTATCTATTTTGGATGAATGTCATTAAACACAAGTATTCAGTGCGAACACAGTGCCTATTCAGTAAAGGTAGCCATAGACGCACAGATAATATCGTAAAAAAAAATAATTTTCGTACGATATTCAGTGCATGTATGGTGGGAAACAAGCCTGATACAGGTAGAATTATATTGTTTTTACCTGTATATCTGACATTCAGCTCTACACGTGTGTATTGAAACGAAAGATCTTTCTTGGAAAGATCTTTTCCAAGAAAGATTGCAATTGTTACATCTATGGCCACCTTAAGACAGGCTAATTTCTGGGAACATAAGAAAAAAATAGCTATAGCATATTGTCTTAATAACCAAAGCACTCACCAGACTTAAATAATCACAACTTCACGTGTACCAGGAATCATTCCCACCATTGTGTTTATTGATTCACTTAGCACAATATTGACGAAACACACAGCAAATATATAAAAAGAAATGCTTAGACTAATAATCTATATTTAGTATAGATATGGGTATATATAATTTATGTGAAAGTAGGGAGGGGTGTGGGTTTTCATTTGGAGGGGTTGAACTTGATGGACTTTGTCTTTTTTCAACCCTATTTACCTATGTACGTAACTATGTAGTAAGTCTGATTAAAAAATACAGACAGATAATAGATAGAATGATGGATCAATAAAAAAATCAATACATTTCAAATGCTTTCTATACACAACAGCAGAGATGCAAAGCTCTTTGAGATGCAGAATAATTGGAAAATTTGAAATTTAAACACACCATTGCTTGTATGATGAAGAATGGCCACTAATGGTGCTCTGAAAGTTAAGCCTAAAAAGAATTACTGTCTGCAATAAGCCATTACAAAAGGGAAGCATCACTCATCAGGCAGGACATGAATGCGATAATGAGAAATGACTTCTACCAACTAGATTCGGCCACTGTGGGCTGGTGAAATGCCTGTATTCTTCTGGTCTATTATATGAAAACTTGATCCCTGGCTAACAATGTGTTCACAGAGAATGAAAGTGCTAGGCTTTAATTGCATGTATTTAGTCACGCAAACGTAGTCAATTGTCTGAGACTGGGCCTGCTTACATAATTCATATTTTCTTAGTCATTTACTCTAATGCTTCATCCAGGGGCATAACTATAGAGGAAGCAGATCTTATGACTGCTGGGGGGGGGGGGGCAGTCGGAGACTGAATGTTTTCAGTATAAATGTGTGAAAATCAAAACCAAGGAAAAGACGGCACTCCGGTAAAAAGTATAAGATATTTGCAGTTTACTGCAATAAACCTGCCTTTCTTTTAACCGGAGTGCCGTCTTTTCCTTGGTTCGACTATACATCTGCAGTGTATGAGCTTGAAGCTGCCCCTTTGGTTGAGTTCAAAATGTGTGAACATGTCTTAATCTCAAAGTTTACAGGTGCCTTAAAATAATTTTTCTACAGGGCCCAGTAACACCACTAGCTTCATCATACACATACAATGTCACTGTTATTAATAAAGGGTTGTTCAACCTGGTGCCCAACAGCTGTTGGGCTGAAATAATATTCCCACAGTCTGCCAGCGTATCCTGAGAACTGTAGTTAAGTAAATGCTAGAGGGCATTGCTGAGGAATTTACTTTTTATATAGACCAAAGCAAACACTGAGCTTATTATTACATAACCTCACAGCATAAACTGTGGCCACAGACTTGCTGACTTCCTACTGGTGTTGTCACTTTAAAACACTGAACTGATCTAATTTATTGGCTGGATAGAAATGCAGGTCGGGGTTATTCCCATTGAGCAGCATGCTAGGTAATTGGTCGGCCCATTGGATATCACTGATACTTTAGACTGTTCTAAATTCCATTCTCTCCGTAAGTAATGTGTTTAGCACTATAACTGGTTAAAGAATAAAAAAAACAAGTTGTCTTTTATCAGTGCAGGGTTAAAGTGTATTGGCTTTTTGTACTATATTAGAAGAACCTCTGTCTACTATATGAATCTAGGAGAAGGGGGAGAAAGGCAAGAGACTAGAAGAACGTGTGGTTTATGCAAAAGTGTCCCTGTCAGTCAATTCTGCATGTCTGCATGTAACTGATGATCGCATCATCATGTTAGTTTGCCTGACTGGCTCGGCACAAAGAAGGTGGGAACGTTTTCTCAAGCAGGGATGTCAGCACTTGAAAAATCAATCACCATCTGTGCTCGATTTCTGTGAGGGAGAAAAACAAGCCCTGTTTAAGGATACATCCAAACAAAATAAGATCAATGTTTGGAAATAAACCACTGGGGTCAGAATAAACTTCCGAATACCAGAAAGAGGAGAGAGAAATCAGCGATGTGATACATAGGAAACAAGCTTTCTATGCACCTAGGCAACGGGAAACCTTGCAAAACTATCAGGCAATCCCATCCTTTGTATTGTCAATATATTAGATGTAGTTCTATTCTACCCTGTGTTACATCAACTGTACATACTGACATGTGACAAACAGAAGCAACACAAATGATTTGCACTATTGTCATCAACAGCTCGAGTATAAACCATGACTTCCAAAACATTCATTTTAAACTGCTCTTATCCAAGATTAAAAAGGTCATTTATATATCCCAAGGCAGAAGTGCAAGATCACTAAGAGGCCCTTAGTTTATACATAGAACTTATGCTGGGCACTGGCAGCACCCTACACCTTATGTTGATTTTTTTTAAGTGCAGAGCTCAGCATCAGGGGGCGCATTCCAGCCTTGGCATTGCCCCTTACCATAGGAAAGGTGGTAAGCCCAGGGCTCCCTTGTGGTCTTTATCCATTAGCAATCTATATCTTGCAAAACTGAGTAACATGCAAGTTATGGGGTATATAGGGGACAGGAGGGGGGTATCTTAGTGACTCCCACCCCACATGAATATGCAGCACTACGTGCATCTTTTTGAAGTTTCAGTAAAGTGTAACATTGGCAAAAAAAAAATTGCACCTTAATATGTTAGATAGCAACAAGATATCTAATGTTGCTTTGTAGAAGTGGTTCTCATTGGAAAATTCTCTTCTATCTGTAATAACGTTTGGGGGCACAAAGGCATCTGTTACAAGGACAGTTGGTGCAAAATTTTTTTTTTCCCCTTTAAAAGTCCTACGAGACTATAATAAATAACCCCTCCCCCCTCCCCAAATGTGCCCTCCAACATTCCACCTGTATTTAATTATCATGGGAAAATTATAAAACGGTTATCATTTGTCCCTTATGTGCCCAGGCACCTAACTGTCAGTTGAGGCATTTGCTGTGAATGAGGTTATCCGTTTTTTCCCAGACTCACAATGACAATCACATTTCAGAGAGTTTTTTCTGAACCACCGTGGGCAGAACCACTCCAACTATATCCCATTAGTGGAGAAGTAACAGTTAAAACCTTTCTCACATAGGCTAAAAAAACAGAAAATGTAACACTAGCACCAGAAATATCCATATTGAAGAATGAATGATGAGTCATCTGACGTACAGTCCCAGAAAGTGTTGTTTGCCATCACCCAAGCCATAACCCAAGAAGATAAATATTTAAAGAAACAGTAATACTACAAACTGAAAGTGTATCAATGTACTGTTGCTCTGCACTGGTAGAACTGGTGTGTTTGCTTCACAAAGACTACTATAGTTTATATAAACAAGGTACTCTGTAGCCATGGGGGCAGCCATTCAAGCTGGAAAAAAGGAGAAAAGGCACAGGTTACATAGGACATAACCGATAAAACACCATTGTATTGGTCAGGGCTTATCTTGTATGTGCTATGTAGCCTGAGCCTTTTCTCCTTTTTTTCCGGGTTGAATGGCTGCCCCCATGGCTACACAAAGTCTTATTTATAAAAACTATAGTAGTCTCTCTGAAGCAAACACACAGCTTTTTTTGGTGTTACTGTTCCTTTTAAATCTACCAGGAAAATCTAAGCAACTAAAAAAAACATTTCCCCACTTAATGGAATAAAAGTAATATCCCCCTCTCAGTCCGAGACCTTGAATTGGTTTATCCATCAGTCAATATGATGATGTGTTACATGAAAACTTAGTTAGCACTTAAACTGGGTAGCTTGTTACCATGTCTTTATTAAGTCTTAAATCCGCTATATTTATTTTGTCAATAGATTTTAAATGATAGCCTACATACATTCACAACAACAGCATAGATGTTGGGCAAAAGAGCTGGATTATAGAAGCTCCACATTTTCAGCAAATTAGTCAGAAATATATATATATAACCTTGGCAAAAAAAAAAAAAAAAACAACAGAAGAAAATTTATTACAGTGTTATCGCTCACTCACTGCATCTTAATTACATCCCTATAAATCCTGTTATGAAATCCAATAGCACGGCTTGCATCCACATTCTTTTATGATATATGAAATAATCTAAGGCTTGATAAAATATGCATATGTATTTATTTATAAACATAAATATATAATTACCCCTGCTATAATTGTGCATTCAGCAGTTAGTTACAAGTATATTTGCTGCACATAAATTCCAGATTTACAAAAACTCTAGTATGAGCGCTACTATTTTCCATGATTTCCCACACAATGCATATCAATTAATCACATTGTAAAACTCCGTAAGAACTCATAAAATACAAATGGCATCAAAGGATGAATTGATTTTTGCTGCAGCGTTGCTCTCTTTCATTCGCACAACTGTGTGAAAAATACCACTTGTGCTGAGACAGCAAAACCATTTCATTCTCCACAAACAGTTCTCTAAGCCCGTGCCCAATAACTAAACAGCACTGTAATGTGACCTACATACTAATAAAATCATTTTTATACATGGAAGGAGACAGGGCATTTATTTCTTTCACACCACTCAGATAACTACTGTGCAGCCTCTGGAACTAACCTGTAAGCCTTATGCCATAGCAGAGTATGAGCAAGAGCCATGTTCTCGTAAGCCGAGTTATTTCATTCCCAGTAGGGATGTAGCGAACCGCCGCCGATGTGTTCGCGAACGCCGTTCGCGAACACCGGCAAAAAATGCGGACAGTTCGCGAACAGTTTGCGAACTTCGAACATCCGAAAATCGTTCGATTCGAACGATCGAAGGATTTTAATCGTTCGATCGAAGGATTTTCGTTCGACTCGAACGATCGAAGCCATTCGATCGAATGATTTCATTCGATCCAATGGCTTCGATCGTTCGATTCGAACGAAAATCCTTCGATTTTAGCGGTCGAAGGAATCGAATGGTCGAATGGTCGAACAATTTTTGTTCGAATCGAACGCGAACTCGTATTGGCGAACGTCGCGCGACGTTCGCGAACATTCGGCGGACGCGAACAGTCGATGTTTGCGCGAACTAGTTCGCCGGCGAACTGTTCGCTACATCCCTAATTCCCAGTAATTCCACATTTCTAACTTTGATAGCTAAATAAATAAAACAGTGTGTGCATGGTCATTTGGCAATTAATGTAACTGGAAACTATGGTTACCCATCCAGTTATCATAAAATTTCACCCTTATGTATTAATTTCATTGGGCAAAATCAGAGGCGGACCAAGCTGACCGGGTGCCCTAGGCTACCTACCTGGCCACTTCACCCACTTTGCGTTATGATGTCATAGGGCAGCTGCACACTCCCAACTTTCCTGTTTTTCAAGGGAAAGTCCCGATTTGACAGCTCAAGCCGCAGTCCCGGGTTTGTTACTGAAATGTCCCAACTTTCTCTTTGATCACCTGCACTGAACAGCCAGAAAAAGATACAACGTTTCTAACTTAATTGGCTTTTGGCAGAGAGCCCTGAATAGATACTTAGATTCTTTTGTAACAATTTAAGATAAGCGGTTCTCTTGGGGAAACTGACTTGCTACTTAAAGCGCAATTCACCTTCATTAGCAAAACTGTTATAACATAAAAACCACAGAAATGTGTTTAAACTTTAATAACCTGCCAAATTTTGTAAAATGAACATGGTAATTAGGGGGTGTGCCCACAAAAAATGGGCATGGTCCCATGTTATCCCTCTTTCTATTTCTAAAATGTTGGGAGGTATGCAGCTGAGTGGAGCAGAGTGGAGCAGAGAGCCGGCACAAACAAGAAAGTCCAGACTAGGAATAGGTGGAATGCTCTTTAAGAGGTACCCGCCAAGTGCCCCCGAATCGTTGTGCCCTAGGCAGGTGCATCTTCTGCCTACCTCTAGTTCCGACCCTGGGCAAAATGGTGCAGTAACCCATACTGTCAATTCAAGCATCTGTGCCTTTGTGTTGGTAACTGACACAACTAGTGATGGGCGAATTTCTCCCGTTTCGCTTCGCCAAAAAATATGCGAATTTCCAGCAAAATTTGCGAAACTGAAAAAAATTCGCCAGCATCAGAATTGTGTCCGGAGTCGATTTCACTGCAATTTTAACAATTTATTAGCCGGCGGTGAAACACGTAACTTTGCAGCACATGGCGAATAAATTTGCCCATCACTAGACACAACTATGCTAAATGAAGTTATATTTGTAACATGCATACCATATTGTAAAAGGTACAGTGAATCTGAAAGAAAATTAAAATACATTCTGAATAAACGTGCAATGATTTGCAGTACTTTAGAAGTTTAAAATTGTTCTGCTACAAATTACTGCACATAAAAAATGAGAGATTCTGGAAAAGTACAGAAGCCTAGATAATATGGGATGAAGTGGCATGGAAAGGAATATCCAACCATTTCCTACCTACTACAAGTATGGGATCCGTTATCCGGAAACCCGTTATCCAGGAAGCTCAGAATGAAGGTCGCCTCCCATAGATTCCATTATAATCAAATAATCCAAATTGTTAAATATTAATTCCCTTTTTATCTATAATAATAAAACAGTAGCTTGTGCTTGATCCAAACTAAGACATAATTAATCCTTATTGAAAGCAGAACCAGCCTATTGGGTTTATTTAATGTTTAAATAAGTCTTGTAGACATGAAGATCCAAAGAACAGAAGGATCCATTATCTGGAACCAGGTTCCGAGCATTCTGGATAACAAGGTCCCATACCTGTACCAAGAATGCTTTATCTTCAGGGTTTTGTGATTGTGAAACCTCTGATGCTAACTGCCATTTCAGAAAACAGTATTTACTGAACTTCCTTTACTAGAGGACAGTAGCAATGTTCCAGCAAGCTGAGCAATTGTCCACACTGTACACAGGCCATAATGCCAACTTTGTACCAAAGAAAAAACAATTTTGTAGGCAATTATGAGTAATATATGGTGTTACTTTTACGTGGTGCTAAAAATTAATATTATCTTTAAAAATAGCTCCTTTATTGGAGCTCCCTATAGATGTTCTCTGGTCCCTGTCTGTGTTTCAAATGAGGGGTGGGCGTGTCCTAACAATCCCTGCCAGAAGCGCAGTAGGAAGGGGGCAGCCAATCACAGCCCTGCAGTCACACAAGCACAGAGAGGCTTGAGTTCCCTATCAGGTCCTGCTAGTTGCTGATTGGTTCCTGTCCTACAGTGCAGTCAGCTGAGAGCCGCTAGCTCCCCTGCACATCCTGGGAATTCAGGGAGCAGGAAGTGGAAGAGAATGGAGGGATTATTAGGGTTTTTGCAGAAATATTCAATAAATCAGTCTGAAATACTACTTTTTTTAAGCACAATTCTGAGCATAATACACTGGTACATTCTCATTTTTTACTCCTTCAAATATATATTCCAGTTTGGTAAGATTCTTTAATATGCTATTTATTATCATGGAAAATATCTGTTGCTTAAGTATTCATTTTGGCAGTATAGTTTTCCTATAAGAAAGCAGTATTCTCATTGATTATTTTTTATAAAAAAAAAGTTTGGGCCACCTAGTTTAGAAAGCTAGGAAGCACAGGGGGGGATTTTGATGGAGGGTTTATACATCCTTTAAAACTCTGTTGAAACTGTTGTTATTGTTTGCAATGAGAAGAGTTTTAGGACACATATCAAGTTTTATGTAAGTATTTTACGGTACACACACGCACACAGATATAGAAGGAAGGAAGAAGAACTATGATGCTACGAAATATATTGGGAAAATTAATCAACTTCAGGATCTTTCAATTTTCTTCACACTTTCTTATATATAATTAATGGCAGAAATACTCAAATAAGCAAACACACACAATGCATTTATCATGATTATACTATAATGATGGTTATTGTGATATTATACACCAAATATACATCTTAAGCTATTTCACAAGGTTTTTCCCCCCTAGCAATGAAACAGAAGCAATGACTGCACCCCAAGCAGAAAGACCACTTTAACGATATGCAAGTGTATTTTACATAATCACATGTTTTATTCAAATGATATCTGTTTAATTTGATGCACTCATGAGGGGTTTCACAAACTGATTTTCAAGCCTGGAAAATGATTTTATGTTATTTTTTTCCCTCATCTAATTGCATACACAGGCCAAAAACGTGTATTATAACCACACAAATGGGTTCTTTCTACAGGTATCGGATCCGTTATGCGGAAACCCATTATCCAGAAAGCTCAGAATTATGGAAATGCTGTCTCCCATAGACTCCATTTATCCAAATAATCATTTTTTTAAAAAAAGGATTTATTTTTCTATGTTATAATAAAACAGTGCCTTCTACTTGATCCAAACTAAGATATAATGAATCCTTATTGAAAGCAGAACCATTCCTTTGAGTTTATCTTATGTTTATATGATTTTCCAGTAGCCTTAAGGTATGAAGATCCCAATTACGGAAAGATCCATTATCCGGAAAGCCCCAGGTCCCGAGCATTCTGGATAACAAGTCCCATACCTGTACTACAGACACAGAAAACTGCAGAAATCATGACATTAAACATGCAGTGTTATGTGTGTATTTACACATAATCAATAATCCATATACATGAATTTTGCACTCCAACATCAGTACCTGTAGGGCTCATATACACAGATAGGTGCTAAGCTAAATAAACTGATACCAGATTGAGCTAATCGATTAATTGATTGAGTTACTTCTACAGTTAACAAAGGCTGGCATTCATAGTTGCACTTATATAACAAAAGACATACCTCCCAACTGTCCCGTTTTCTGCAGGACAGTCCCGATTTTGACAGCTCAGCCTGCAGCCCTGGATTTATATTTAAAAAAGTCCTGAGTTTCTCTTTGATCCCCTGCACTGCCATCAAAACAAGATACAAAACTTAATTGAAAATAATTAAATAAATTAAATTGCAAAGAGCCTAGAATATTCAGCACCTGCACTTAGAGTCTCTTGGGAGAACTGTGACTCACATTTTATAAGGCAATTTCACCTTCATTAGCAAAACTGTTATAACACATAAAACAAGGCCCTAAAACTTCCAGAAATGTGTTCAAACTCATAACCTGCCAAATTTTATTTAAAATGGACATGGTAATCCGGGGATGTGGCTATAAAATGGGGGTGGTCACAAAATTTTTGCCTCACTATGCGTGCCAGATGTTTTTGGTCCTCTTTGTATTTTTCAAGTGTTGGGAGGTATGCTAGAGATGCACCATAATCTGAATTCAAATTATGAGACTTTAGTTTACACAGTTAAGAAATTGTTTGTTTTCTCCCTTCCGTACTCTAATTTGTACTGTATATGTAAATTATGGTTTGGATTCCATTAGGGCAGGGGTCCCCAACCTTTTTTTACCAGTGAGCAACATTCAGGTCTAAAAAGAATAGGGGAGCAACACAAAAATGAAAAATATTCTTGGTGGTGCAAAAAAAAGTGCTGGCCGATTTGGGCTCTGTCTGGCAGTACATCTGTTTTTTATGCAACCAAAATGTGTCTCTAAACCAGGAATTCAAAATAAGAAACTGCTTTGAGGCCACTGTGAGCAACTTTCAAGGGGTTGGTGAGCAACATGTTGCTTACGGCCACTGGTTGGGGATCACTGCATTTAGGATTAGGCAAAAAAAAATTGATTCAATGCATCCCCAATATATACCAAATTTATTTGCAATGCTCACTGGAAAGGGAACAAATATATACTGAAAATGCAATGCACATTTGAGAGGTCAATATATTAAACTTTCTCAAAGCAACGGAGTGACCACTGAACTGTTTGGTCCCACCTACTGATGTCCATGTCTATACATAGAGACTTTGAGAGGAAGGGCTGACAGCAATACATTATGGGAATATATGGTGAAATCATAATAGCCTACAAGCTGTAGAAAAAATGCTTACCATGAACAGAGTGATCTAAGATTAGAAATAATTTTTTTAAGAAATGCATATTCACATGTTTTATATTTGTATTTTATAGGCACACTGTTATATTCAATGTATTCACAATTATTTCAGAAAATAATGCAGGAGCTGCTAACAAGATATGGGCAGATAGCAATGGAAGCATAAGTGGTGGCCGAGTGATGGTGCGGTTCTGCTGAGTTATACAAGACAAGAAGTAAATGAAGTTTAAGAGTATTCAGTGGGAACCAAATGGTACAACAAATAAAATGTGAAGAGAAGGAAAGAGAACAAAAAGAGCCTAACGAAAAGAAAGGTGAATGGAGAGTGATAACTCAATAAATGTGAGGAAGAGATTAATAAATTAAAATGTTGACAAAAAAGGAGAGAGGTAATGAGCAAAATGTTAAAGACTAATGTCAGGGTGGCATGCAAAGTATAAAAGGAGGTGCAGAAACAAGTGGTTATATAACTCATCCAATCTACAAATAGTACTTGCAACCTATATTGTTTTCCTAAAGTATTTTGGATTTTAACACTAATATACAGCAATCACATAAACATAGGTTTCCACTTATATAACATACACCGCACACTAGCTAAAATAATGGAACAGAAGTTAAAATAAAGAAATAATTAATAAAATGAGATTATCTGTCTGGAAGTGAGCAAGAAGAAACTATGGTCCCACATACTACATATCAGTGGTGTATATTTAGGTATAGTGTATATTTAGGTATGTAAGTGGAAGAGGATAATTATTATTTAAGCATCCTGTGCAAGACAAGGACCTGGGAAAAATAGCAAAATAGATGGACTATCCTGACCAATGAAACATGAAAGGTTTAAAAGCACCCAAAATGACACTTGGGACTGACCAGAAATCTGAACTGAATGTATTCAGTTTGTCCTGATTAGCTCAGAAAAAACAAAATATTTGCAAATGATGCAGTGTTAGCCTTAACTGAATAAAAATGTTATTGCAAGGTCACCGAACACTGAATCAACCAAAGAATGATTTGTCTTAGACAGCTAAAATTGCGTGCTTAAATTCTATATATTGATGTGCTTACTTATTGTCTTCAGTCTATTGTTTTCTCAATAAACATAAACTAATGGTGAATAGATATTTGCATGACATTTTCAAAAGCAAAGCATAATAATAATAAGTGTACATTATATAAAGTATACACAAATACAAATATAATATAAAAACATGACAGTATAATTCAAGGCAACATACATTCAGATGCAAAATGCTCTCGTAACAAAAGAAAAGCACACATATTTCATTCTGGGCTTTAGAACATGATAAGCAGATATTATTAATATATCAATTCTAATAGGTTGAGGGGCCTATAGCAAGCTATCCACTGCCAAAACCTTATATTGATTGAAGAGTCAATAAACAGGTGATTCTGCAATCCTTTTTAAAATACAAGTCCAAGGGCAACTGTCCTTTTCTGTCACCCCATAAGAACTACTCTGCTTATCAACACACCTCAGTACTTGACATAATAATTGTAGAGAATACAATTCTTTACAAAATCTCCAAAAGTTATGTTTTTCTATAGAGTGATTTTTTTAGCTTTTTACCATGAGAGCAAGCATGGGGTAAATCTGTTTATTCTAAGAATGAGACATTGTTTAACACATAAATTGATATCAGGATTCCTAATTGATCAATATAATTCCCCATTTAAAATTAAAAACATTTTGGATAAGGAAAATTATTTAAATTATAAAGTTTTCAACTTCTTCTCTGCTCATATGCCTCTGAGAAGTGATAACATTTCACTGTCCTCTTGCCAGATTTAGCACAAAGCAAAACATTCTTACCTTTGCTGTTAGATTTTTCTAAAGTTTTTTTTTTATTTGCCTGACTGGAGTGAGCCAAGGATGACGATTCAGATATATGCTGCTCACCTCTCACAGCAAAACAGCTCACATACTGTACTGAAAAGTTAGGATTAAAGCAACGAGGAACAAAGGCATTTCTGTATTGTGAAGATGTGTAGATTTCCAAATATTTTATCACTCAACAAATAGAGATACACATACTAATAATGACAACCAACAGATGGACATCCACATTGTCTGCTGAACATAATGAAAAAAAGGCTGATTTCAGCACAATGCACATCATTTTAGTTCCAGTGCTAGGAATGTTGAGTAGCAAGATTCAGTACTATAGAATGAAACGCAAGAAATCAGTGGGATGTTCTGCAAAACACAGAGCAGTATATCCAATTTTCTGCATAATCAATAGGTTTGCAAGAAGAAATGTTTTTTTCACTGGCTTCAGCATTAAGATAAACCTACTGTTGTTTTAATATTTTATGTTTCTGTTGTAGTGCTTCTTTTCAAAATGCACCCTTTGTATAAGTCTGGAAATAAATTATAAATAAATATATATTTTGCAAGGCTTTTCCTCCTTAAGGATGTTTAAAATTAGGGATGCACCGAATCCACTTTTTTGGATTCGGCCGAACCCCCGAATCCTTCACGATGGATTCGGCCAAATACCGAACGGAATCCGAACCCTAATTTGCATATGCAATTAGGGGTGGGAATGGGAAAACATTTTTTACTTCCTTGTTTTCTGACAAAAAGTCACGCAATTTCCCTCCCGCCCCTAATTTGCATATGCAAATTAGGATTCGGATTCGGTTCGGCCGGACAGAAGGATTCGGCCGAATTCGAATCCTGCTGAAAAAGGCCGAATCCTGGCCGAATCCCGAACCGAATCCTGGATTCGGTGCATCCCTATTTTAAATTGTGCTTGCATTTGTTAACTTACTATAAAATGTACTTGTGGTCCTTGCTAACAACCTTTTTATTACCTTCTTGTTCATATTCTCTGAAAAAATATCATAACAGAATGACTGGAGGGCAAAGCGTTGTAGAGTTTTCCACCCCAAATTTCACAGGGGGTAGACCCATAGTTCCAATTGGAGTATTACTATTTTTTATGTTGCATTAATCAACAGTACTGACCCCTACATAGTCAAACTTACCATCAACCATGTTACTAGGAAAACTAATAGGTGTCAAGATTCAATTATCAAATACATTTTTTGAATTTAAATAGTTATTTTTCCATTTTTGGGTGAGTGGCCCTATTACTGAACATCATACCTCTGCTATCATGTGAAGTATGTCGGTAATGTGTCCAAATACATTGAATCTGGGCTATAAATGTAAATCTCTCTGTAGGCTTAAGTGCACATAAATCCTTAACTTTACTTTTAATCAGTTATGTATTATATACGTGTGGTCATAAAACATATCTAATGCCCATTCCATCATTTAGATGTGAATTAGGATCAGCAAATTAAACTGTGTTTCCTTTTTCATTTTCAAAATGTCATAAGCAAAGATAAGGTGAGATACACTGAAGTCATCAATGGATATGGATGGATATGTCATATATATATTGTATTTTGTCTACTGGAAAAAGAGTATTGCAAAAAGAAAGCAACATTTTAAAAGCCTCTATTAGTATCATTATGTTAAAGTTGCCATAACACCAGAGAACACCAGGAAATTCTGTATTTCTTCTAGAAATCATTATATTTGTATTTAAAAATACACAGCATATAGTTTGGCAGGGCTTTAGGAGGCAGGTTAGCACTGAACAAAAGGTGGAGCATTGTTTACACAAAAGATAAAAGATGGCTGATAACAGCAGAGCTAATAGGGAACATGTTGCAATAATACTAGGACCTCTGGTTTATAGAAAATATTTTTACAAGTGCAAGATACGAACATCTGGTATGTTAGTTAAAATGGTCAATATTATGCATCATTCCGATATTAGAATTGTTAAATGGTTTTAAAGTTATTGTTAAGTTTTAGGTTGCAAGAATGCGTTATCTATCTGGTTATTTCTATCTCAATATGGCTTGGTCTGGCTTTTGAAACAATGAAGCAGAAGTCACTCCCCACCTTGCCTTGCATGCATCTTCACAGATCGATTAACCACGCAACATGAATGGCATTGTGGGAACTGTAGTCTTAACTGGAGCAGGAGAAGCAGTGCAAAGAGCAGAAAGGGATAAACAGATGCTACTTTCAATAGCAATCACATTTACGAGTAACATTAAAACCTGACATTTTTAAGTCATGTATATTTGAAAGTTTCGTAGAGTTACCCTCTTTTTCATCATGAAAAAACTATTCTTCACTGTTAATTCTTCACTATTTTTTTATAGGATGAAAGCATCCTAACATGTTCCTGTTGGTCTTGGAATGATAATACTTCCAAGTAATTTACCTTTCTCAAGTGCATTAAGTTCATCAAGGGCAGCGACCTATGTAGATTGTATTTATATAATTACAAACGAATATGAGATGCCAAATAGTGTTGGGCGAATTTGTCCCGTTTCGCTTCACCGAAATTCCCGAAATGGCAAAAAATGTCAGAAATGAAAATTTCGCTGCCGGTGTCAATTCGCAGGTGTCAAAATGGACAATTTGAAATGCGCCTATTTTGTCCAATTGCATTAAAGTCAATTGGCGCTCGCAAATTGTCTCCGGCATCAAAATTGTCAAACAATATTTGACGCTGGCGAATTTTCGTGGCAGTTTTGTGAATTTGGAAATTCACTGCGAATTACTGCCTGGCGAATGAATTCGCCCTCCACTAATGCCAAAGTATGCTGAAAAAATGTAAATGAGCATCGTGACCAGTGACAGGCAAACATAGTTACTGTAAATGATGGGATACTAGGAAATATGGCCAATATAAGGACTACAGTATTAAAGGTTGCCTATCCTTGATCTAAATTAATATTGAAACCCAGTTCAAGACTATAATCATATGGTTATGAATAAAATAAAAACAGCAGAAATATCATCAACATTAATATTATTTAGCACTGTGTAGTGTTCCAGAACTGAAATATTTCAATTGCTGTTTGTGCACAAATGTCTCTTTCATCTTAAAAATATACACATCATATAGATGTGTCATTTAAACAGTAACACCAAATGGGAGACTCTGTCACCAAGTTACACACCATGTTTCAAAAGGTCACTAAAACTAGAATGTAAAAAAAATCAAACACATACAGGACATGTTATCTCAGCTTGCAGGGTCTTTTACAATGAAAATTCTCTACCATATATTGGAACATTACATAGAAAGTAGGAAAGACACGGGGGGGCTTTATTTATCAAAATCCGAATTTTTTAAGTATTTATATAAAAAAAGTCTGACCAAACTAGGATCCACGATTGGACCTTATTTATTATTTAAAAAGCACAAATTAATCGGATCAGAGACAAACTCGATTAAATGGAAACAAAACCGTAAGTTTTTTCTGAGTTTTTTCCCGAATCGCTCAATTTTTGTAGAGCGTTTTCCCAAAAAGATCAAATTTTTGGGTTCTTTGCCCAAAAAGTTCAAAATAGTTGGATTTTCAGGCTAATTTCAGCGCAGACCACAGAAACTATAAAATAGGGTAGGGACCTCTCCCACCGCCAGGTTTGAGATGCCAGATTTTTTCCATCCTAGGGATTTAATAAATCTAGAAAAATTTTAGACTTTTCCCACTAAAAATTTTGATTTTATAGTACAAAAACTAGAATTTTTGAGTTTTTGGCATTCAGCCTTTAATAAATAACCCGCTTAAAGTGCAATAGAAAATATCCTTACTGAGATGTTGCAACTTGTTTGACCTGCTCCCTGTTTGCAACATACAGAAACTAGAAATCTCAAGATAGAATGACTTTCCTCATTGATAAAAGTCATGTCTGAAATACCTACAAGAGGAGACTGACTAACGTAAATTGTTCTCACAACTGCTCTCTTGGCATCCGTACCGATCCCTGCCAAATACAGTATACCTAACTTCTGACCTGCTAAAAGCACTATCTGCGACTCAAGACAATGCTGATAATAATATCATGATAAATAATAGTCTGTAATTGCAGTGGCTTCAAATACACATTTCATTTAGATGAATATCAGCAGAGGCTTTTAAAGGAAAAATACAAATGGCTCTTTCTAGCCAAGCTGTCAGTTTTGTACCAAAAATTTGTTTTAGGTAACTTCTTTGTTTATTTACATTTATAAGCAAGTATAAAGTATATAAGCTACTGAATAAGCTCATAATTAAAAAGAGTTTCAAATAATGTTAAAAAAGTGACTTTTTCATAATAATATTGAATAATAAATGAGATATAAGGTCATCAACAGCCTCTTGTACCTTGTATCAATTTTTATTTAGAAAGTTATGATAGATTCATATTTGTCAAACAAGTTTTGTATTAATAAGTATTCGTTTAGTGCATTTAGAGACACTAGAGGAAGTACAAATTACAACTATTCAATAAGGAAAGGTAATATATATTTTTTTATCCTCTTTTTATCCTCTTTTATCAGGCTTCTGAAGATTTTTTAAGTGTTTAAAAAAAGCTTCCATCAAAATGTAGCACAAAATGCCTCCATGCAAAATGGTCAAATTGTTTTCAAATTGATGGTAATTTTACCATCTGAAATTCCGATATAATTACCTGTTTGTTTTTTGTAAAGACTAGAGCCTGACACTTCTCTGATGACCAGGGTAAATGTAATATAATTTGTGGGAAAATATACATTCAGGGAAAGTAATATAATGTAATAAATGGCGTAAATTATAGGAAAATGTACAATCTCTCTCTCTCTCTCTCTATATATATATATTTTTTTTTTCTGCAACATGCATGCTGCTTTAGATGCTATGACTAAGCCTATGTAGAAATTAACATTTCTGTTCATCCTAACCAACTTCCTCTAGATTTTTCATTTGTCATCTGGCAGACATCAAGTTTAGAGGTGACTGCAAATAAATGCTGAATGGGCAATAAATGCTTCCAGGTACTAAGAGTTCATTTCAGTAACCCTGCATTTTTTATGCCATCCAGCCCCTTCTTGAATAAATATATATATGTCACTGCAAACACTTCAAGAGAGAGAAAACCTGTAAAAAGAAACATTTTTGCTCTGTGAAATGAAGCCTCCTATGTATCAATCTCAAAAGTCACCCTTGTGTCTGCTAGAATGGTCCAACAAGTAATAAAACATCATGAAGTCGTATTTAGTTAATTATACATTGTATACATTATTATATGTATACATAGTAAACGTAGTCTCCAATGTATAGAATACCATCTGGGCCAGACTTTTCATAACTGACTTTTCATATCTGAGACATCCCATACCTTTTATCCTTTATCAGTTTAGTAACTCTGCTTTGGACTTTTTTACGAATATCTCACTTAAGCCCCGGGGACAAAAACTGAGCCTTATATTCCAGATGGGGATTTTTTATTGCTTTGTAAAGGTGAAATAAACTCCTTTCTTGTGAGGAATCTACATCCATTTACATACTAAACAATACCTTGCTGGCCTTTCCTGTTAAAGATTGGTTTTGCTTACTACAGTTGTTATCCACAGGAACCACTAGGTCCTTCTCTATCCTATTAAGAGAAACTTGTCCTGCATCCTTATAAATCTCATTTGCTTAACCTTACATTAATTAATTGCTTAATCCTGTGCCATCCAGAGTACGAGTTTGCCAGGATCCCCTTGCAAGGATGACTCATAATGAATGGCTTTAATTGTCCTAAATTGTGTTTTGCCATTGTGAACCTATGGAATTCATCAAGCAGGTGAGACAGAAACACAGTGTAAGTAGACTAAAGCATAATATTGAAGAAAGATAACACCCCTAAGACCTTTATGTCTGATAAAGTAATAGGGCATTTTTTAAGAGTATGCCCTTTATAAAGGATCTCACCTAAGCAGTGAAAGTGTAACCTCCTACTGACACAGAATAACCATGAAGCCACCACCACCTTGAAGCATTTTGACAGGATTAGTGCCTTGGGCAGAAAATAATTTATTTGCTTAATTGCTTTATAATAAAATGTTCTACCTAGGCAGCTTTATCAATCTTTAACTACATGGATAGCAATCGTCAGAAAAATCTTGCTGTGTGCCGGCAGTGTAGTCATGTAAAGGGTTAACTAGTGGGACTTAGCTGAAGCTGTCATAGGCCCTTCAATGTTCTGGCAGTTTACAATGCAGTTGCCTTTTTATTTACAGATTCCATTACACCAATAGACTGTTTTGAATGCTAATGTACGCTTTCCAATTAGGGAATAAAAAAAGTGCTATTTTCCGTGCTGAGATTTTCTTGCTAAACGGCAAAGACCTAAAGAGCCTGAAGCTTTTCAGGGAAGACCAAAGATTAAACAAACGGGACAAACTCTAGATCTGTAAAACTGCAAACATTTAAGAAAAAGGCTGAAACAAAGGTAAAACCAACAGATGTTAAGAAGCTGTTTAGAAATATACAAACTGCTTGTATACAGAGTTATATTAAGTGCATTAGTGCAAACAGTGTCCCCAAATGTCAATCTCACTTCTTCATGCAAAGTAGCGCAGAGGAGTTCCAGGATGCCATCTTCCACATACAGCGGATGTGGAAGATGGCATGTAGAAGTGAGATTGAAATTTGGGGACCCTTTTTTTGCACTAATGCACTATGTAGGGAGGAAGCAGGGAGGGGGGGACTATGGAAGGTAGTGGATGGGGCTTTTGTCATTGGGGAATGTACATCTTCTTATGAATATAAGACCACAAAGGCCTAGGGTGGAGGAATTTCAGGGGTAGCATGCCGCCTAGCCCCATCCAAATTGGTTATGAGCACTGGGTACATGTGGGAAGTTTTCCTGCATTCCAAATTCCAGTGCTATTGCTTCGGACCCAATGCTTTAAGATGCATGCATTCGTGCACAGGAAGGGGGGCGACAAGCAATACCAGCCTAGGGGTGCCTGATTTGTAAATCCAGCCCTGAGTATGCCTGTTCATAATACCTGACTAGAAGTTAATAAAAAGGGATAGCAACGGTGATGCAAAACCTCAAGTAGATGGTGGAATTTTCTAGCCTCTCATACTTTTGGCAAGTTAAGATTGGAATAAGTGTCCATTTGAATTGTATGATTATTGTTTCACCTTTAATTCAGAAAGCCATTGATGCGAAATTGACGTTTATAACCATACAGTATGTCACATAAGAGACTTCAATTTAACAGTATCAAACTTGGGGTAGCAATTGGAGACTTCTATTGTTGAATAAAAGAGATAGAATTTATTGTTGCTGATTTTAGAAGATGCTTTAAAGTGAATGCAAAACAGATAATTTATTATGTTGGTTGCCGAATTCAAAATCATGTTCTAACATTACCTAAGAGATCAAAACATCTTCTAATGTCTAATCTGTTTTCACCCTCCAGAATGAAATTATAAGTTAAAATACAAATTCTTTCCTTGTCTAAGATAATTTCTTACCAGAATTAGCAAAAAAAATAAAATAAATAAAAGATCATCAGACAAATGTTTTAATGACTGTTTCAATTATATATATGGACTTACAAAGAAAATACGGTTTTATTTGATTATGTCTCATTCCTTAACAATGGCATTGTTGATATGTATATTTCTGAATTCATAACTGGAAGAGATAATATTTACATTTCTGTTGCATTCTTATCTGGATGTATGACCTATATATGTCATTTGAAGGAGAGCAACTACTTTCTGAAAGCTATAATCAGCGTTCAGTTTAAAACAACAGCAACACAGCAATAAAAAATATAATAGCCTCTCTATCTATATTTATGGGTTTTTATTAAGTTTTATTATCCATTGAGAGTGACTTGAAGGAAGCCATTTTGTCAGGCATGCTGCAGCTATCTGTAGGATGAGATGTTACCACGGGTCAGTAAATGAGCATATATAAAATGATTCTTTACAGCTAATGGAAATTATGTGAACATGCTAAAATGGCAGCCGATTATCCAACAAGCGCTATCTCAAAAACCCATGCATTTTCTCTACACCAAACATTTACTTACCCTTATCACCAAACTTCTTTTCATCAAGTGACAGCAGTGCTGTAGGTTTTAGTATGCTTTTGTGACAGGGACTCCTCTGGGACAAATTCAAATCACAATAACATTCTGCTTAGTATCTGATCATGCCTCAAATATTTCTCAGTAAAATAATAGTAGAATTAAAAACTCTGGAAAGAATGGTAATAATGTCTCTTGGTGACAGACATGGGATGTTTGGAATCTATAACAAAAAAAGAAGTGAACTTCCTTGAATAAAGATAGAGGTATTTTATTTTCATTTGCTTGTAACGTGCCTTTAAGAAAATAATAATAACAGTATGCGGTCTTGACTTGAAGCAGATGTTCAGTTTTACATTTTTCATAAAAGTTTGTCATTTGTTTGTATACTCTGTAGCACTGCCTAGATATTTAGTGATGCTCTTAACCACAATTGCAGACCATACACCACCCAGTAAATATGCCTTTGTTTCTCATTTTTTTGCCAACTCTTAAATATTGCTGATGTGTCAGTGGACTCCTTTGCGTGTTATCAAATTATCCTACAAAAGATTATTTCTGAAAATGTTAAGAGCTGGTGAAATTTTTACCTAGTGGGAAAAATGCCTGACGAAATTATTTTTCATGAATAATTGTACAGTAGGGCTCAATGGCTTTAAAAGGGCAGGTATTATCAATGAAGAGCAGGTCAGTAAAAAGGTCAAAATCACGATTTGCTTTAGCTCTACTAAAAACAGGATGCATATATATATATATATATATATATATATATATATATATACTCATGTAGAAAGCTGACGCACACTGGGATTTATCAAAATAAAACTTATTTTATTGAATCGATTCAATAAAATAAGTTTTATTTTGATAAATCCCAGTGTGCGTCAGCTTTCTACATGAATATACAATTTTTTCTGACTAGCACCTGGGTCTTTGCTTCAGTAAGTGTGTGCCACAGCCCTTCTACATATATATATATATATATATATTAAGATACCACTGTGTTATTTATGGCTCTTTAAGCCTTTAAAGGAACAGTAACACCAAAAATTTTTAGTGTTTTACAGTAATGAAAATATCATGTACTATTGCCCTGCACTGGTAAAACTGATCTGTTTGCTTCAGAAACACAACTACAGTTTATTTAAACAAGCTGCTGGGGAGCAATGGCGGAAATTGAAAAACGGCTAAATGCCACAGGATAACTAATGGATAACAGATAACACCATTAGACAGACAGAGCTTATCTTCTATCTGCTGTGTAACCCGAGCCTTTTCTCCTTTGAATGGCTACCCCCATTGCTACACAGCAGCTTATTTACATAAACAATAGTAGTTTTTCTTAAGCAAACACACCAGTTTTACCAGTGCAGGGTAACACTGCATCATATTTTCATTACTTTAAAACACTTTATTATTTTTGATGTTACTGTTCCTTTAAGCTAGAGTATACCAGAATATATAGAACTATCAAACACATTTAGTAAATATTACAGTTTATGGAGGCAAAGACATTATTATTTTGGGAACAAAATACAGTACAGGATTTAAGGGCAGACATGCTTTAACACATGTGAACAATACTATGTGGCATTATTAAGAACTTACTAAATATACTATATTGATATAATTGTAAGCTGTCCCTGCAGAGTGTTTATGAATACAACTGGGCTACATCACACATCAGTGTGACCATCCCTTGGTGGGGCCTTTATCACAGATGACAAAGATGTCTGTTGTGGTCTGATGAGAGGAGAAACTGGTTGCTGTCCAAGCTTAGAAAAGAGGCTCATCTTTTGACCACCTGTCCTCCTCTTGTGACACCCAAGGGCGTTATTACATTTTAAGAAAAAGGGCACATTTTATTGCTAAGAAAAAAATGCCCCTATCTGTCTCCAGTCACCAATTTACAAAGCACTTATATTTCATTCTGATGGCAATGGTGTCAGTTTGACACAGAGGGGTTTATTCACAAAACTATGACAGTCATTAGCACTCCAACTGACATTCATTTAAATGTCCATTAACGATCGCAAGCATCTATCAATGTTTAGAGGCTATCCCCCAGAGTAGCATGGCAAGCTCCCAAAGAGATCATAAATTCTCATTTGACATCAATAAATCCCATCCTATATTTGGCAAGGGTTTTGCATTGATGTCTACTGAGAATTCAGAATAGATATTTCCATTCTCGGGTCTCTAAATGATACCCAGTATCTGTATGGACAGCCAAAAATAATTAACCACTTGTTTGCTATTATGCTCTTCTTCAGTGTCTCATTGAATATGTGGTTGATTAAAAGGTGTGTAATAGAACTGGTATTTAAATTGGAATTGTCTACAGTTAGATGTCTGGGATTAGGGCTTGGTGGTTAATGTACCTTTCTTCACATCTTTCACTTATACATTCATTTTTAAAAAATGTTCCTCTTGATTGCAGGAAGCACAATTACACTGGAATGTTGAACTGTAGGTATAGTTGCACCTTTATGTATCACTTTTCACTCCTACAGTATAAGCCCCTATATGAACTATTTTATGTGTAGAAGTGTAAAGATTTGATATACCTCTATTATAGTGATATGCGGGTCGGGTGAAACCGGCCCTCCCTACACCCGCGCCCATTCGTGCCTGACTTCCGGGTTCCTTTTATAGAAGTCACAAAATGCGCGCGGCTGTGAAAGTAGAAGTCGGAAGCCGGCAGTGTAAGGGGGTGCGAGATCAGCCCGCGGGTTTCAGGCCGGCCCGCACATCACTACTGTTTTGTGTATGTGCATACTGCATAAAATAGCAAAAACTGCATTATTTGCCTTTTTGTATGAAGCTGGCTGTCTTTAAAGGGGTGGTTCACCTTAAGTTAACTTTTAGTATGTTATAGAATGACCAATTCTAAGCAACTTTTCAGTTGGTCTTCATTATTTACTTATATGTATAGTTTTTTAATTATTTGCCTTTTATTTCTGACTCTTTCCAGTTTTAAAATGGGGGTCACTGACCCCATCTGAAAACAAAGGCCCTGTAAGTATACAAATGTATTGTTATTGCCACTATTTATTACTCATCTTTCTATTCAGGCCTCTCCTATTCTTATTCAATTCTCTTATTCAAATCAGTGCATGGTTGCTAGAGTAATTTGGACCCTAGCAACTGGATTGCTGAAACTGCAAACAGGAGAGCTACTGAATAAAAAGCTAAATAACTCAAATAATAAAAAATTAATACCAGTTGAAAATTGTCTCAGAATATCCCTCTCTACATCATACTAAAAGTTAAATTTTAAGGTGAACAACCCCTTTAAAGAATACTGAGCCCACACACATATCTAGGTATTATTAACATGTATGTGAACATACGGAGTTACATAAATCACAATCAATACCGGTACAAAAGGTGAGGAAGGACCTATGAAAAAGAGCATACAGGGAGGGAAGGGAGTAATACACAAGGTGTGGGAGTGGGCAAGATCGAATTAAGTGGGTGAGAAATGTGGTATTGTATGCGGTGTTGCGTTTAGTAGTTAAGCAGAGTGAGGGTAGGCTTCTCGAAAGAAGTGAGTTTTAAGAGATTTCTTGAAAGCAGAAAGGTTGGGAGAAAGTCGGACAGCCCGTGGGAGAGAGTTCCAGAGGAGGGGTGCAGCCCTTGCTAGGTCTTGAATGCGAGCATGTGAGGAGGTAATGAGAGAAGAGTTGAGTAGCAGGTCAGTAGAGGAGCGTAGTAAGCGGTTGGGTGAGTATATAGAGATGAGTTCAGAGATGTAGGGTGGGGCAGAGTTGTGAAGTGCTTTGAATGTCAGGGTCATTAATTTGAATTTGATTCTGAAAGGTAGCGGAAGCCAGTGCAGGGATTGACAGAATGGTGGGGCAAAGGAGGAGCGGTTGCTGAGGTGTATGAGCATCGCAGCAGTGTTCATTATGGACTGGAGAGGTGACAGACTCTGGAGGGGAAGGCCAATTAAAAGAAAGTTACAGTAGTCTAGACGTGATATGGTAAGTCTCCATAGCTCATGGCTTTATAAAAAAAATTCTGGCATATCAGAAGATATATAAATATATACACACCCACATGCTGGTTTGGCCCATAAGGCCTGGCAGAAGTATACATTTCTTCACATTTGTTAAGCCAGGAAAGAAAAAGCCCTGCAAAAATAGTAATCCTGTCTTTCAACAAAACTCTTATAGGAAACTATGAATTTGGTAGATCTGAATAGGATGTTGGTACATGTTTTACTAAGGTAATATAATGGCAGACTATTATTAGATCACATTAATCATTACTGTGCCAAAGGCACTGACAGGCCCGCTGAATAGGATTGAAAGGGTTGGTAATGGATATAAATTACCCATTGTGTGATAAAAGGATTTTTACTAAGAAGGTAAGAATAAAACAGCAAATTTCACATCTGACTGCTGTATAAAACTGAAAATAAAAGTAACCCAGACTCAGGAAAATCCATATATTCAGGAGGTAAGCACTTTTTAAACAAGGTGGTCATCAGGCATATCAATTGAACACTGTGCAAAATTAATTTCTTGATGTATAATACTATCAGTCGGAAGCAGCCGTTACTTCTATCTGAGAAGTGATTTTCTAAACTGCAGAATCTCTTTAGCACAGTGACATTTGGTAAAGGCTTTTTTTTCCTTCTACCTGCCACCCATATATTTATATCATTTTCTGTAAATGGATCCTAGTCATTTAGTGGTGTTATATCAACATTTCATCTTAATTGAAATTGACATTATTTAATGATATTGATATAACCTCACATAACCATACATTTGAGAGGACAGAATAAAATGGAAAAGGTGTGTGTGTGTGTGTGGTCACAAAGAAAGCTGTAATATTGTTTTTGAATTAAAGCAAATTATTACAAATGTATTTAGTAGTGTATTACAGAAATGTAAATATGTCAATGTTCTGAAGGTGATTTACATTTGCTGTTTTTATTTTGATACCTAGAATTTTTTCAACTGGGCATGTGCTTGTAGTTTTTCGAAGACTATGTGGACAGTCATGTTTTTGCTATGAAGCAGTCTGCCTAGGTTTATAAGTTAACAAAGATGACATTCGCTTAGGGGCAGATTTATCAAGCGTCAAATTTCGAACTCATGTGAGTTTTTTTAAACTCCTATGAACTCGTAATTCGACCAATTAAAATTTAGTATAAAAATCGAATCTTTTAAACTCGGATGAATAGGATCGACCCGAAAACTCGAAACTAATTAGAATCTAATTTCTCTGGAAAAAAAATTGAATGTCAGGAAGGCTGCAAACAACTCCAAATTGATCCCTGGACGTCTCCCATTGACTTAAACAGCAATTCGGCAGGTTTAGGGGCAGATTTATCAAGGGTCGAGGTGAATTTTCAAATGAAAAAAATTTGAATCTGGAGCTAATTAGATTCAATTGGAAAAAAAAATCGAAAATTTGAATATCGAAATTTATCATGTACTGTCTCTTTAAAAATTAGACTTTGAACATTCACTGTTTTATCCTATCGGGGACCTCCTAGAACCTAAATGGAGTCAATTGGTGGACTTTGAAAAATCAATGTTTTTTGGGGTGAAAACTTTGAATCGAATTTGATCGAATGCACTATTCCTTCAATTCGTCCAATTCGAATTCGACCGAATACGGACCTATTAGATTGAAAATGGACCTATATTTCTGAATTCGAATTTAGGCCCTTGATAAATATGCCCCTTAATGTGGTGAATAGTCAAATTCAAGTTCTAAAAAAAAGTATGATAAATCTCGAAAATCGAAATTTAAAAACTCAAATCGAATTTGGATAACTCCCTAGACGAATTTGACAGTTTTGACCATAAAAAAAATTTCGAATTCAAATTTTCAATTCGACCCTTGATAAATCAGCCCCTTAGGGGCCGATTCACTAACTTCAAGTGAAGGATTCGTAGTAAAAACACTTCAAATTTCGAAGTGTTTTTTGGGCTACTTCGACCTTCGACTACGACTACGACTTCGAATCGAAGGATTCGAAGTAAAAATCGTTCGACTATTCGACCATTCGATAGTCGAAGTACTGTCTCTTTTAAAAAAACTTCGACCCCCTACATGCTAGTATAAAATATATCTGAACTGACAAAGTAAAACTGCAGACTACTTTATTCAATATAAAGGACATGTTTTGTCTAAAATAATCAATATATAAAAGTTCTCCCTAACGTAAAGACAACTTAAAAGATGACTTGTCTGGGAGAAGTTGACTATCTTACCATTTATGCAGGATTCAGACAAAACCTGAATGCTTAGTGGAACCCTTAACATTTTGAAAACTCAAAGCAGTTGATTTCACCGTTTGGATGTTAGAACAATTTGTGGTGGTTACAGCAAATTCCTATTTTAAAGAGACAGCTAGAAAGTTGTATGACAATTTAAAATAGCTGTGGTTTTTTTTCCACTTTGCTTTCCTATCCTGCAGGTTGCAGAATTCCACAGGTATCGTCAGTAGAGCTTTATTCATAAGGGGTGGAGAGGGGGAGGAGCATAGGTTTTTGTCCTCTCGTCATCCAACTATGGGGCAAATTCACTAAGATGCGAAGTTGCGCCAGGCGCAACTTCGCCGCACTTCGCTGCACTTCGCCACACTTCGCCAGGCGTATTTTCGCCAGTGCTCCGCAAATTCACTAAAATCCGAAGTTGCGCACAGGGGTAGCGTAAGTTTTCGAAGTTTCGCTAGCGATGGTTCATTTGCATACGGCGCGAAATTCAAATTTCAATGGAGGAACACGTATCACCACTTCAAATGCCTAGAAAACCTTCAAATCAGCAAATAAAAATGTTATTTTACCCTACACATGTGCCCACTGTCTAGGTAAGTTGCCATGAGTCAGGAAATGTAGGGGGGAAGGAGGGGAGCCCCTAAAAATGTTTCGATCTTTTTCAGCCTATCACCCATCATGTAGAAAACACGCCAGCGTTTTTTGGGACTTTTTTTTGGGAAAAAATTTACCTTTTTGGAAACAATCCCTATCACCTCTATTGCTCTTCGCCAGGTCTGAGGTGGCGAAGGAAGTCTAGCGTAAAAGGTAGCGTTCAGTACACTGCGCAAGTTAGTTACATCGCTAGTGAAAATTCGCCTGGCGTAAGTGTGCGAAGTAACACTAGCGAATTTACGCCAGCGTTCGTTCGTGAATTTGCGAAGTACTGAAAATGCCAAACGCTAGCGAATTGACGCTAGCGTTTGGCGCTTGGTGAATTTGCCCCTCTGTCCTAACTTGCAAATCATTCAGATGCAGTTATGGGGAGCAGGTGGGCTTGAATGAGGAAGAATGAGGGACCTGTACCACGCACTGTAGTTTTTATCTGGTGTGGAGTGCAGCACACAGCCAGGCTCCAAACAAAGTGCTCGCTAAATGAGCACTAAGGCCTGAGCCTCACAATTTTTTTTACTTAACCAGAGGTAAAGCATAAGCCAAATCAAACATTTTATGCAATAAAGCTTCATATATATTAATTTGATGGTGGTTATTTGTGCAAAAGGAAAAATAAAGCATGACAGCAAGCAACATCTTATACCTGTTACATTTACAATAAAGGAAGAAAAACACATCTAAAGATAGACATCTGAAGACAGCTTTTGTAATACAGACACATACTCACCCAAAATAATAAAGAGTAACCTCCAGTGCTAAATTTTCAGATCCCTTTCACTTGTGCCACATGGAGTACTAAAATCTGGGAAATTCATTCTAGAAGTAGAATTGGAATTGGTATTATTACTTATCAATTACTGGTAACTTGTCTATATTTATCTATTCTCATCTAAGGGATCTTAAACCTCCTGGGTAAAAAAAACTGTGCTCTTTTCAGGTTAGTAAACCACTTTACTCTTAAAGAAAAAAAACAGGAATTTAGTGCAGCATTCTGAACTTCTAATACAATTTAAAAAGAAATAGTAATGGGTTAAAAAAAAACAAACAGGAATGAACATAATTTAACCTGTCATCTGTAACATCTGGGGGACAATATTGTAGCCCTGCACCTTCGCTCCATTCAGATATGCCTGCTGCTGTTGCAAGCATCAGTGGCTTAAAACTGTCAAGTACAGTGTATGACTGCTGTTGTTGTTAGCCTATGGCAGAGATGTAGCCTGACAGTTGCACCTTGTTCTGGATTTTGCATCTAGAGTGCATCTTTTACTACAAATCCATCAGGTGAAAGGGCTCTGTAGATGGGTCCAATGGGGTGCATTTTACAAGTCTATAAGACTTGTTAAAAGAAATATATTTCCTGTTTAATAGGCTTATTCCACTTATATAGAAATGTGACTCATGGGGGAGCGTTTTACCTGTAGTATGCAACACTGATATACTAAATCAAAACCTAGCATTAAAGGGGAACTGTGCCTAGTGCCAGTCTAAAGCAGATGTGACATTAAGGGGGCAATTCATTAACTTCGAGAGAAGGATTCAAAGTAAAAAAACTTAGAATTTCAAAGTGTTTTTTGGGCTACTTCGACCTTCGACTACGACTTCGACTTCGAATCGAACTGTTCGAACTAAAAACCGTTTGACTATTCGACCATTCGATAGTCAAAGTAATGTCTCTTTAAGAAAAAACTTCGACCCCCTAGTTCGCCACCTAAAAACTACCAAACCCAATGTTAGCCTATGGGGAAGTTTTTTTGGTCGAAGGATAATCCTTAGGTCGTTGGATTAAAATCCTTTGAATCGTTCGATTCGAAGGATTTAATCGTTTGATCGAAGGATTATTCCTTAGATCGTTCGATCGCAGTTTTTGCGCAAAATCCTTCGACTTCGATATTCGAAGTAGAAGGATTTTAATTCCCAGTCGACTATCGAGGGTTAATTAACCCTCGATATTCGACCCTTGATGCATCGGCCCCTTAGAGTCTTGTACAGGAATACATTCAGGATTTCTCTGGATCTGGATTAGTAAACATGGCAAAATCCACATGTGCTGGAAGGAATCAGTGATGGAACATATTTATGATCCTGTTCTAAAAATTGGAGGAGCAGAGTAGACCTAAAAAGCATCATCATGGTAGACATTTTTAGGGACAGATTGCCATCTTAAACTGCTCCCAATGTATGCGGAGTAGATAAGACCATTGCGCACTGATATTTATCGTTGTGACTGGTTGCCTTGGTTATTGTATTTATTTGGAATTCCAGAACACTGAATACTGCTTTAGATCGGGTTAAACACATTGGGACTCATTTATCAACACTGGGCAAATTTGCCCATGGGCTGTTACCTATAGCAACCAATCAGTGATTAGCTTTTTAAAGCCAGCTGCAAGAAGGACAATGAATGCAGCAATCTGATTGGTTGCTATAGGTAACAGCCCATGGGCAAATTTGCCCAGTGTTGATAAATGAGCCCCAATGTTTTAATTATATTTGTTGTAGGGCAAATTTCACTGTATTCAAGAGAATTGTAGAACCCTAACCAGCATGTGAACCCATTTTTAGGGCCAATTTATAGGTTAATCTGTGATCTAAAAATACAAACTAAACTGTTGGGCCTTCGTCTAAGAAAAATGCCTCAGAGCAAACAAAATGTCAATTCTTACTTACAAAAAATTAAAGCGGTGATGCAGAGACATTTTCACAACGCTCTTCTTAAAATTAACAGTTTGGTTGAAAAAAACCCCCCCAAATTATGATGTCCATTTTAAATTAAACAGGGGTGAGTAGACTAGATGCTAACCAAACCTTCAGTATATCATTGGTTGTTTTCTGGAATGAATGTTATCTTGACAAACAGTTTCATAAACCTTTAAAAATAATATTGTAATTCCCTCAGGATGTATATCCATAAAAAAGCAGAAGTTTATGCAGGTGACAAAAAACAGATTGTCAAACTATAACCCACTGGTATCAACAGTTAAATGGATTAAATCAAGGAAGTGATTAGCACGTTATTAATCCCTGGTTGTGCTCTGTGTACAATCCTTTATAATCTAGTTTTTAATTCACAAAGGGATTAATCATGGAATCACCAAGTGTTAGACCTATTATGGTCATATTTATTCAGATGACAAGACATACAGTAAAATGCCATTAATATCCATCCTGATGTCTTATAAACGCTATTAATTTACATTTAATTTACATTAAATAAAGACAGCACAAATATTTTTGTTTGGACATTTACCTGTAAATGGAGTGCAGGTTGTCTTATATCTATGGCACAATTTTTCGTGGGTTAAAAAAAAACACAAGGTTCATATGTTGATACAAATGGCATTGCACATATTCGGACATGTTTCTTTACACATTTAATGGGTATGTCTTCATCATCTTACCTGGATGTTCTACAATATCACGTTCGGTTGCAAGAAATAAGGAAGCCAGGGAATAGGAATGTATTCAGCCACCTGAAATAATCTGCAAAAATAAAAAAAAACACATGGAAAAATCTCATGTTATTGTCAGGAATTTTTACTGTTACGTTCTGCAACAGGTATGAAGCCTCTGTTGTAAAACTACATCTCTTATTATTCTAAGATGGCTGCAAGCTCTCAAATGGCCGTGTGAGCTATAGAAGACCATGCTTGCTACGGCTCAGCTTAGATTTACTCTGTACAGTTATGTAATGGGTATCCAAAATGCTTCACTGAGATCCTGTATTTGGGTATACAAGAGCAGTTAGCACACAACATGGAGCTAAGTTGTTTGGCTCTAGAAGAGCATACATTATAGAACACTTTCTATATATTTACGGTACATACACAAAAAGTCATGTGTATGCCACACAATCCCATTTTCTTCCCTAAATTCACCTCTGTTTTTTCCACGCTAACCCCATTTCCTAAACATATTTCCTCCAGTCCCCTGCCTTTCCGCACACTATTTTATCCCATCCTCTCCTTTCCTCTTCAGATTTCAGCCTTTTCCCCCAGTGTTCTTTCTGCTGTATTCCTCTCCTTGCCTTATGTTTTCTATCTCTTCCTTTTCAGACTCTACTGCAGAGATCCTCAACCTTTCAGACTCTACTGCAGAGATCCCCAACCTTTCAGACTCTACTGCAGAGATCCCCAACCTTTCAGACTCTACTGCAGAGATCCCCAACCTTTTTTACCACATTCAAATGCACAAGCATGAAAAAGTCCAAATCCGTCCAAATAAGGGCTGTCATTGGCTATTTGGTAGCCCCTATGTGGACTGGCAGCCTACACGGGGCTCTGCTTGGCAATATTTTTTTTTTTTTTTTTATGCAATTAAAACTTGCTTCCAAGCCTGGAATTCAAAAATAAGCACCTGGTTTTAGGACACTGAGAGCAACACCCAAGGGGTTGGAGAGCAACATGTTGCTCATGAGCTACTGGTTGGGGATCACTGCTCTACTGTACCAAATCTTGTTGTTGCTCTTCTCAATACTCATTTTCCCATCCCCCTCCAATTTTCCCTAAAGATTATTACGTAGCATGCGTGCTGGCCACTTTATTTTTGACTTGTTGCTAGCTGGTCAAGCCAGAAGAATTCCCAACAATTATTTAAACTTGCATTTATTTTCCATGAAATAGAGTGCAACCTTCCTTCTGTGTACATGTAGGTTTTTTCATATATTACGACTTACTAGGTTAATTGCACCCCATAGTGGTAATACACTATATATGGGACAAATGGTTTAAGGTAAGCCACAATGCAAACCAATGTGGATACATAGATACATTGACAGACCTGTTTAAGATGGAAATGTGTCTATTATGTCACTGGCATCTAACTAGTGGTTAAATGATTCGTCGCAATAAGAGTGGAAAAAAGGTTTTTGCAGCTCAAGTTGTTTTCAGTAGGGATTCAACATGGTTTGAGTAAAAGTGCATACACACATTGTTTATTCATCATGTATAAAAACTGAAAACTCTATTGAGTTAACAATATTCTATCTTTATTGAAATATTGGTTTGTTTGTTTTTTTGTATTAGTAAGGTTATCAGTGAGCCCCTAAAACGATCTCAAAGCTCCTCCACCTATTTGACAGCAAAACACACATGGACGGTAAAACTGTGAATGACCTTAGCTTTTAGTAAACAAGGTAAATACAAGCATTCATGGTGGTAATGTCTAGAATGAGGTACATTTTTTTACCAAAAGCAAGAGCCAAATGTTAAGCTATCATGAGCTACAAAGCCTGTTAAGTCTTTTCTGTAGCCTGATTATGCAAAACTAAATAGACCTAAACAGACCCCAGTCTTCAGCAAATTATGTACACTGTTCTCTAAATTATGATGAAGCCTGTAATTTCACAGCAATGAGGATGTTATTAATCCTAATACACGTGGACAATGATGTGCGTTTTACTATTGGATCCTTTTAAAAATAAATCCATCTACCATTTTCAGCATGGATACACAGAGCACATAGCAGGCCAGTGCAAATGATAAGATAACTTCTGTGCACACAAAAAACAACAAACTTGTTTTTCAAAGTATTATGCAAAAGAGCTAACCATATCTAGCAAGTCATTATTTAATATCTCTCCACCTCTGACTACAGTGGAAACCACACGTAAATCATTTGTCGAAGAAAAGATGCTACGACCATTTCTGTCTTAATTTTAATCTTATCACTTGCTAGGAAATACCCAAATGTGCACTTCATGCCCAGTCATGCTAATTTGTGGTTTCTTAGAGCACCATGTTAAATAACTCAAGCCCCTAATTATGGCAGCATGCTACTCCAGTTATCGGTCTCAGATCAGTTCCACTTCAACTTGGCCTGAGAATAAATCGAGTGCTAAGGACCATGCTTGTAAAACAACAGTCATCAATCTCATATATGTAGGCTTGATACAGCAAACTCATAAAATTCCATGGGATAACGTTCTGCTCCTAGCAATGCACAAACCCCACCTAAAAAACAGTAGGTACACATTTGTTAGTTGTTGTTCAATATACAGCTCCTATAAGAACATCAGTAAATGGCAGGAGTGATAGAAAAGTTTGGCATAGTACAGTGACTCATATCAGCCAAACCATGAATGTACTATGTTGCATCAAATTATATTGCAAAAAAAGCAGGCAAAATACAAATGGCACCTGTTCCTGATGAATAAGGTTTGACTTGTGTGATTTACTAAAGGGCGAAGTGGCCGGCGCTAGAGACGATTCTTCAGAAATCTCATCCACAGGAACAATTCGCTAGAGAAAGAAACCATTGCTAGCATACGTTTGCACCCTATCTCCAGGCAACTTTTCGCTCAGGTGAACGCTCGTTACTCCGCGAATTTTACTGAACGTTACCTCTTTCGCCAGAGTTTCCTTCATCACCTCAGACAAGGTGAACTGATCAAATGAAGCATCATCTTCCTCAATCTTATGTCCGTGACATCATATCCTATATGCAGGAAACTCATAAAAGTTGTAAAAAACGCTGGTGACTTTTACTTTTTTAAAGCGGGATTGCCTTCAAAAGTCCTAACTATTAAAGATTTTTGTTTTAACATTTTTTTCCAGACATTTGAGGGGCATGCCACATTTGTTTTAGGGTGGGTTCATGTGTAGAGCATTAGAGGATCTTTTTTGTCTTATTTATGGCTCATTGGACATTTGTAATAAAAAGTGGCAACTTCAAGCATTTGCACCAAAATCTCTAATAAAGACATCCATATGACTTTTATGTACCCGCCCTATTCAAATGGACATAAGTGTAAGAGTACTAACGAAGTTTTAAAAATAGGCAGAAATGAACGCTAGCGAAACTTCGCAGCGTTCGGCTGCTGAGAAGCAACTTCGCATTTTAGTGAATTAGCTTAGTGGTAGCAAAGTTGTGCCTGGTGAAGTGTGGCAAAGCGGTCACTGGCGACAATTAGCCTTTTGGTGAACTTGCCCCAGTGTATCACAGGTTCCAGACCAACTGCTTGACTTATAAGAGACTCAGCATTGGCCCATTTCTACCTCTTTAATAAACAAATCTTTGTGCACATTAACAGTGTTGGAAATTCAATTGAAACTCTTTGTCTGTTGCCTGCTTACTCTAAAGATGGTCTTTCTTAAACAACAGAGCACCGAGGAGTCGTTAGGGCTCTCTCTTCATTACTTCAAAAAACCAATCATTAGACACCAGAGTATATACGTAATTAGAAAATCACTTCCTTTGCAATCCAAGCTAAGTAGTTTACATACTGTAATTACAGGGACAAAATCAATTTTTAATCATTTCACTGATTGGGCTCATCAGCACTGTGGGAACATTGTAACCTGCTTGTTGTGCAAAAGCAACATCTGGGCTCAAACAATTACCCTTTGTTTGCAACAATATTCCTTAAATCTTTTATTTTTTTTTCATAAAAGCATAAGGGGGAAATATCGTATGTGCTTGTCCTTGATCTCAAAAAAAACCCTAAGTATAACTTGCATTGATTCTAATGTTCCTTCCGATGTACAGTTTAATAGTACACTTGCAAGGGCTGTATTTTTTTTTTTTCTCGCTCCAGTAAAATAAAAGTATCTGATTGTTTTAAAGATGCATTCAGCTGGCTAATTGTTCCATATCTAACACATGGTATTCAAACAACCCACACATTACAAAAGCTCATCTGGAATATAATGGCCAACTATTACTGAGCTGGTTTATACTTTTCTAATATAAATGAATGGATTTTATCAAAATTAAAAAGGGAAATTCAGCGAGGCTGAGGATGTGTGAAAAATAGATGGTATGAATTGGCAAGGCGAGCCTAAGCATTTTGTTCTCTTAATAGGAAATGACCTCATTTACACTGGAGTAATAATTAGCACTGCTTCAGTGACAGTTAAGAAAAAAAGTTTTCAGCATAATAAGGCAGAATCGCTTTTGTTAGGAAATCTGCATTGACTATTAACCCTTTGCAGGGAAACAAAACCAGTCACTCCAGTATTAGGATTTGTATTCTAATGTTTGTGAGTTCTCCTAATGAGATGTATATGGGTGAATATGTTTAAATCAGTTTTATGACTACAGACTGATCGGGAAGATCAGAAGGGGACACCTTTTCCCAAGTAAAAAAGAGAATTTTAAAAAAGAAAAGCACCACAGTGCAAGATAACTATTAATGATAGTATTTTGATAAATTAGAGTAGGGCAAGCAGCATTCTTTCATTAAATTGCAGGACTACAGCTTATAACTTTACCTTACTAGCTGTTGTTTTACAGTGGTGTCAGTGGTGACAATTAGAAGGTGATGCTGTATTTTTAAAGGCCTGCTGTTTACTTTACACATGACTCAACACTATGCACCAGAATCACAGAAATAATACTAACCTGACAAGTCAATCATGAGCTAATTCTATTATTAATGGCATTTGCATTGGCATGCCAGGAGTGACCCTGTTTCCACTCTACAACTTCCTTAAAAGAGAAATTAACCCTAAAAATGTATATGGCTAAAAATATCATATTTTATATACTGAGCTTATTGCACCAGCCTAGAGTTTCAGCTTCTCATTCGCAGCAATGATCCAAGACTTCAAACGTGTCACAGGGGGTCACCATCTTGGAAAGTGTCTGCGACACTCACATGCTCAGTGGGCTCTGAGCAGCTGTTGAGAAGCTGAGCTTAGGGGTCGTTGCAAATTATCAAGCAGAAAATGAGGTTGGCCTGTAAAATAAGTTGATGCTACAGGACTGATTATTAAATTCTGATGCTAATTGCACTGGTTTCTGTGCTGCCATGTAAAATCATCTGTATTAATTACTAATCAGCCTTATATTGTGACATTTCTATTCTATGTGTACTGTATATTGTGAGTGGGTCCCTAAACTCAGTAAGTGACAGCAGCACAGAGCATGTGCAGTGAATCAGCAGAAAAGAAGATGGTGAGCTACTGGGGCAACGTTTGAGGCACAGATCTTCCCTGCTAAAGGGTTGTGGTTAGGGATGCACTGAATACAGGATTCGGTTTGGGATTTGGCCAGGATTCTGCCGTTTCGGATTTGTCCGAATCCTTTTCCCTGACCGAACTGAATCCGAATCCTAATTTGCATATGCAAATTAGGGTCAGGGAGTGAAATCACATGAAAAAAAAACGTAAAAAAAGTAAAAGAAAAATTTATAAAAAATTCCTCTTCCCATTCCTAGTTTGCATATGCAAATTAGGATTCGGATTTGGTTCGGTATTCGGCTGAATCTTTTTGTAAAAGGATTTGGGGGGGTTTGGCTGAATCCAAAATAGTGGATTCAGTGCATCTCTAGTTGTGGTTGCCTTGGGCTGGTACAGAAGCCCAAAAAATAATGTACAATATTTCTAGCCTACTTCTTTAGTTAAGCTTTAGTTCTCCTTTAACTGCTGCAGTTCATATAAAATTGAATTCTGAGAAAAAAGGCTGCATTTGGGTTATAACATGCCGATTTGCGTCTGAATAAAAGGCTAAGGATCTGATCTGCTCTGAACTTCAGCCAAATGCTGAACCTAATTTTACATTGCATCACTTTTGTATATACAGTAACGGGTTATTCAAAATTGTTTCACAGATATTTTGCTTCTCTAAGTAGGACTTCGCTTATCCACAGTATCATCGACATGTTATAAAATGAATTAATAAGTTACATGTGATATGAATGTTTATAATCTGATTTCCCAGCAATATTCACCAGGGTCAATCAGAAGCCAATGAACCAAACCATTAAAAACATGGGAAACACATGAAAATACAGATATTGTTATCATGGAAAAGAACTTAACTGGTTGTGTCCCTATATAGTGTAATCAAGATTTGTACTCTGTACCCATGTTTTGCAAAAGATATTACTCCTAATTAAGTAATACATACTTGTACTTTTTTCATACTGTTATATCTATCATTCGCTTTCCATCCTTTAGCTTATGCTCTGTATAATTTGCACTACTTTTGAAAAGAAACTGCTTAGTTGTCTCACCTAATGATTAAATTGCTCCTCGAATTAAGTATGAGTAAGATATTTAATTTGATCTATGTTTTTTTTTCGATCTCACAAAGGCTTTGTATTGCCATATTACATTGTTTTGAATACTAACATAATATTAGTAATAATTGGAGAAGAAAATATACAATTGGCTTTATAGCAGAGTCCTATAAATACCATTACGGCAAACTAAGTTTATATCATTCAAGAGCAAAATGAAACATCAGTATCCATAATCCATTTGTATTTTTGCCCACAGATGAAGAAGCTTTAGCAAATATTGGCTGCATTCCCAAAGCAGCAACAAAATGGTACTTACAAAGAGGCACAAAGAGGAATTCATAAACCATGCATAAACCACATCTGTCTTTTCACATTCACCAATCATTCATTATTCAGATTTTTATCACTACCTGTCTGTATTTCTATTAAACAAAACTGTATTCATTGAATGTACTGTACAAAATGAAATCTTTTGGAATGTGCATCATGCAGCCACAGTTTTGTCTTGGCTAGTTTCTTTGTTTGTTAAGGTTTTTTCTAGAAAATAGACAAATATATAAAGAAAAAAAACTGTCTTTCACTGATGATCTCCTCAAAATAAACATATTAAACGGTATTTATTCCCATGTCTATGCAGACTCGTGTAATTAGTCAACACTCGGATGATGGACACTGCAATTTGCAACCAGCATCGGACTGGGGTGACCGTGAGAAAACCCAGTGGGCCCGACAAAACAACAGCGACTAACTACAGGGCACAGCTCATAGGTATGTGCTTGGGGGGAACAGCCTTCTGGCTAAAGTGAGGGAATAACTTAAAGGCTACTGACCTAATTTACAGGCAAAAGGGGCAATATGTAAATCATGCATGGACAGTCCCGATTTAGACAGCTGAGCCCACAGTCCCGGATTTTTATTTAAAAGTCCAGAGTTCTTCTTTGACCTCTGTACAGATGCCAGAAAAAGATACAAAGTTTCTGAAACTTAATTAAATAAGAGGCTTTTTACCAGAGAGCCCAGAGCACTCAGCAGCTGCACTTAGATACTTTTGCAACAATTTAAGATAAGTAAAGATACAATTGAAAATATTTAAGGTCAGCAAGTCTTTTGACAGAATTGAGACTCACAGCCTAAAGGGCAATTTCAACTATTAGCAAAACTGTTATAATACATAAAACATGACGCTAAAACTCCCAAAAATGTCATAACCTGGCAAATGTTGTAAAATGGTTATGGGGCGTGGCCTTAAAAGGGCATGGTCAAAAATGTCCACTGCCCTGCATGCACAAGATCTTTTTGTCCCTCTTTCCACTTTTCAAATGTTGGGGTATGATATGGATAATTGCAATCATACATGTTCCTTTAAACTTATGGTGAAAAATACCCAAAATATATTATTTAAATCTGTCATAAACATTTTAACTCAATATTTGTACATGCAGTATGATGGCACAGATTACTACATGAACAGAACAATCCTTTGTATACAAGTAATATGAGCAGTAGCTCTCTCCTTGTTGCACCACTAGTGGCATACGCAGCTGATGTTGTTAAAGGATTTCTTCTATTGTGTACACATGGGCTTCTGTATCAGACTTCCTGTTTTCAGCATAAACCTCCAGGGGTAGGGCTTGAGTATGCTCAGTTTGCTCCTCTGTACCTCTCCCCCTCCCTTTTCCCCCCTCCCCCTGGATTTGAATTTCGAGATTGATCATATTCTGGCCCTTTAAGAACCCGATTCGACTATTCACCACCTGAAACCTGCCGAGTTCATGTATAAATGAGAGTAGCCTTCGGGTTTTCGAGTCTGTAAAATTTGTTTGCGCGTTTTAGATATTTTATTTTTTTTAAATAACCCCCCCCAATCAAATTTCGAGTATATTTGAATTTAAAGGAGTTTAAAAAAAAAAAAACTCACATTAATTCGAAAATGTGTTTTGTGCAAGTGGTCTCAATCACATTGCCATGCCAAGCAAAACTCTCCTTCCAGCAGAGAGATGGCTAAAAACTACAGGAGCAATAATTGACTAATCAGACTCACTATTAGAAACACCTGGCATGTCTCACGACTGCACATTCAGAACAAAAAAAGTAAAAAAGATGAAAGAGCGACAAGTGAAAGACAAGCAACATTATTAACAGCAGATCCGAAGCAGCGTTACTAGATTATGGCAGTAGGTGCCATATACACTTCACAACCTACTGCATGTCATAACTCACATGGTGTAAAGTGGAAACCAGTCATATCCAACAAATGCTAAATGAGTTTGTTTAGAATCAGTTTATAAAGGATAATTGATATGGCATTGTTAAAACACAACATTTTTAAAGGGTGGCTATTTCCTATATTAACAATACTATAAATGCATTGTTTAATTATTAGTGTGCCATTTTTGTGTTCAGTGATTTAAAATGTGGGCAGTACACTTCCTTCAGTCTGAATCAATGCAGTTAGATAGATATCCGCCTGGTAGATATCTGCCCATTTTTCACCCAGATATCTGTCAGGGAGGACCATAGATAAGTCTCTGACTTGGTCTGTAGAGGCCAAATCTACAGGTTAATTCTGTCAATGTATGGCCATCTTTAGGCTCCTAAGGTGGGAAGTCACCATAAGATTAATTCACTGTAGAGCAGGTGACTAATCTCCTCCAAATGCTTTCCCACCAGCAATAATTTAAATCAATGATGGGAATATATACCAGTCTTTCAACTTCGGGCAATTTCTGAAATCTGAACTGACTGCTACGTCACTTTCTATATTTCCAAAAAATAGAGACCTGTATGAATACAGTGCTGCCTACTTGCACCAATCTAGCACTTGCATCCGGGGTTATACTACATGACCAATAAGATCTGTGATCGCATGATCTTCTGTAGGTATTAATAAAAGTTTTTGCAATAAATGTTACCCTTAGGGTTCTTTACTGACGAGTAGTAAAGTAGTTTCTTAAAGGGCTTGTTCACCTTTACAGGGGCCCATTTACTTAGCTCGAGTGAAGGAACAGAGGAAAAAAAACTTTGAATTTCATACATACATACATAGTAACATACATAGTAAGTAAGGTTGAAAAAAGACACATGTCCATCGAGTTCAACCTTTTTTTTTTTTTTTTTTTTTTTATTAATTACCTATCTGCCAGTTGATCCAGAGGATCTGAAGCCTCTCCAATTTGCCTTAGAGGGGGAAAAAATTCCTTCCTGACTCCAAAATGGCAATCGGACTAGTCCCTGGATCAACTTGGACCATGAGCTATTTCCCATAACCCGGTGTTCCAATACTTGCTAAAAAGCCATCCAACCCCTTCTTAAAGCTATCTAATGTATCAGCCTGTACAACTGATTCAGGGAGAGAATTCCACATCTTCACAGCTCTCACTGTAAAGACCCCCTTCCGAATATTTAGGCGGAACCTCTTTTCTTCTAATCGGAATGGGTGACCTCGTGTCAGCTGGAAAGACCTACTGGTAAATAAAGCATTAGAGAGATAATTATATGATCCCCTTATATATTTATACATAGTCATCATATCACCCCTTAAGCGCCTCTTCTCCAGCGTGAACATACCCAATTTAGCCAGTCTTTCCTCATAGCTAAGATTTTCAATACCTTTCACCAGCTTAGTTGCCCTTCTCTGTACCCTCTCTAATACAATAATGTCCTGTTTGAGTGATGGGGACCAAAACTGTACGGCATATTCTAGATGGGGCCTTACAAGTGCTCTATACAGTGGAAGAATGACTCCCTCCTCCCTTGACTCTATGCCCCTTTTAATACAGCTCAAGACCTTATTTGCCCTTGATGCTGCTGACTGGCATTGCTTGCTGCAGCCAAGTTTATCATCTACAAGGACTCCAAGGTCCTTTTCCATAATGGATTTTCCTAGTGCAGTCCCATTAAGGGTATAAGTGGCTTGGATATTTTTACATCCCAGGTGCATGACTTTACATTTATCAACATTGAATCTCATTTGCCACTTAGCTGCCCAGATTGCCAGTTTGTCAAAATCATGTTGCAAGGATGCCACATCCTGGATGGAATTAATTGGGCTGGATAATTTTGTGTCATCTGCAAACACTGATACATTACTAACAATACCCTCCCCTAAGTCATTAATGAACAAGTTAAATAAAAGTGGACCCAATACTGAGCCCTGGGGGACCCCACTAAGAACCTTACTCCAAGTAGAGAATGTCCCATTAACAACCACCCTCTGTACCCAATCCTGTAGCCAGTTTCCTATCCACGTGCAAATGCCTTCATTAAGCCCAACAGACCTTAGTTTAGAAAGCAGTCATTTGTGGGGCACAGTATCAAACGCTTTGGCAAAATCCAAATAGATCACATCTACTGCCCCCCCCCACTATCTAGAGTCTTACTTACCACATCAAAAAAAGCAATCAAATTCGTCTGACATGACCTATCCTTCATAAAGCCATGCTGATTGTTGCTCATAATGCCATTCATTAGGACAACATTTTGAATGTGATCCCTTAACAAGCCTTCAAATAATTTGCCCACCACAGATGTCAAGTTTACTGGCCTATAATTGCCAGGCTGAGATCGTAATCCTTTTTAAATATTGGAATAACATCAGCTTTCTCCAATCCATAGGCACCATACCAGATAACAGTGAATCTGAGAAAATCAGAAATCAGGGCTGGTCTAAAACTGAACTAAGCTCTCTTAGAACCCGGGTGTGTATGCCATCAGGCCCTGGAGCCTTGTTTTCATTAATTTGTATTAAAGCTTTTTGAATCATATCCTGAGTCAGCCACTGACTAGATTGAGCTGAACCATTCGTGCAGTTATTAAGTGAGCCTGGGAACCCAGACTCCTCTATTGTATACACTGAAGAAAAGAACTGATTTAACACGTTTGCCTTATCTGTATCTGTTACAACCATACTGGTACCATTATTTAATGGAGCAACACTCTCAACCTGCATCTTTTTACTATTAATATACTTAAAAAACTTTTTAAGGTTAGTTTTCACCTCCACCGCAATTAACTCTTCATTTCTTTTCTTAGCCTTCCGGATTGCTGATTTACAACATTTATTACAGTGTTTATATTCATTAAATGCAGCTTCTGTCCCTACAGATTTGTAGTTTTTAAATGCCTTTCTCTTCTTTCCCATTAACTTCTTTACTTCTGTATTAAGCCACACAGGATGATTCTTAGAGCTTCTACGTTTAGTCCTTAAGGGAATAAATTGAGAACAGTAATGATTTAATATCATTTTAAAGGACAACCATTTCTGTTCTGTGTTTTTAGCTGAGAACCTAATGCCCCAATCAATGCTCTGTAGGGCAGCCCTCAAGGCACTAAAATTAGCTTATCCAAAATTCATGGTTTTTGTTGCTCCAGTATATTTTTGTTTTTTGTACCAGACATTAAAAGATATAACATTATGGTCACTATTACCCAGGGGTTCAATGACTTGCACATTTGCTATAAGTTCTGGGTCATTTGAGATCACTAAATCAAGAATAGCATTTTTTCTGGTAGGCTCCTCAACAACCTGTGCTAAAAAATTGTCGTGCAATAAGTTTATAAACTTGTTCCCATTAACTGATCTAGCAGTACCGTTGCTCCAGTCAATATCTGGGTAATTAAAATCCCCCATTATCATTACTTTACCTAAACTAGCAGCCTTTTCTATTTGCATTAGGAGCTTTGTCTCTTCCTCCTCACTTACATTAGGGGGTCTATAATATACTCCTACAATTAATTTGCTGGATTCTTTACAATTGGTGAAGAACTCCACCCATACGACTTCTGCCCCCTTTTTTTCTAACATAACCTCCTCCTTTATATGAGCTTTTAAATCCTGCCTAACATACAGACATACCCCTGCTCCTTTTCTATTGCCTCTATCCCTCCGAAACAAAGTAACCATTTCGAATGGTTTTTTTTAGCTACTTCGACCATCGAATGGGCTACTTCGACCTTCGACTACGACTTCAAATCGAAAGATTCGAACTAAAAATCGTTCGACCATTCGATAGTCGAAGTACTGTCTCTTTAAGGAAAAACTTCGACCCCCTAGTTTGCCACCTAAAAGCTACTGAAGTCAATGTTAGCCTATGGGGAAGGTCCCCATAGGCTTCCTAAGTATTATTTGGTCGAAGAAAAATCGTTCGATCAATGGATTAAAATTTAATCGTTCGATTGAACGAATAGCGCTAAATCCTTCAACTTCGATATTTGTATTATATATATATAATAATAATATTATTTAATTAACCCTTGATATTCTACCTTAAGTAAATTTGCCCCTTAGTATGATGTAGAGAGTGATATTCTGAGATAATTTGCAATTGGTTTTATTTTTTAATTATTGAAGGAAGCAGCTCTCCAATTTGCATAATGAACAATGTGGTAGCTAGGGTCCAAATTACCCAAGCAACCATGCATTGATAAGAGACTGGAATATAAATAGGAGAGGACCTGAATAGAATGATAAGCAATAAAATGTAGCAGTAACAATAAGTGTGCAGCCTTACAGAGAATTTGCTTTTTAGATGAGGTCAGCAACACCCATCTGAAAGCTGGAAAGAGTCAGAAGAAAAATGCAAATAATTATAAAACTATCAACAATAAATAATGGAAACCTTCAGAAAAGTTGCTTACAATTGGCCATTCTGTTACATACTAAAAGTAGGGATGCACGAATCCAGGATTCAGTTCGGCATTCAGCCAGGATTCAGCTTTTTCCAGCAGGATTCGGATTCGGCCGAATCCTTGTGCCTGGCCAAACCGAATCCTAATTTGCATATGTAAATTAGGTGCGGGTAGGGAAATCACATGACTTTGCGTCACAAAAGAAGATTTTTTCAACTTTTTCCTTTCCTGCCCCTAATTTGTAGAAAAAAGAAAAAGAATCAGTAGAAGACTGGATGGTGAATGGCTGAAGCCAACTTTCTTCATATGCCCTGGTCTTGCTTGAGAAAAACTATTAACCACAAGTGCTGCCAGACTGGGATGCAGGTTTCTTGTGTTCTATGCCAAGAAGGCAATACTGATACAGTGAATGGGTAATACCCATCCAACATTAGACTTTTAAAGCATCTGGTGGATTGAGCGCTACCTGTTAATTTATGAAATGTAGCTGCAGAGAAATGTTAGAACTTTTTGAGCTTCAGTCATGAACCTGACATCCCATTTTACAGATTTCATATTATATTGCAGAGTGCAAGATCAGTAATCTCAATTGCAACTTCCATGAATGTATTGATGCCAACCTATAATTGTATTAAAATGCTCTTCTCATACCATGGATAATTAACTATGCACTTATCTTTGCTGGAAAAGCATTGTTTTTAATGCTGTGTTTCAAAAATAAAATGTAACTTTAAAGGAGAACTAACCCCTAAGAATACATGTGGCTTAAAATGCCATATGCTATATACTGAACTAATAGCACCAGCCTAAAGTTTCAGCTTGTCAATAGCATCAATGACCTGGGACTTTAAACTTGTCACAGGGGGTCACCATCTTGCAAAGTGGCTGTGACACTCACATGCTCAGTGGGCTCTGAGCAGCTGTTGAGAAGCTAAGCTTAGGGGTTGTTGCAAATTAACAAGCAGAAAATGAGGTTGGTCTGTAATATAAACTGATGCTGCAAGGCTGATTATTCAATTCTGATGCTAGTTGCACTGGTTTCTGTGCTGCCATGTAGTAATTATCTGTATTAATTACTAATCAGCCTTATATTGTGATATTTATATTCTATGTGTACAGTATATTGTGAGTGGGTCCCTAAGTTCAGTAACTGACAGCCACACTGAGCATGTGCAGTGAATCAGCAGAAAAGAAAATGGGGAGCTATTAGGGGTATCTTCAGTGGCACATATATGTTCTGCTAAAGAGCTTTGCTCACCTTGGGCTGGTACAGAAACCCAAAACATAATGTACAACCTTTCTACCCTACTTCCTTAGTAAGGCTTTAGTTCTCCTTTAAAAATAAGACTGAATTTTTTAGTGTATTTGAGTTAGATATGTAGGTTAATTTTGTTTTCAGTTACACATTATCTGTTTTATACTTCATCATAATTAATTCTACCAACTATGCCACCAGATTATTTTATTAGCCACCTTTTCTGAAAAAAAAAGATATCAGCCTTCCTATACATTTATCTTTGTTTCCTATTAACAACATTGGGTTTGAACACCATTTTTACCACCTAGGCTGATAAAATACCGCTTGTGGCAATCCTATACATCATCTTTGTAATCCTTTCTCTCTTCTCTCTTTTCTCTCTCCCATGAATTCTACTAACACAACCCTATGGTATCACCTCTCCCACACCCAGTCTATGAACTTCTACTTTCTATCCATTCAATGTCCTATCTAAACACTTTGGCAGCTGTATCTCACTGAACAAAACATATGTAACATTTCAGAAGAAATATGTGGGAGCCTTTGCTTTCTCCCCAGAGTACAAGGAGGGAGATTGAATTGTAAAATAAGATTTGGGTTATCAGCAAGGGCTGTGTTCAATATATGCAGAGATAGGAACAGTACACAGCTGGATAGCAGGTAGGCATAATATGACAAGCAGCAGGTGGAACATGGTGAGTAAGTGGATGAAGTTATCCTGAGTTCTGCTGTAGCTCCCTTTGTCCCAGAAATGTAATAAATAATACTAACTTTAGAGTCTCCATGGGTAGAAAAAAAACGAATAATTTACCTTGAAAGTTTCTAGTTTCACTAGATACCCACTAACAGGCCCGTACTGGCAATCGGTGGGTTCTGGCAAATTCCAGAGGGGCTGCTGTATGGTTCCATAGAAAGTTACCATATAGTGGGCTGGTCAGGGGCTGTTTGGGCTGGTAGGGGCTGTTTGGGTCTCTGTGTACATGGAATGGCAGATCATATGTTGACTCCCAGTCCAGGCCTGCCCACTAACTCTAGTACAGGTATATTATGGGACACTAATAATAAGCCTGCCTTTTGTAATGTGTAATCTTTGTGAGAAGGTTCCTCTGATTCTTTTATAATACATTTTTATCTGTGTTGAATCGGCATGTACCTAACTGCACGCAATGTTTTAACTATGGTTTGCTTTAAAGTATATTAAGGCAAACACCTATTTAATTGAAAACGATATAGAAACTGGTTAATTACACTGAATTTTCCAGCTGCTTTAGCACAAAAGGACAGATTTATTACTCTGAGATAACATTCGGTGAACGCCCTTTTATTTGCATCTGTTGGGTATTTTGAATTCTAAATGGTTGCCTCCAGAAATCCACTGCGCTCTTAAAACGTTGAATGTTGCAATTCAGCAAAACAATAAGGCCAAATAAAATATTATAGGTATTAGTTCATGGTTATTATTTATTATCCATTCATTTTTGTTGGTAATTCCACTTGGAGTTGTATTTTTTACAGCAGCAATAGAGATATAGTTATAAAAATTGATTGTAACGCGGAACCCTTTTAAGAAAATGCTCCTAGATGTTAACATCTTGAATGCAACTTGTTTAAAGTGTAAAGTGTTTAGAAAAAAGAAGGAGATTAAATGAACTTTAACCTGTTTTATGTATGTTCATTTTGTATTTTCCTAATGGAATTAATTAAGAAATTCATCTATAATGCTCTTCCGATTGCAGGGCTTTCACAAACTTCCCTAAGAGTGTTTATATTGCAAATCAGGCTAACGGGCCATCTCATATCTGTTTGCTGTAGTGCAATATAAACACTGTAAGGGCTCTTACTGACGAGCGGTTGTAGCTGCGCTCCCCTGCCTTCCGTTTTTCTGCGTTCAGCCGCAGGGGAGCGCAGGAATAGACGCATTACGTTTTTTCCAATGGGGCTGTACTCACACAGGCGCGTATGCGCCGAACCCAGGAAAAATGCAGCATGTTGTGTCTGAACCTGCATTCGGCGCCTACAGGCACCTGTGTGAGTACAGCCCCATTGGAAAAAAACGTAATGCGTCTATTCCTGTGCTCCCCTGCGGCTGAACGCAGAAAAACGGAACGCAGGGGAGCGCAGCTACAATTGCTTGTCAGTAAGGGCCCTTAGGGATGTTTAGGAAAGTCCTCCTATAGAATTATATAGAAATTATATATCAAATCAAAAGAATATATCCTTTTTGGGAAGACTATTCTAAGACTATTCAGAGAGATCACTGACCCCCTCTAAAAACAAATCCTCTTTAAAGCTACACATTTATTGTTATTGCTACTTTTTATTAATCATATTCTCATTCAAATCAATGTATGGTAATTTGGACCCTAGCAACCAGATTGCTGACACTGCAAACTGGAGAGCTGCTTAATAAAAAAGCTACATAACTCAAAAACCACTAATAATAAAAAAATGAAAACCAATAGCAAATTGTCTCAGAATTGTCTTTGAGTTAACTCAAAGTTGAGCAACTTTAACATCTTTTAGTGCAAATATATATGGGTTGGAATTAGAGTTAATTGCCAAATTCAGAAACACATGTGCACTGGCCTTGGGCCGAAGAGAAGAATGAAGAAGGGGAAAAAGATTTAAGAAAATGCTGACTTTAACCGTCTCAAACTGTGTGCATGGGATATGACTGTGAATGCACACACAAATGGATATTGGCAAGAATATGCATATTTGAGTGTTTTCTGTTTTCGAGCCAAAATCCATTCCGTGTGAGTGCTTACAGACCAATCTCATGGCTGTCAGTGCACACAAATAAAGGGGGTGGAAGTCGGCAGATAAGCTTTTCTCTGTTGGCGGAGAAAATTACCTGTGTGCCATTTGCCCTTAAGCTGTAAATTGTATTGGATCTCCCCAATACATTTTTTCGTAAAACTATTTATTATTTCCCAACAATCAACCCCATGAGTGAAAAGCTGCATGCCTGGGTACTGTAACATATTAAATAATGGCAGGTTTAAACCAAGTGAATAAAGTTTTAAACCTTAGCACAAAGTTGATGTCAAAAATAGTATACGGAAGCGTTTATGCTTTTCTTGATAAACAGACCCTTAAATGCTGAAGATTATATGCTATCTTCTCCAACATGTAAATTATGAGATTTGCTTCTGCCTTCATTTACTCATCTTAATTTCAATCACACTTTGCTAGATTCAAATCAGCTGTAATTATTTTACATTTTTCCTGTACACCCTATATTCATGCATTGCTTACGTGACAAGACAATTTTATTGAACAAGTATAGATAATTCTTTAAACAGACACACTCTGAGATAACTACAGTATGATGAAAAATTTGGCAAAACAAAAAATTTGCGGAAAAAAAGGGGAAATCGGAAAGTTCACCAAAAAATCGTGAAATTCTAAAGTTTTCACAAAAAAATTGTGAAATTCTAATGTTTCACGAAAAAATTATGCAATTCGAACGTTTTCACAAAAAAATCGAGCAATTCGAACGTTTTTACAAAAAAATCGAACAATTGAAAGTTTTTCTGGAAAAATTTAAAAATTTTCACTAAAATCGAGCAATTCAAAAGTTTTCACAAAAAAAATCGAGCAATTCAAATGTTTTCACAAAAAAATCTAGCAATTTAAATGTTTTCGTGGAAAAATCGAGCAATTCGAAAGTTTTCATGAAAAAATCTAGCTATTCGAACCTATTCAAGAAAAAATCGGAAATTAATGGGGGGGAATATTCACCGGCGATTTTTTGTGGGAGTTTTGTTAATATATTCGGAAATGCGGCAATTTGTCGTGAATTCATGTCAGGCGAATTTATTTGCCCACCACTAACTATTGTAGATTAGGAACTCAGGGGTGATCCTGACCCCTCTAGCTGCCCCAAGTCATGTGACTTGTGCTCTGATAAACTTCAATCACTCTTTACTGCTGTATTGCAAGTTGGAGTGATATCACCCCCTCCCTTTTCCCCCCCAGCAGCCAAACAAAAGAACAATGGGAAGGTAACCAGATAACAGCTCCCTAAAGCTGGCCATAAACGCAAAGATCTGATCGTACAAATCGAGGATTCGTACGATTTTCGGAACGTGTGTGGAGAGTCCCGACATTTTTCGTCCGGCGGAGATCGGTCGTTTGGTCGATCAGACAGGTTAGAAAATTTCTGTCGGCTGTCGATAATATCTCTGCGTGTATTGCCGATCGTACAATTTTCAGTGGGAGACTGTCACCAGCTTTGGTTGGATATAGATATCGTACGATTGCTGTCAGGGGCAGAATATTGCTGATCTGTTCTTTAACTAATCTGACTGGTAAGACTTTGATCTGAATGGTTAGTGGCGGGTCGGGAGATAGGAAAGTCCGATCGTACGATGATTCGTACGATCAGATCTTCGCATCTATGGCCAGCTTAACACAAGATAACAGCTGCCTGGTAGATCTAAGTACAGCACTCAATAGTAAAAACACATGTCCCACTGAGACACATTCAGTTACATTGAGAAGGAAAAACAGCAGCCTGCCAGAAAGCATTTCTCTCCTAAAGTGCTGGCACAAGTCACATGACCAGGGGCAGCTGGGAAATTGACAAAATGTCTAGCCCCATGTCAGATTTTCAAAATTGAATATAAAAAAAATCTGTTTACTCTTTTGAGAAATGGATTTCAGTTCAGAATTCTGCTGGAGCAGCACTATTAACTGATTAATTTTGAAAAAACATTTTTTTCCCATGACAGTAGCCCTTTAATTTAGCCAATAGATGAAAAACAGTATAAAGGCAATGGGTTTATGAGCAAAGATGAGATAAAATGCTTTCTATGGTACTCACGAATTCTCAAGTAATACTGGCTTAATGAAACAGGAGAGTACATAGACAGCCCTTTCCCAATTTGCTGAATGGGAAGCAGCTGCCAGAAAGTAAGGGTGTTTTAACAAACAGATAAATGACATGCCTTATGTGGAATATCTTAAGCCAACATATTTTACTAAACATCTACAGAAACATTAGCCAGACTCTGAGCATGACTGATCCCTGCTTTAGATTACCTAGACCCGTGATCCCCAACCAGTAGCTCGGAGCAACATGTTGCTCCCCAACCCCTTGGATGTTGCTCCCAGTGGCTTCAAAGCAGGGGCTTATTTTTGAATTCCTGGCTTGGAGGCAAGTTTGATTGCATAAAAACCATGTGTACTGCCAAATAGAGTTTTCTGTAGGCTTCCAGTCCACATAGAGGCTACCAAATAGACAATCACAGCCCTTCGTCGGCATCCTCCGGAACCATTTTCATTCTTATGTTGCTTCCCAACCCTTATTACATTTGAATGTGGCTCACAGGTGAAAAAGGTTGGGGATCCCTGACCTAGATTCAATATCAAATTGTCCTTATAGTGGTTATCCGTGTGTTTAGTGCTTCTCAACGAGCCGCAGTCCCCATGCCAGATTGCAAAAGATTCCAAGTAAATCAAAGAATGGCCGGATGCACCTGATGAAGGCAGTTGTAGCCGAAACATGTTGTGCAGGATTGTCTGCGAAATAAAAATGGAAACCTTTTAATACATAAAGGTGTGCTCTCCGGCCATTCTTTGATTTACTTGGGATCCCTGACCTAGACCAATAGATAGACTCAAGGTGGCCATAGACGTTAAGATTTTTAAAAGATCTTTTTGTTATCATAAGACCAAGCTTATCCTGAAACAATCGTTTAAATGTACTATTTGTCCATCAACTGAAAGGACAATTTCAGAGCACACCCTGGTAATTGGGCATGTGATCTCTATGAACTCTGAGCATGGCATAGAAATGCAAATGCATTCTTTGTTATTGTACCAAATGTTGTGCAAATCGGGATACAGAAAACAAAGGTCTGATCTTTCATAAACGTCTATAGAATTTTATTTTTTCTTTGCAATGACTGGTGAACCACTTTTTCTTGGGAGAAGATATCTGCATTATAATAGCTACCACATCAATTTAAACATGCATTTTAAAATGATCTGTACAGCAGCAGCTCCACTCCATCAGATGATGCAGATAGATAATTCACCATACCATCACATGAGCCGCCATCAGCCTAAAGACGTGAATATATTGCCACAAGCTTTGGGAATAATGGGTGCACCTGTTAACGGTGTCACCTCTGTTTGCTAATTGTCTCCTTGAGCTACATTTTACTTCTAATGCATTTATTTTTTGACAGGCAAAGTCTATTTAGAAATCACATTACTTCAAGAGCAATTGTTCTTTTGTCTATCAAATAAATGAAGTGTTGTTATACAGATTTCAGGTTCTGATTAGGGAAGTGGCGGCGCCCCTGGAAGGTCAACAATCACTTATTTACCTGATGGAAAAATGACAGTTAACTCGCATCAAGGCAGTTCTTGGTACGGGGGGGCATTTATCAAAGGATGATAGCTTGCCTCATGCTCCCATTACACAATTAGCAGTTACTGTATGTGCCTATTATAAATAAGTTAGTTTGTAGTAAAAAATAACATATGGGAAAACCAGACTCCAAATAATTCTGAAGCACACTATGGGGTATATTGATAGGGGTGTGTAAAATATTACAAAGTACAAACCATTGGCTAGAAAGAAGGCAACATGTATGGGTATAGAAACAATATAATATATTATATAAAAATATAGTTTTTAAAAATTAAACTGCAAAAGGGTTAGGTTATCTTTCTGCTTCTGTTGCAAGATTAACATTATTTCGGGGGAATGGAATTAAAGTCGTAAAGAGCAAAACAATTTGCACCAATAAGATTAAAAATCCACAACTCGCAATGTAATATTGTTCCTTAAACTGTTATTACATTGCAAATTTTATTTTCGCACTCTTAAGAAGTGCTTGAAGGTGTCGTAATCTTTTGGAGCAAACATAACGACTTTTTCAGTAAGAAGTTTTATTACATTGACTGCGCATTGGCGCAAACTATAAAATTCGCAAACGGTCTTCCACTGTCGGAAGTGGTCGCTAAACAGTTTCCGGGTTCGCAAAAGTTATATTATGTAAAAGGTGGTAAAAATATGGCAGACAGTAGGCAATAAACAAGGACAAGTCCTTATCAGTAGGAAATAAGCAACAAGCATGTTTAGTAGGATAGCAGTTGGCAAAATACAAGGGAGCTTTCAGACAACTGATATAATACAAGAGATCTTATAGAAATAGAAACATATATGTGAAAATAGAAACAGAGAGAGAGCAATATGAAAGCCAATAAGAAAATAACGAGGGAATGTTTGTGTTGTAGACCATTTATAACTGAAAACATTTGTGTCTATTTAAATATAACTCCACAACATTAAACATCCCTATTTACTACCAGGTTGGTCATCAGTCTTATAATGTTACACTTTACTAGTAATTGTATTACAGTAGATGCAAAGTAGTTAATTACTCCATTAGGATATCACCCCATAGGGATCACTTCTATTGCATTATTGTATTAGTGATTTTTTTTTCCAGGATATTAGTGGGCAGAGATATCAAGGGTCGAAGTGAAAATTTGAATTCTGAATTCAAATTTTGAGTTTCATATTCAAATTTTCGAGTTTTTTTTGTATGGCTAAAACTGTCAGATTTGACTAGGGAATTATTAAAATTCGATTAGAGTTTTATAAAAATTCTAATTCGATTTTCGAGATTTATCACCTTCAAGTTAACTTTAGTATGTTATAGAATGGCCAATACTAAGTTACTTTTCTATTGTTCTTCATTATTTGTTTTTTAATTACTTACCTTCTTCTTCTGATTGTTTCCAGCTTTCAAATGGGGGCCACTGACGCCATTATAAAAACAAATGCTCTGTAAGGCTACAAATGTAGAATTATTGCTACTTTTAACTACTCATTTTTCTATTCGGGCCTCTCCTATCCATATTCCAGTCTCTTATTCAAATGAATGCATGGATCCTAGAATAATTTGGACCCTAGCAACCAGACTGCTGAAACTGCAAACTGGAGAGCTGCTGAATAAAAAGCTAAATAACTCAAAAACCACAAATGATAAAATTGCAAATTGTCTCAGAATATCACTCTCTACATCATACTAAGGGGCCGATTCACGAAGGGTCGAATATCGAGGGTTAATTAACCCTCGATATTCGACTGGGAACTAAAATCGTCCGACTTCGAATATAGAAGTCGAACGATTTTGCGCAAATCCTGCGATCGATCGATCGAACGATTAAATCCTTCGAATCCAACGATCGAAGGAAAATCCTTCGATCAAAAAATCCCAGGCAAGCCTATGGGGACCTTCCCCATAGGCTAACATTGACTTCGGTAGCTTTTAGCTGCCGAAGTAGGGGGTCGAAGTTTTTCTTAAAGGGACAGTACTTCGACTATCGAATGGTCGAATAGTCGAACGATTTTTAGTTCGAATCGTTCGATTCGAAGTCGAAGTTCGTAGTCGAAGGTCGAAGTAGCCCATTCGATGGTCGAAGTAGCCCAAAAAAACTTCGAAATTTGAATTTTTTTTTATTCGAACCCTTCACTCGAATTTCGTGAATCGGCCCCTAAAAGTTGATCCAAAGGTGAACATCCACTTTAAGAACTCAAATTCGAGTATTCGCCACCTAAAACCTGCCGAATTGCTGTTTTAGTCAATGGAAGAAGTCCTGGGATCAATTTGGAGTTGTTTGCAGCCTTCCTGACATTTGAGTTATTGGGTCAATCCTATTCACCCGAGCTTAGAAAATGTAATTTTTTTTAATAAATTTCGATTCATGGGAGTTTATGGGAGTTTTAAAAGACTCCCATGAATCTGAAATTTGACCCTTGATAAATCTGCCCCTAGGTGTTTCCAGAAGGATGTGTAATCAGTAGTGGGGGTATTTTACACAAATATATGACATATAACAAAAAGTTGCCGTGACTCTGCAACTTCGGGCGACTATAGAAAACTCATCGCCAAGTGTGCATTAGTGCAGGCGACTTTACATTCTAGCCTATGGGGAAAAACGCTGAGGCAGTTCGGGGAGATAGTCGCTCAAAAGACGAGGCGATTAGTCGCCAAACGACAAAATCTCCCCGAATCTCCTCATGTGGCCTTACCCTAAAGCCCTTAAAACTTCTTTGGATATCAGATATCACCACTTTAGACTTGAGGAGCTGAACATTTATCTGCAACAGTGAAAATGGTTCTTCATGGTGATAACAGCATAGTATTTGTGTTAGGTGCATATATATATATATGAATAGATAGGTATATGTATATACAGTATGTGCGCTGGGAGTCTTTCGGGAGGGTTGAATTTAATGGACTTTTATCTTTTTTTTCTTTTTTAACTCAAGTTAGCTATGTAATTATGATTTTTTTGTTTAAAATAAAAAGGGGTTTCTCCATTTACAGAAAATGTAACCATGAAAATGTCCCTTTTCTGAAAGCAGAGGACTTTGAGAACATTGAGAAAACAGACCAAATTTCCTGAAAATGTACACCAGCAGAAAACAACATGTGTGATATAGGCCTTATTATCCTGGAGCACACAGCACCTGAAGACAAGATAAGGTTAAAGGGCATGTAAAGGCAAAAATATAAAATCCCATTTTTACTTTCTTTAATGAAAAAGAAACCTATCTCCAATATACTTTAATTAAAAAATGTGTACCGTTTTTATAAGAAACCTGATTGTATGCAGTGAAATTCTCCCTTCATTTACTGCTGTGGATAGGAATTGTCAGATGGTCCCTAACTGCTGAGCAGGGAAACAATCATACTTATGAACAGCAGTGGGGAGCCCCCACCTTACTTCCCAGCCATGCAGAACTGAAGCAGCTTTGTTTATGACGATCCCTAAGCAGCCCAGACCACACTGAGCATGTGCACAGTCTTAGTCTTGCAAAGATGTTTAACAAAGTTACAAGATGGTGACCCCCTGTAGCCAACTTTGAAAGCATAAATTATTTGTTTGATTAGGCTTGTGGTGCAGTAAGTTCATGTTTATATTTAGTATACAAAATACAGCATTTTTAGCCTTATTCTATTTTAGACTTTACATGCCCTTTAACAGGTTTTGTAGGCAGCCACAGATGGGGGTACTGCTAGGTTGGCTATTCCTGTTGTGAAGCAAAGTGGGGCATACCCCCAACTGTCCCATTTTGCGTCTGCGGGACAGTCACGATTTTGACCACTCAGCTCGCTGTCCGGATTTTTATTAAAAAAACCCGAGTTTCACTTTGATCTCCTGCACTGATGCCAGAAAAAGATACAAAGTTTCTGAAACTTAATTAAATAAAAGGCTTTTTAGCAGAGTGCCTAGAATACTCGGTATCTCACTTAGATATATTTGTAACAATTAAAGATAAACAAACATACATTTGTAACTATTTAAGATAAGTTGCTTCTGAGAACTGAGACTCACAACTTAAAGGGCAATTTCACCTTTGTTGGTAAAACTGTTACATCACATAAAACATGGCCCTAAAACTCTCAGAAATCTGTTGAAACTTTCATAACCTGCCAAATTTTGTAAAATGGACATGGTAATTAGAGGTGTGTGTAACCATTAAAGGGGCGTGGTCGAAATTTTGCACGGAAGAACTTTTTTCCCTGTTTTAATTTTTCAAATGTTGGGAGGTACAATGTGGTGGAGCCTAATGGTGCTACAATAACTCTGCAGTTCTACAGAGCAATAACATTCCTGAAAATAGGTAACAGTGACTATACTAAGGGAGTCCAGTAACTACACTTCTTTTATCTATGGTTGGTGTTTTACAAATACATTTACTGACAGATTTGTTTCAGTCGGTATATATTAGGAAATATGTCCATAATCTTCTTTGCTTTCCAAACAAATCCAGTAAAATAGTTGAGAAAACAAAAGCAAATTCAAGGTCAGTTTTGATCCCAATATGGCAAGCTGTCAGATGTAAGCTCTATTATGAACAGATGATCACTGTAATATAGATGAATCCCATCACAGGACATAAGTGAGACTGGCACTGCATATTACTGTTTTAAACTTTTGCTTACTGAACGTTAATACATTAAAGGGGACCTGTCACCCAAACAAAATGATCCAAATCCTATTTTATCATGTTAGTGAAGCAAAATGAACTTTAATTACGCTGTATAAATTATTTGAATATTGTTTCCATCAGTCTGGGAACTCATAATTATAGCAGCCAGGAAGGAGCCATTTTGTGGACACTGTTATTAAGGCAAGTCTTGTATCATCTCAGAATCTTGTTTGTGCACCAGGGGACAGGGACCCAATGTCCATCCCCATGCACTGGTTACACAATTAAATTTTTAAGAGAGCTGGGGGAATGTAGGGAGAGCGGTGACATCGAGGAAGTGCTGAAAGGAAAGTGAAAGTAATTGCTTGCCCCGCCTCTATGCCTAGGCATAGAGGCGGGGTAGGCAATACTTGATTGACAGCTGATATTTTTAAATAAGTTTACAACAGCTATGAATGCTTTAATAAAAAAAAGAAATTGGATGAAACGCTGGCAAAGTATTGCTAGCGTTACTGTGGCAAACAAAGCCAAGGTGCACTAGCGTTGCCTAATTTGCATACGGCGGGAAGTTAACGTTCAATGGACGTATATGTTGCATATACATTACACTACACAAGCCCGGGAAACCTTAATAAAATAAAATAGAGTTGTTATATTGCACTACACATGAGCCCAGTGTATATTTTATGTGCCATATGTTAGGAAATGTAGGGGGGAATGCGGGTACTCCAGAAAAAAATTTATGATCTTTTGCAGCCTATCACCCTGAAAAATGAAAAGTCGCCAGCGTTTTTCTTAGTAACATTTTCAACTATTTATGGAGGAAGTCCTATCTACTCTATTGCATTTCGCCTGGTCTGAGGTGGCGAAGGCAAGTTTGGCACAAGGTAACGTTCATTAAAATCCCCATTTTAGTGAATTTGCGTAGTTATGTCCATTCGCCAGAGCACAACGTCGCCAGGCATAAGGGAGCGAAGTGCCGCTAGAAGCTATCTCTTTCGCTAGAGAAGTTACGTCAGCGACCATTAGTAAATTGCTGAAGTAATGAAATTACGTCCTGCTAGTATTAGTCACTTCGCCCTTTAGTAAATCTGCCCCTTTAGCTACTATGAAATGCCCCCTTCTGTTTTCTTTTTAAGGATTTCCCCTAAAATGAGCTCAGCTAGGAACACAGATCCTTAGTTTGAGAGTCAATAAACAACACCTCCATAGAAGATATAAGTACAATAAAAGTAAATTAAAGATAAATGTAGAATTCAGAAGGCTAACAAAGGAGAAATAAAAAATATAATGGTCATTTCCAGTTTCATCCTGCTGTTCAACAAACAAAACCTATGCTGGGGACAGAGGACAAAGCTTCTCTTTTACTACTTTTGGTGGCAGATTTATCAATATTAGGATTCACGTTTTTACTGTAAACTGAGTTGCCAAGAATCAAATTTGCAAGATTTTGAGTTCCACTTCAAGCTATTTTACAATTTGAGTTTTCAAGATTCATTTGAAATTGTGATTCTTTGAAAAAGATGGGTAGAACGTGATGTCACCAGGTTTTTTTTACACTTTAAAGAGATTGTTTTTTTTTTCTGAAATAAGCACCCGTTTGAATTTTTTTTTACATTTTTTTGGAAATTATACGTAAATAAACTTAAAAAGTTTGAATGTTGATTGATATATGTGCCCCTTATTCTATGCCCTCCCCTTTGCCTATGTATTTGACATGTGAATGTTGCCTAATACAGTATCTGTATGAATATTACAGGCAAAATAAACGGATGTGTTTATTAAGCCTTGATGCAATTATTCTAATGTGTTTGTTAAATACAACAAATACTGTACCTGTTTTTTGGAAACCTAGTGACTGCACAAGTGATATCTCTCAGAAAAGTATTGTAAAACAAACCTCTTCAGGTATAACCATACACCCGAAAATCCAAGGGGTGGGATGTTTTCTCTTTGTTGTGATTTTACTGCTAGATCACCCAATCATTTCTCCTGAATTTGTAGTCAGTAAAACATACTGAGCATGCCAAGTTCCTAGTGTAAATTAAATATTGTTAGATATTTACGATTTGTGACAATAACACAAGCTATTTTCGTGTTTAGACCATTTTTGTCCACAGAGTTGCATTTCACATGTGAATTTGATGATTCAACTTATTTTTATTGTTATAAACTGTAGCCTGCACAAAACACTATCCCCTAATAAAAGGTGCAAAGTTTGCCTTGGAGCAGTAACATATTGCAAATAATAAGATGTTTACTTATAAACAGGTGGCCATGAAATTCTACCTGCTGATTTGTTGCTATAAGTGATAAGAAATAGAGCAAACCTTGTATTTTATATTACATAACCCAAAGTATTATGTTATTATTTCTAATCTTGCTGTAAAGCTGAACTCACAAGATATAAATGTGTCATCCAATCCAGCCAGTTCCACATGTGTTTGTGTGTGATGCAACATGAATGTTTTAACACCATTGATCAGTGACTTCATCTACCATCTACTCTGTACCCCATCCATTCTCAGTGGTCAGTGAAACCTTAGATAACATATGTTTAATGCCTTCACCAAAACACCTGCAAATCTTTATTCCAAACAAAAATAGCAGGTATTAGATATAGGGGGTTATTTATTAAAGTCTGATTTTTCTGATTGTATCTTTAAAGGGGAAAAACTATTTTTTTTTTCGTGGAAATCTTTTTTTTCGTGATTCATTAAACCCTGAAAAGTCTGAATAAAAAAGTACTCCAACTCAGACTTGCCAAGTTCATGTAGAAGTCAATGGCAGATTTCCTGAAGATATCCTGATTTGTGCTGGGTTTCCAAAAAAGTTGCGGTATTCCAGCATTAAATCCGAAAAAGTTCCTGTATTCTGATTTTTTCATGATTTTAGCGAGTTTTTTCCCACACAAGAAATTTTCAAGAAAATTGCATTGATAAATGGGGGGGGGGGAATCAGTGCGCATTTGGTCAGAGTTTTCAGAAAATTGAGCAGATGTTGATAAATAACCCCCTAAATGAAAATTTTTATCAAAATTTGAAAAACTCTGACTTTCTGCGGTATTTATCATTTTCCATTAAATTTTAGCATTGTAAAAGCATTTGAAAACATGATGTACCCATTGCTTTGAATGGATTGTGCCAGTTAACGAGAAAATAAATCTAAATGATCCTTTTGTGTACATGCAATTGAGGGTGTTAATTCTTTACTTTACCCAAACAAAATGATATGGATATGGATACATAATTAATATCTTTTAATATAGCGAAATATCTATACTTTATTTTGTTTGACTTTTTCTGCAGCAGCTCATTATATCTAGTACAAACATTCATTTTCTTCACCAGACCCTCTCCAAATATTTTATGTTCTGTGTCTTTCAGCAATAAAAACATTTGGAATACCTAGTAAAGGTGAGGGGCACAAAATCGAGCATCCTAGAATTCCAGGAAAAAAACAGTAGAAGATTTCTTACAGTGAACTGCCTGACATGAATACAATACAGGTACAGGCTACAGATTACACAACCAATGTAAAATGTCTCACTGTGATTCCAATATTTATCATACATGGGAGTGCATCACAAAAATTTAACTGGATTCTATAAACATATGCTATGTTCCAACGTATTTATTCAGCTAGAAAAACATATGCAAGAGGTATTATATATATATATATATTACATATATATATATATATATATATATATATATATATATATATATATATATATATATATATATATATATATATATATATATATATATATATATATCCATTGTTTTAAACTTGTTTTAAGTATCTGGAGGACATATACCCTAACTTGTCACTTTTAATATAAGAGGTCCACAGGATGCTAATTGGAAGTAAAAGGGTTAAACAAGTTTTACCCGTCATATTAATGTCACAGTCAGCTATTTTCTACATTACAATCCTTTGATGCATTCTTTTGCTAGGAGTTTGGAATCACTAAAGTGTAATGCTGCCTTTAACTCCGGAGGTCTCTACAAACAAGGATCAAAGAATTAGTAAAACCTATTTTACTTACAAAGAAGTATTCAGCAACAGGAGTTCAGGCAGAAAGTAATATTACACTATTCCCTCAAAAAATAAAGCATACATTAATAACTCACATCCAATGGGGCCTAGTGTAAGCTTTATGTTCAGAGCATAGGCTCAATGCAGGCCACCTCTAATGCTTACAGGGGAATCTGAACCAGCACTGCTATTCCAATGCCGTGCCAAAAAAAACAGACAAGAAAAGCCCTGCTAGCTCTAGGTCACATTCTAAATTGGCTCCCCAGAGAATTACCTTGTTCTTTAAAAGTTAAGTATATGTTTTTTCAGTATTTAACTTATACTATATGGCAACAGAAAACCCTAAATTGCTTTATTTGATTTTTTTTTATTGGACTCCCACAAGTATGAAGAACTTGACTTTTAAGTGTAACGTTTTATACATATATGAGTTATGTAAATATCATAAAAACATAAAGCCAAAACTTAACAAAAGCATACAAAGATGCAGCTTGAAATTTAAGTCTTGATTTTGTTGCACTTTAAAGGGAAACTAAACCCTAAAAAAGAATATGACTAAAAATGCTATATTTTATATACTGAACCTATTGCACCAGCCTACAGTTTCAGCTTCTCAATAGCAGCAATGGTCCAGGACTTCCAACTTGTCACAGGAGGGTCACCATCTTGGAAAGTGTCTGTGACTAGTGATGGGCGAATTTGCGCCGTTTCGCTTCGCCGCAAAATTCGCGAATTTCGCGAAACCGCGAAAAATTCACAAAACGGCGCCGGCGTCTCGTTTTTTTGACGCCGGCGCCCGTTTTTTTTCGGCGAATTTTCGCGGACGTTTCACGAATATATTCACTGATGGCGAATAGCGCAAATTCGCCGCGAATTCGTGCCTGGCGAATAAATTCGCCCATCACTATCCGTGACACTCACATGCTCAGTGGTCTCTGAGCAGCTGTTGAGAAGCTAAGTTTAGGGGTCATCCCAAATTATCCAGCAGAAAATCAAGGTAAGGTCTCCAAACAAGCAGATCTGTGCCCAAATTGGCCACACAGGCAGTGGTTCACTTTAGGGGTATTGGATATCTGGATAATCTCTGAAAATATATCAGCTGTGATGTGACTAAAATATTCAGGCGTGATTTAGAACATACTATGTGTGTGTGTATGGCCAGTTATACAGTATTGGCTCATGATGGTCTTTAATATATAGACACTGCCAGCTACATTATATAAGACATGTCTTTTAACAATAGCAATGGAATTCAAGGGCACCAATCATAACTAAAATCACTATGTGAAAGTTCAAGAAATCAGATTTTTAAAACAGTTAGAATTGTTTGTACAATGTAAATCATCGGCTCACTAGGGTATACCTTCTGCAAGACCTCCCCTATCTCCACTGCAGTTCTAGCTGAGGCAGCCATCTTGGATTTTACTGGCTCCTCCTACCTATATCTTCCCAGCCAACTGTAGCTCTGAAATCTCGCAGATGCTCACTTTAGGGGTATTGGATATCTGGATAATCTCTGAAAATATATCAGCTGTGATGTGACTTAAATATTCAGGCGTGATTTAGAACATACTATGTGTGTGTGTATGGCCAGTTATACAGTATTGGCTCATGATGGTCTTTAATATATAGACACTGCCAGCTACATTATATAAGACATGTCTTTTAACAATAGCAATGGAATTCAAGGGCACCAATCATAACTAAAATCACTATGTGAAAGTTCAAGAAATCAGATTTTTAAAACAGTTAGAATTGTTTGTATAATGTAAATCATCGGCTCACTAGGGTATACCTTCTGCAAGACCTCCCCTATCTCCATTGCAGTTCTAGCTGAGGCAGCCATCTTGGATTTTACTGGCTCCTCCTACCTATATCTTCCCAGCCAACTGTAGCTCTGAAATCTCGCAGATGCTCAGTTGAAATTCCTTGGTTGCTTAGCAACCCTTCTAAGCTATTTTCAAATCAGCCAAACCTCTGTGTTAGCTGCTGTTCAGTAGTGCTGCCACCTGCTGGAAGTTAATGTGTGCCCTTCATTTGCATAATGACATCACCAGCAGGGGATAAGATAGGGAAATCTCCTGATACTTCTAGTGGAGGAGTTTACTAAAGCTAGGCATTCTGGGTAGAATACTCAAGGTAGTGCTACAATCTGAGCATGCTCCTGAAATTTGCATATTATAGTCTCAGTATGGACTCCCTCAGTGAAAGAACCCATTTGACAAAGTAAGGGATTTTTTAAAACCTGCAGTTTTTTTAAAAAAATATTTACCCATAAAAATTGTTGTTTTAGCAGTGTTTTTAGTTTCCCATCTGTCAATAATTTCTAATGGTTTTTAACAGCAACCACATTTGCAAATAAGGAAGTCCACATTCCGTAAGAATGTCTGTAAGACAGTGACATTACCAAAAATGTAAGTACTTTCCATTGATAACAAGGTGACGTGAGGAGCAACAGTTTTTCCTGTTGGATTGTCACAGTTTCTTTGAGGTATAAAATCTCAGTGACCCAACAGCACCATTTGCCAATCGCATAACAGTGTAGCATATATTTAAAGGGATCCTGTCATCAGAAAACATGTTTTTTTCAAAACGCATCAGTTAATAGTGCTCCTCCAGCAGAATTCTGCACTGAAATCCATTTCTCAAAAGAACAAACAGATTTTTTTACATTCAATTTTGAAATCTGACATGGGGCTAGACATTTTGTCAATTTCCCAGCTGCCCCTGGTCATGTGACTTGTGCCTGCACTTCAGGAGAGAAATGCTTTCTGGCAGGCTGCTGTTTTTCTTTCTCAATGTAACTGAATGTGTCTCAGTGGGACATGGGTTTTTACTATTGAGTGTTGTTCTTAGATCTACCAGGCTGCTGTTATCTTGTGTTAGGGAGCTGCTATCTGGTTGCCTTCCCATTGTTCTTTTGTTTGGCTGCTGGGGGGAAAAGGAAGGGGTGATATCACTCCAACTTTGCATTACAGCAGTAAAGAGTGATTGAAGTTTATCAGAGCACAAGTCACATGACTTGGGGCAGCTGGGAAATTGACAATATGTCTAGCCCCATGTCAGATTTCAAAACTGAATATAAAAAAAACTGTTTCCTCTTTTGAGAAATGGATTTCAGTGCAGAATTCTGCTGGAGCAGCAATATTAACTGATTCATTTTGAAAAAAAAATTTTTTCCCATGACAGTATGTATCCCTTTAATCAAGAAAGAAGATTGTCATGGGCCAAACACCAACATAAGTTTATAGCTAGTTCTTAATATACAAATGAGTCATAGGGACTTGCCCCAGTTCCCGAGGCACCAACAATACACTATATATATCTAAGATATGTCCCAAGACTCAAAATAAGTTAAAAATCAAGATTTATTAAATGTTACCTTAAAATGGTACATACTGACCCCATATGGCCCACCTTATGCGTTTCATAGCATCTGGTACTTCATCATAGGTGTCTTTGTCAGCAACATATTAATCACAGAATTTAAAACCCATTTCCAATTAAAACTAATTAGAACCAATGAGATTAATCCAACCTCCTTACATAATTTTGCATTACGCCTATATATATATATATATATATATATATATATATATATATCAGTTTAACGGGGGAATGTAATAAAAATCGCTAACGGAAAAACTATTCGCAATGCGAAAAGTTATGCCTTTGCGTGAACAAATTTTGCTTTGTGCGAATTTAATATAGCTTTTGCGAGCCCGGAAACTGTTTAGCGACCACTTCCGACAGTGAAAGACCGTTTGCGAATTTTATAGTTTGTGCCAATGAGCAGTCAATGTAATAAAACTTCTTACTGGAAAAGTCGTTATGTTTGCTCCAAAAGATTACGGCACCTTCAAGCACTTCTTATGAGTGCGCCATTAAAATTCGCAATGCGCAATTAAAATTCGCAATGCAATAACAGTTTAAGGAGCAATATTACATTGTGAGATGTGGATTTTTAGTCTTATTGGTGCGAATTGTTTTCCTCTTTGCGACTTTTATTACATTCCCCTGTAAGTATGTTAAAACCTCACACGAGTGCATTTTGTTGTAAAAACCAAGGTGTATAGCCCATCACTAATTTATACATTATCACCCTTATGGGTGTACCATAAAAACTGTAAAAGATTCACATGTAACGTCAAATTCATAATTAAGTCCCAATGGCAAGCGTGTTTGTAGATAGAAGATCCAAAATACCTCTCTTCTCTCTCTCTAGAAGGCTTATATGGTAACCTCCTCTAACTCCTAATCTCACCCTTTCTATCCCCTGAATCAAGAAATAAGCAATGTCACCCCCACTGCATTGTGTGAAGTGTCTAGTAACATTACTCTTCTTGGCAATTCATGAGTTTCTAATCTGGCTCATATGATCTTGCGCCCTTTCTTTTAGTTTTCTACTTATACATCCTACGTACTGCTTACAGCACTTCAGACGTGATTAAACACCAACGTGACTTACATAAAAAGGCATAATATATTATGACAGGGTTGGCATCTGTCCGGATTTCACCTGGACATCCCAGTTTTTGGAAGGGCTGCCCATGTGAAAAGTTCCTGTCCGGATTTCCAATTCAGGAAACCCGGACACAACATTTAGGTGAATGAAATGGCTCTGATTTATACATTCTTATCAAACAATATACATGAGCTGCATCTCTTGCAGCCACATGCTTTACACAGTCAAATTTATAACCTCCCATATTGTGGCCTGCATTGCAAAAAGCATACTGCCTGCACCCTCCCATGACAGTTTTTCTTGTATACATTAGTACAACTTGAACCTGAACCCCTGTGTTCAGCATTAACTGCTGATGACCCTGGGAAACACACAACGAATTTTAAATTCAAAATATATCCCTTCAAAAAAATTAAACTGCGTATTTTTATCTATTAATTAACGTTTACCTGTCCTTTAAAGTGCTGCAAATTGTCTTTAAGGCAATATGCATGTGTGTTTGTTACTCTAACTGAATATAAAGAAACAAACATTTTACATGACAACATATCTTGTCACCCAGTTTTGGTGCAGGCTTTTAATTCAGTATTGATATGTCAATGTTTTGTTTTTTTTTAATATCTTTTACCAGTTGTGGCATTAACAGATATGAATATGGTTGGTGGGCTTTTGGTATACATTTCTCTGCTGGGCGTGGGTCCACTTTGCCTAAGTCCGACATTGCATCATGCTATTTTCATTAGAATGATCTCTCAGTTTAAAGAATTATTAATTGCAAACTATTGGTATACATTCCAGATGACAAGAAAACATCAACTACTGTGTGTGGTTGTGCTGCCCAGATGTTGAACTGGTTCACATTCACAAGTTAGATTTTGCTGCTTGGTATAGCATTTGCATTAGAAAAAGTATGCATTGTAAAGAAAAACAAAGGCATTTCATGTTTGAGAGATGCCATGATTTCACTACTTTTTGAAGAGTTGATAAGCTAAATATCACGGACTGAAACTTCTGAAGACGTTCAGCCATATCTCACTGGTGAGAAAAAACAAATCCCCACAACTAATATAATTCATAGTTACTAAAGACATTGCCATCAGATCTTAGTGTCAACCCCAATCTTAATTTTGGCTTTATCTCATAAGTTTGCCTGCAGACAAGCTGTAGCACTAAAATAAAAGTAGCTGTGGAGTGATTTCATTTTAGTTACAAGTATGAGATATTTGTAGGAAACCCAATATCCAGAAACCCACTGGCCAGATATGCTTACCTTGGACTGGGCAATATCATTCTGATCCAACTGTTTTGCTTAATCACAATGACGGAAATGTAGGCACTCAGAGCAAGGACTGCAGCAATCAGCTCATTCGGTCCTCGTCCCCACAGGATTTTCAACCTGCTAGATGAATATCTGCCTGTTTTTTGGCACATATTGATTGGGCAGTGCCATCACAGGGCCCATACAAAGGCCAATAAGCTGCCAAATGGAAGCACCAAATGGCTAGCTTTTATCGCCCACTCCATGGCCACCTTAAATCCACAATGGTAGCAAAACAATCCTGTTTTAAATGTTAAAATGTTTTATAGTTTTAAGGAACAGTGCTCCAAATTACTGATAGACTAGGAAGCATTCCAGATAATAGATTTATCATTTGAATTCTCGATTACAGTCTACAAACATCTGCATTTTTCCAGAAAACCTGTGGAGGCAAAGGGCCATACATAACCTATGCACAAAATATTTATATAGATTTTTGTTATATTATTATAACAATACTAATATACAGCAATTTTACCACCAAATCTGTGTGATAGAATTCCTGACTTGTTTAAAGCTCTGTGTTCCTTTCTCTCTGCAAACCTATCCTAAATTGGTCCAATACACAAAGGTAGTCTGAAAAACTTAAAGCACGCTTGAGAGACAGCATACACATTCATAGTAGTCTGTCTGTTAACTGGTATAAAAGGCTGTTTAGCTTCTGTGGTGCTGTGTATTTACAGTGCTCTGTTTTAAATATAGTTCTTATTTTTCTAAACCTATATGGTATTTTTCACCCACACTGCGGTTTTTCATTGATTGCAAGCCAATTCCAAATATACCCTTCATTTTCAACCCACCTTTTATTATTAAGCCCATATGTTTTAATACCAACCTGTACTTACCTTCAAGCATTGCCTTTAGTAAGTCATATGGTCAATCTGTGATTAGGTTTTATAGCCCTTTAGAATATAACTCGTCAAATTAGCATGTTCAAATCAAAAGTAATGCTGCAAAAGTCCTTTTTTATACTAAAATCATTCTGCTGAAAGAAATGGAGCCGTCCAGAATGCATTATGAACTGATAACGCATCCAGACTTCTTTGTTTACCAACCTCATCATATCAGCTGTTACATGTATTTTGTCTTGAGCATTCAGAATATATTTGTATTTTGAAATTATGTCCCTCTAATAACACAAAAATACTTGAGAGCAAAGAAATAAAATAATGGAAAAGGCAGTCAGCTGTTGACAACATATAGAATTCCAGAAAATAATTTACACAGGCCAGTGCAGCAGATGACTCAAAATTTTCACAAAAATATTTTTTGCCTTTGATAGTCCAATGTAATTCATTTTCTATCTCTGTTCATTAATCATTGTTAAAATTAGTGATCCATTTCTTCCACTCTGCCATCTGCACTCAGCTTCGTAACAAACATGACACCTTCCTGCATAATAAAACCTGACAACTACGAGGATGCATTTCCAAATAGCTTTCTGCATATTTGCACCTCTAAAACTGATTGTCAGACAAAAGTTGATTATTTAACCAGCAATATTGCCTTTTCAGTTCTGCATAAAAATGAAGACTAGATTTATGCAAAGTGTGTGTATATATATATATATATATATATATATATATATATATATATATATATACACAGTATATATAGTTTATTTATTACAATAGATAGATATTTTTACTTGAGAAATATATTTTTTAGTTCTAAGAACAGAGCCCACAGATTGTTCTTCCAGTAAAGAAAGTCTATATGAACAGCCATTCTTAAGTTAGAGCCAGATCATATATATATATGAATATATATATTATAATACAGTTAAATAAAATCTTTTGTCCCTAATATGGGGTTCATTTATCAAAGTCCGAATGCCAAAAACTCCAAAAATTTGAGTAATTTTTCTATAAAATTAGAATTTTCAGGGTTTATTAAACCACTAGGCTTTTCCCCAAACCTATTAATTTGTGCTTTTTTAATAATAAGTAAGGTCAAATTGTGGATTCTAGTAAGGTCTGACTTTTTTCATTTAAAAAATTGGAAAAATTCTGATTTTGATGAATAACAACCATAATGTCAGTAGGTAAAATATGTACAGTATAACATATATTTTTCTCATTGTTATCTTTCCTTCTTCCCAGACATCCCTGCTGAGAACACCTAAAAGAAACCTCAATTTTAAGAACAGATATTTTAATCAATAATATAATGTAATACTTATAACAAATAATAAATAATATGAGTATGTTCAACCAACAAACAGATCACAAGCCTTGCTTGTGACATATAAATAAGACAGCCCTCCAGCTTCTCATACCTCAATTACCAGATGGCCCTTTAAACATATATACATATTTAGGGATGTGAAAATTTAGACACCCTTACACATTACTGACCGGCACATCCCTAGTAATATGGACACCTAAGTGGGTCCTTAAGGGGACCTTGTGCTTATGTAACCCCTGTAGTTCTCACAGTGTACACCAGATGGCACTGTGTCAGAGTATAAAGGTCTTGGGAACCATAAGGTCTGGGTCCATTGCTTTAGCCCAACCAAGCAGGCTGGAAGGGAATGGGTATATGTCGACCCTAGGCGCATTGGCCCTAGTAATTAGACAGCATAGTCTTTTATAGATCACTCTATGAGTGATAGAGAGGTTATTTAGTCAAGCAGCTCAAGGCTCCGCCGAGGATATTAGAGGGATTAAGATCCCAGGGTATTACTGACCCGGAGTAGGGACTAAAGTGTTGACACTAGGGATGATGGGAATTCCCCTAGACTGCCACTGAAAGAGATCCTGAAAACTGGGCAATACCCCTCACAAGCTGCAACACTTTCTGCTGTATATTCCCTGGCCTGCAGGGATTCAGCCTATACTGGTTCTGTGAGTATATGCTACCTTTATGCTGTCTGATTGTTCTATACTCCATTGTAGATATCTGAAATGTGCTATGTTGAATAAAGACAGTTCATTGTTTAAGAGTTAAAACTACTGGCACCCATCATTGTGCTATTTCACCTGGTTACAGTTGCACTACACCCTGCCTCCACCCCGCTGTGATCCCTTGGGAGAGTGGGTCTCATTTGTGGTATAACACACTGATAGTAGCTTAAACTGACCAAAGTAAAGTCAGTGTATTATAGCGCTACACATATATTAACATACAACCTAAATTAATATTAAGAACAATAAAAGAATGTACACACATCTTATTTTCTTAAGCAGAACTTAATCCTCCATTTTAATCACACCCAATTAGCACTCATAAGCACTGCCAAAGACAGCACTGCTTCCTTATATAAGATCTTGAAAAGAAATACCAGGACAGAGGGGTTGATTGTTGCCATGTTTGGCCAAGATACTTCTGAGTTCTAGCCCTCACACCAATGGGGTTATTTATTAAACACAGAACAAATCCAAATTTTTAGTGAAAAAAAAACTTTACATTTTTTGTGATTTATTATACCCTGAGGATGGAAAAAGTCTGAATCCAAAAATCCGGCATCTCAGACCTGCCGAGGTTGTATATAAGTCAATGGGAGAAGTCCCCTGATCTGCACTGGGTTTCGTGCAATAATCTGAAGATTTTGTGGTTTTCAGGTGGAAACTCTGAAAAATTGAGAAATCTTCAGAAAACTTATTGATAAATAAGGGGAAATAAACCATGCAGATTTGGTCGGAGTATATTTCAGAAAATAATATTTTTGTATTTTGATAAATAACCCCTGTAAGAGTATGTGTGGTGGTTAGCAAGGCTGTGAGGAATATGATAACATTTCTTGTACAAACTGAGAACAATGCAGAATCCATCAGATGACTTTGTATATAAATATTCACTAACTGATTTTTCTTTTTATAAGAAGGTAAGCAGGGACCTCGATTCTGGGATGGCAGTGGATGTGATTTACTTAGACTTTGCTAAAGCATTTGATACAGTGCCACATAAAAGGTTACTGGTTAAATTAAGGAATGTTGGCCTGAAAGATAGTATTTGTACATGGATAAAGTGGCTAAAAGATAGACTACAAAGAGTGGTGGTAAATGGATCATTTTCTAATTGGACCAGTGTCGTTAGTGGAGTACCAAAGGGCTACTGTGGGATACTAAATTGTGCAGAACTATAGGTTCCATGCAGGATGCTGCCACTTTGCAGAGTGATTTGTCTAAGTTGGGAAACTGGGCAGCAAACTGGAAAATGAGGTTCAATGTTGCTAAATGCAAGGTTATGCACTTTGGCAAAAATAATATAAATGCAAGTTATACACTAAATGGCAATGTGTTGGAGTTTCCTTAAATGAGAAGGATCTAGGGGTTTTTGTAGATAACAAGTTGTCTAATTCTGGGCAGTGTCATTCTGTGGCTACTAAAGCAAATAAAGTTCTCAAGGGATGAAAACGTAATTATGCCTCTTTATAGGTCCCTGGTGAGGCTTCATCTGGAGTATGCAGTGCAGTTTTGAACTCCAGTCCTTAAAGGGCATTTAAAGGCAAAAAAATAAAATCCCATTTTTACTTTCTTTAATGAAAAAGAAACCTATCTCCAATATACTTTAATTAAAAAATGTGTAACGTTTTTATAAGAAACCTGACTGTATGCAGTGAAATTCTCCCTTCATTTACTGCTGTGGATAGGAATTGTCATATGGCCCCTAACTGCTGAGCAGGGAAACAATCATACTTATGAACCTTACTTCCCAGCCATGCAGAACTCAAGCAGCTTTGTTTATGACAATCCCTAACCAGCCCAGACCACACTGAGCATGTGCACAGTCTTAGTCTTGCAAAGATGTTTAACAAAGTTACAAGATGGTGACCCCCTGTAGCCAACTTTGAAAGCATAAATTATTTGTTTGATTAGGCTTGTGGTGCAGTAAGTTCATGTTTATATTTAGTATACAAAATACTGCATTTCTAGCCTTATTCTATTTTAGACTTACATGCCCATTAAGAGGGATGTAAATGAGCTGGATAGAGTGCAGAGACTTGTAACTAAATTGGTTAGCGAGATGGAAGACTTAAATTATGAGGGGAGACTGTCAAGGTTGGGGTTGTTTTCTCTGGAAAAAAGGGGCTTGCGAAGGGAACATGATTACACTTTACAAGTACATTAGAGGACACTATAGACAAATAGCAGGGGACCTTTTTACCCATAAAGTGGATCACCGTACCAGAGGCCACCCCTTTAGACTAGAAGAAAAGAAATTTCATTTGAAGCAACAAAGGTGGTTCTTCTCATTCAGGACAGTGAGGTTGTGGAATGCACTGCCGGGTGATGTTGTGATGGCTGATTCAGTTAATGTCTTTAAGAGTGGCTTGGATGATTTTTTTGGACAGACATAATATCAAAGGCTATTGTGATACTAAACTCTATAGTTAGTATAGATATGGGTATGTATAATTTATGTGAAAGTAAGGAGGGGTGTGTGTATGGATGCTGGATTTTCATTTGGAGGGGTTGAACTTTGTCTTTTTTCAACCCAGTTTAACTATGTAACTATGTAACTGATTTCAATTCTCACACTAGATATCCCTTCAAAGTTTAGTTAGGAACCACCTTCTGTTCTGTTTCGTCTTCCCTTTAGCTTGAGAACAACAGCATATTGTAAGGATTTTGAAGGAAGTGTCAGCGGACATTGTCAAAGCAGAACCTTGTTCTTTAATCACTTTTTCAAAAGTAAGTTCAATATAAATGGAGGATAATTATGAAAAGGGGGTTCCCCAAGAAAGATGCTATGTAATAACCATATATGCAAGGAATGTTTAATTATTAAGCAAACAGAAACAGACATATTTGCTTTCCTCCTTCCATTTTTCTTTTCCCTCTTTACAAGTCCTCACACTGACACATTCAATTTCAGGTTATCAGCACATGAGAATTACAGAATAGTGATTGGGACAGAGGGCAGGCCTCTCTGGGCTGATTAGCATCATTTAAGAAAGCATTCACTTGCTTGCTTAGAAGGCAGCAGAGATGCCGTGATGGGTGGCCTTTTGCCACTACAAGTCAATATGTAACAAACTCATTTGAATAAAACTGGGACAAAGGAAAATAAGATTACGCCTCTTCTTATCTAACCTTTTAAAGCATACAACACCATAAAAAATATGTTTATATTACTCAATTGATGGTATTTCTGTCAGGGGAAAAATAAAATAAACAATTGATTGCTGAAGAACTATATGCAATTCAGTTTAAAAAAATATTGCCGTAGGGAAGAAAAACAAAAATGTTATTCACTCACAGTTTCCATAATTATGTCAGAGAGACTTTAAACAGTTACTTTTCGGCCCACAAAACAACTAAAAACTTTCATTAGTACAACATTTGTATAAAGAATATGTGGAAAAGCCAGTCTGACATAAAAAAAATCAAATCCCTCTTCGTTAATATTAATATATACCCATGACTAGATTCATATGCAAATACACAGAATCATCACTAAACATAATAAAGCTGAATTTTCTGTCTCGGCAGTGAAATGTTTTATAAGGTCATAAATTTTGAATTCCAGAGTCATCCATCACAGAGTTAGGTAGACAAATACTACATGCAAGAGCTTCAAATAATGTGCTCTTTAACAATATGTCAGGGCAATAACGATTAAGGTAAAATTGCAGTATAACTTTTTGTCTTTCAGTGATAGCTTTGCAGCAATTTTTACATTAAAGAGCCAGAGCAGAATATTTGCCTTTTTAAAATTAATTTTTTTCTATTCACAAGTTCCACTAAGGCTACATTGACAGGCTAGTAAAACAAGTAAATATTTACCCTTTCAGGTTCAGCCTTTCGGCATTAAAGCTGTGGTTTTATTTCAACCAACCTTTTGTAAACTATCACGTTATCCCAGAAATTAATAAGAAAGATGTACTGTATGATATGTACAATAAGAAAAATAATTTGTGTATACTAGTACCAGGTTATTAGACTTGTTCTTCACACACTAATAATTAAAACAGTGTGAAAGCCAGAGTGTATATAGTATGTTTTTAGTTTCTTCCTTTTAGCAATCATTGCAAAATGGCAAGGCTTACATGTTTACGACTGTTCATTAGTTATACTGTGACCAGTTTAATTAATAGTATTAAATTATGTTTTTCCCTTTACCTTCCTCAACACATCTGAGCATAATGCATGAGTGATTTCTACAGCACATTACGGGGATTATTTATCAAAATCCGAATTTTTCAAATTATTTTCTAAAATATACTCCGACCAAATCAACACAGGTTATTTCCCCTTATTTATTAATCCATTTTCCCGAAAAAATGCCAGTTTGGAAAAAAACTTGGAAAAAAAACATGGCTAACATGGAAAAATTTGAATTGTATTAATTTTTCGGATTTCCCGCCTGAAAAATTCGCTTTTTTCAGATTTTTGCCCGAAAACCACAAAATCTTTGGATTTCTGTGCGAAACCCAGCGCATATCAGGATATTTCCGGGACTTCTCCTATCAACTTATAACCAACCTCGGCAGGTCGACTCCCTACAAGTCTGTATAGATGGAAACATCTAAAAAAGGAGCGAATAGTTGTTAATAAATCATAACAAATAAATAGGATGAAGTTAATTTTCAGTGAAAGTGCCTGTATAGTACTTCCCAAGATAACACCAAAAGCAACTAATTACTGTGTAGCTTTACTTTGACAAGTGCTAAAGCATATATTTAAAGCATAAATAAAGCAAGAAATCTGTATGGTTTTGGGTGTATAACGATTAATAAGCTGCAGCTTATACCATTAAAGTGGTTTCAAGCATTTGTGATTGACTAGGTGAAACAAAAAATACAATGCAGCTTAGTTTTGGACTGTAAATAAAAACGGCTTAGCTTGGTCAGCTGCCTGCCACATGATAAAAATAAAAAAAGAATAAACATAATAGGCTGAAGTTCTCAATTATTCCAGCATTACTGTTTTGCTGATCTCTGGTCCCATTAGCAAAGTATCCAACTGGTAGTGTACTGCTGAGGTGAGACTTCAAATGTAAAAACTGTCAAACCCATGGAAAACGAAAAACATCCCCATATCGTCATCAAGACTGCCTCAGTGGTTACCACACATAATATCTGATCACCGAATGTTTGCACCACCTTCAATAGATAAATTTGTCTTTTGATGAAAGACTGTGTTACCAAAGGATTAAAATAGCAGTGCTCAATATTAAACTCTTCTGCATTTACAAAATTGCAAACAGATGCAACTCAAGTACCTGCAAATAATCTGCCAAGACCAATTTCAAAAGGGAGATTTCAAAATACGTGGAAGTCATTAGGACATGCATTATTTTTGCAATGAATAGGCGCCAGTAGTGTCTCAAGAAGCAGATGGGTGCTAGTTTGTTTATAAAAGATCAACTGAATATCTGTATGTAAATGAAGGCATATAAGCTACAGTAGATGAGACAATTATATTATATTGGTGAAAGTTTCAATGTTAATTGTAGCGTGCAGGTACATTCTTACCAGAAGTGTGTTATAAATTGTGAAAATATATAACATATTCTACTTTTAAATAATGCTACTAATGATAGAATGCATATACTTTATAACAAGTTATTAATATTTAATAGAACCTTGAGGAATGTTTTCAAGTACTGTATTAGTCTTCAACTACTTAAACTCTCCTTTCAATAATACCAAGCTAATATAACCATATAGGATTGCACACATCAAAAGATAAGCTTGATAAACACTTCTGCATAATCATTTATTAGATGACTACTACTGAACACTGCATAGTTCATGGGTCTTTAGATACAGAGCTTCCTTGAGTTTCATCTTACTGAATCTTTCAAAGCAGTCAGTCAGTTTCCTTTACATCCCACCATTCTATCATCTGTTTCAGCTGGTTGGTGAGAACTTTTTTCAATCTACACCTCTTCTCAATAGAAAGTTATTTTGATTCTAGGGGTTTTCTCCTGGATGACTGGAAAATTCCAAATCAACATATCTGCTTCCCATCACCAAAATCCTTGAGTTTCTTTAAAGGCAGCTGTTAGAATTGATACAAAAGTTGCTGATATTCCACAAATGCTGCTGAGAACATGTATCAACTAAACGGGAAGATTTACTAATCTCGAGTGAAGTCCAAAAAGTTCGAATTTCAAAGTAATTTTTTGGATACTTCGACCATCTAAAAGGATACTAAGACTTTGAATTTACTTCGATTTCGATTTGAAGTAAAACCGTTTGAATATTCGACCATTCAATAGTCGAAGTATAGTCTCTTTAAAAATCCTTTGATTTCAATACTTCGCCAAATTAAAGCTACCAAATTGCTATATGGCCTATGGGGACCTTCCAGTGCATTTTTTAAAGTTTTTGGCATTGAATAAAAATCCTTCGATCCATCGCTAAAAATTGTTTGAATCGTTCGATTCAAAGGATTGACTCGAACGATCGAACGATTTTTATTAGAATGCTAGATATTCGAATTCGAAGGATTTCAATTTGAAATTACAATTAGTGTAGCTAATTGTAACAGTTCAGATGCTCTTGGATCATTGAGCTGCCAGACTTAGACACCAGAGACACATTAAACATTAAACACTAAAACATTAAACTCTAAACTTACATTTTTGGAAAATAGTGAAAAATAAAAGAGGGAAAGCAACTGTTTGTTTACTGTGAGCAAGCTTAAAACAACTGAACTGAAAAAAGTGTTTGGAAGGTGAACAACCCCTTTAACTACTTCAGTCACATATCCCAGATTTGTCCGAACAAATAATAAAATTAGCATTAAAAACTCAACTCAGTCCTGTGTGGACATAGTCTTCATACTTTAAAGTTCATTTCTATCGTTTTTCCTTTTTTCACTCCACTATTGCCTTAAATAATAAATAATAATAATAATAATAATAATATAAATAATATGCTCATTTTCTCAACCCCTTTTTCTATATGTAGCATTACAATAATTTGACTTTGTCTCATCTAAGATCCCCTCAAGACACTTTCAATCACAACTGGACAGTCTCTCACTCCAGGCATCGTTGTATATCAGTGTTTTATACTCTCCCATTCTGATACCACAGATTCCACTTCATTCATCTATCTATTCACCTTTTTGCTTTCTACACCATTAGCTAAAACTATTGCAAAACCATGGCAAAAAGCATTACAACCATACATCAAGAACAACTGGTGTCTCGTCACATGCTGGTGCTCTACAGCTTTAGACAGTTCATTGCATACAGTATAAAAAGGTTAAATAGTTTTGCCTACTTAACTTGGAAATTAAAAATTTGCATTGCAATTTAAAATTTGCAACAGTTGAATACAAAGGGCATACATTCAGAATGTTTACTGTTTTACAATGTACAGTAGACTGAAAGCAGCTATCACTGCTGTGTCCTTAGCCTATAATTCTTTATTTCCAACTAAGGTTTTCACTTTAACACCTGCAAAATAATGGAAATAAAGTCAAACGAAACAGTAGGATTGATCAAAAAATTTAAAAAAAATGAATAGTTCAAGAAAGAGCAGTTAGTACATAAAAAGCCAGACTGTTTTCCCCAGTGAATTCATTTAAAAGAGTTTCCCTAGATAAATTACAGTTTATAAAGTTTTTTAAACTTTTTAAAATTAAATACAAATGCTAAAGTACAGTAAAAACAGTAAGCTCCCATAATAAAACAAATAAAAAAGGTAATTGTAAAACATCTATACAAAAAGGGCAATAAAAAAAGGTATCATCTATAACCAAGACCAAGGGGCATATTTACTAATAAACAACTTTTCAAAATATTAAAGTACACAAAAAATTACCTATGGGTCATGTTGACAGTTTTTCGCTAATAGGTCTGCTTTGTAAGTATTTATTACTTGAGGTTCCCAAACTTGACTGTTTTGCCAACCTGACTGTCCCTTCTCAACCTGTCAGTTAGAGTTTCTAATGCTAACAGACTACTGTTGCACAAATATGGCAGCACCCACATAGAGGAACATGGGGGATCAGATAGGTAACATAAAATCATCAGTAAATACTTTTATGTTAAAATTATAAAGAGCATGCAGAGACAAAGTTGTGATACATGTTAAAAAGGTTTAATTTCAGGTATCACTATCTCTTTAAAAACAGTGGCATACTACACCACACATTGCCAGGCTTCAACGTGTAAAAAATGGCATACATTTTTTATGGGTATTTTCTTAGAGTGACTTCAGCAGGAAGCAATGTAAAAAATAGGAATTAAATCTGGAGTTCGCATGGTGAAATTTTTCACCAAGTTTCGCTGCAAAAATGATGCCAGTAGACTCGTCACACATCAAAAATTCATCACACAATTTGTCGCACGTCAAATAAATATTTGTCGCCCATAAACTTCATGACTTCAAATTTTAGCCGTTTCGCGAATTTTTGGCAAAGTAAAACAGGTCAGATTCGCCATCACTAGCCTTAAGACAACGCGTAATACTGCAGTTTTGTCCTGCAGGGACAGTCAAGATGGTGGTCTGGTATTGTGTAATATATCTATAGCTTTATTACATCATTTCTTTAGCTGAGATAGCATGTGCATCTACAAAATAGTAAAGCTAGGTCCATAAAGAACATATATAATTCCCTCACACCAGAACAGCAGAGATCGCAATATGCCAATGTATTTAGGTATAAATATATAAATATATTTAACACAAAAGAAGAGCTGTTCTTATCAATGCATTTCTTCTTATTTACTAAGAATGACTTTAGATTTAGAAACTAATTTAAAAACAAATATTTGAAGCAGATACAATTAAGGCAAATACAAAATAAGAAAAACATTTAATTTGATTCCTTTCTAAAAGTCTTTCAAAAAAAACCCATGCTGTGCTACTACACAGGAATAACATCCTAGGTATTTAATATAGCTGACAGTTTCTCTCAACCACTCATAACATTCCTTCCTGTCTCATTGTTACAGGCAGAAGAGAAGCCTGTAATTGAGTGGTACGAAACATGTGCCCTCCTTGCTAGAAGATGACAGATGGATTATAAAAACTTCAAAGTAGCATTTGGAGCACCAAGGGAAAGCTAGCGGGTATTTGAACTTTCTGTCTATACCCAGGAGACAATGGCACTCTGACATGGTGCATATATCAAGCAATGGTGTAAGTAGATAGACATAATCTTTCTTTTCAGTGTATATTTAACATTCTGTTATGAACAAGTTTCCTTTGAGCTAAAGTGTAGCCCATTCTAAAAGCAATGATCACTACCTTAAAAGCTCAACGTCATTTATTTTTGTGAAAGAATCTCTACCATTTCACTTTTTTGTACAGCCATCACTTGTTATTCCTTTTCCTATGCATGTTCAAGGCCTAATGTCAACCGTGTTTGTGGAACAATGCCTTACTTGAACAGGATTATAATATGAAAAATGTACTTCTTTAATGGTGTAATTGATATGGGTATGAAGTAAGGATGTCACCAAGGTCACCTTCTAAGCCATTAATCATAATGCATTTATTTTGCAATACAGAGAAGTACAGAAACTTGCTTTTCTGGCAGACATGATTATAACAGTGTTATATACAAAATCTAGGTAGAATATATATGTGTGTGTGTGTGTGTTTATATATATATATATATATATATATATATATATATATATATATATATATATATATATATATACTGTGTATATATATAAATAACAATGTTTAATGAAGGTCCACACAATAAAGAATTTATAATTCTTCAAAAACCCTGAGTGTGGACCTTCATTCAAAATTGTCCATTCTTCTACTATATGTGGTGGACTGCACCCAGGCAAATTGGACTGATTTAATCTTCAGGAATCAAACAGTGCAACCAGACCCACAGTAGTGTGACCGAACTTAAACCCCTTAGTTTCCACCCCCACAACTTCCTTGTGCCAAAAGTGGTTGCCTAGCGACCACAGGAAGTTTACATCGTCGGCATGTCACATGTTGCAACTGTTCATGCAGACATGTGTGTGTATAATGCAGCAGACATAATCCATGTATGCGCTAGAAGTCTAACAGTAGATAGAAAAAAGAAATAACAGAAATTTTAGGCTTATATGAGAAAGTTAAAAATGCCACACCAAAAAGTCACATCAAGCAAAATGCAGAGGTAAAACTACTCTTTAATGCCATACCCTTTTAACAAGCAATCTTAAGCGCCCGAGTAACGAGTAATGAGTGTGTGCATTTCTGCATACCAAGTCTCCATACCTTACACATGCCGTTGCTAGGCATACGTCCATAGTTACCAGAAGCATAAAGCCATTTTTTCATAGAGTGATACAGGACTTATGTCAGGCAGTGGTGGATGCGTGCATCCCTGCACACCAAGTCCCCGTACTTCACCAAAATGCGAGCCGTTACTAGGCAGCACACCCTTAGTTACCGTGAGCTCCCAGAACTTGTTATGCCCATTAGGCAGGACTGCTAAGAGGTATCTTAGTTAACCTCTGTATTAAATTAGTGCATTAACTGCACTTGTGGCTAGTTTATAAGCAGTACCTACAAGACAACAGATGATGGGTACTTATATACATATCCACATGCCTGAAATGCCATTACACTCCTTGTATTTTATGGGATACTTTAACCAAAAGTGAGTACTTAGACCTATACCCACATGCCTAGAATGCAACTGTACTCCTTCTATTGTAAAGAATTGCTGGAACCAAAAAGGGTAGGCTGGTATGGGTATATGCATATCTATTGTGGCAAAATTTAGAGTGAGATATCAGTGATAGAGGAAGTGTGTGCAGGCTTTTACATACAAAACCAGCCTATTAAGGTACTAAGTATTTAACTAACAAGGGACAAAACGTAATTTAAGGTACTACCAATGTTAATAAGGGTAAGCAGAAATCCACATAAGACTGGTCATAGTTAGAGAAAGCAGTTTAGGGCTGAGGTTTCATAGAGCCCCTTCGGGGTCACAGTTTCCAGTTTATGTATCCAGTGTGTTTCGCGCCTAAGTAGCGCTGTATCTCTGTTACCTCCCTGTGATAATGGCGGTTGAAAGTCTATGGCCATACAACTGAATGTGGGCAAGGAATGTCCAATTTTCAAAAAAATGCCTTGTGACCAGTTTCTTTGCCTCCCTTTCTTTTAGTGCTTTGCTTAATGCAGAACAATGGTTGCCTATTCTTTCCTTCAGTGTTGTGTTGGTTATAACCACATAGTACAACCCGCAAGGGCAAGTCACAATGTAAACCACGAAAGTAGATGTGCAGGAGAGTCTCCTCAGGATTGTATACCGTTTACCAGTATGAGGATGGGGGAAGTCTGGATCAAGCAGTAGACATCTATATGTTATACAATCTGGGCACCTATAGCACCCAAGCTTGCATGGATAACCAATTGCCACCAATCGTTGGTCTCATAAAGAGGTCAGTTCTAACCAGAATATCTCTTTGTTTAAATCCAAACATGGGTTTAGATGCCTGATGGAGGGACAAGCTCTCATCCATGTTAAGAATTGCCCAATTATTGTACACAATGTGTTTGAGGTCCTTGGAGGCATATGAAAATGTGGTTGTACAAATTAATGACAGTTGTATAGATGAGCAGTTCTGTTTATAGTCAAGAAGATCATTCTAACTAAAAGTGGCTGCTCTAGTCACCTGTGCCTGCAGTTACTCTTCCTCGTACCCCTTTTGTAAAAATCTATCATAAGTCTCCTTAAGTTGTTTTTGTGCAGTGTTGGGGTCACTGTTGTTCATTACATTTCTCAAAAAAGGTGAATAGGGAATACCTCTCAGGGTAGAAGGTGGATGATTGCTGGCAGCATGGAGAATGGTATTGCAGTCAGTGGGTTTTCTAAATAGACGTGTCCCTAGTCTGTCACCTGATCTATACATCCGAAGGTCTAAAAAAATCAATAGTCTGGGCATCATATGTGAGAGTCAGTTTAACTGGAGTATCCAGCCTGTTGAGCACTTGGTGAAAATATAAAAGTGCCTCACTGTTACCCTTCCAGATAAACAGCAAATCATCAATGTAGCATAGGTACAAGACAATATGAGGTTTTGCCCTAGGTATTATGTGTGTTTGCTCAAACTGTGAAATGAACAAGTTTGTGTAGGATGGTGCTATAAATTTTGACAATGAAAAACATGACTTCCAGAGCATGTTCTCCAGATAAAGTTAACTGTCTACAGTTTTAAAAGGGGCTGTGAGGGACTGGTGGTCTAGTGAGCCGGCGGGGAAGCCCGCCGCGCCTTCTGCGGGGCCGCCTGCCACGCTGCTCCTTTTCCATTGAAGTGCCGGTTTCTTAGGGCGTGTTACTGCATTAGCTCCTGGCAGCTCAACATCATAGAATGAACTATGAATTCTTCATTGTACCAGAAGATGCTTGATACAATTCTGAGTAGTAGGATAAAAATTATCCAAAGTAATTTCAAAGACTGGTATAAAAACCTATTTGAGAGTGTTTTGGCCAAAGAAGTCAATACCAAATATAAGAGCCACGGGTTTACAAATTACGAATGTAACTTTCCATTGCATTTTGTTCACCTGCATCACTGTTTGAAAGAAGGTGAAATATTGCCTAAGTGCTGGTTAAGAATTATGAACAAATTGTAAGTGACCTGTCAGTGTGGTATAGTTGTTACATGTTTGATATGTATGAAAGGGCTGAAACGTCAGATTGAAGTTCTGTAAATAAATTATTATTTTACTTTATAAGCCCTGAGAGTGTGGATTCTTTGTGAAGTATTGCGTAAATTTTTGATGCTTCTGCACCCAGGCACACAAATTGATTTTGTCGAGAGTGCTGGTAGCCCTTTGGAATGTGTATATATATATATATATATATATATATATATATATATATATATATATATAACAAACAAGGGAAAGTTGTGCTCACCCCTATTTTTTAAAACCATTAGGCGGGGGTGCAATGAGGGTGTGACCACAAAATACATATAGTCAACTACAAGAGGTCCTCTGCACTCAACCCATTATCAATATATTTAAGACAGCGACATTTTGTGCATACTGCTACTAAAAAATGCCTTACCCTTTAAACAAAACAGGGATTGTTTGTCCATAAATTGCAATATATGTAAGCTAGCCAACTATGTCAAAGTCATCCCATATCTGGCCAGTCCTACGCTTAATTTTCATCTGATTCATTAAGAATTCTATTGCTTCATTATACATTTTACAAATTGCGGGGGTGCAATGAGGGTGTGACCACAAAATACATATAGTCAACTACAAGAGGTCCTCTGCACTCAACCCATTATCAATATATTTAAGACAGCGACATTTTGTGCATACTGCTGCTAAAAAATGCCTTACCCTTTAAACAACACAGGGATTGTTTGTCCATATATTGCAATATATTTAAGCTGGCCAACTAAGTCAAAGTCATCCCATATCTGGCCAGTCCTACGCTTAATTTTCATCTGATTCATTGTAGTTGTAGTCTCTTGTAGTTGACTATATGTATTTTGTGGTCACACCCTCATTGCACCCCCGCCTAATGGTTTTAAAAAATAGTGGTGAGCACAACTTTCCCTTGTTTGTTATAGTTTATACAGGAGCAGTGACCAGCTCCATGTTGTAGCTCCCACCCTTCCCAGCTATAGTCAGGTGATCCCACTGGTGTCTAATAAAAGGGCAGCCAAGTTTGGGAGGTTTACTTTGAAAGCAGCTAGTAAGTTACAGGTAAAACTTAGTCCCTTTGTAAAATGTATAATGAAGCAATAGAATTCTTAATGAATCAGATGAAAATTAAGCGTAGGACTGGCCAGATATGGGATGATTTTGACGTAGTTGGCCAGCTTAAATATATTGCAATCTATGGACAAGCAATCCCTGTGTTGTTTAAAGGGTAAGGCATTTTTTAGTAGCAGTATGCACAAATGTCGCTGTCTTAAATATATTGATAATGGGTTGAGTGCAGAGGACCTCTTGCAGTTGACTATATATATATATATATATATATATAAAACCTCGTAGGAATTCTGCACACCATTACTGGAAACAACTGACCCGAGTGCTACTCACAAAGATGTAGTTAAATGCAATGCTTGGCAGCGTGAGTGCACATCAGGAGCCTTTAGACAAAAAGATGTTTTTTTAAAAATAAAAACTTTTATTAGAACATTTTAAAAATTGGCCAACGTTTCGGTCTCCATCTAAGACCTTTGTCAAGACCCATATATATATAGTTATATACACACAAGTACACATATGATCTATGGGTTGGCGTGAGGCTGGGAGCGACCTTTTTGTCTAGGAAGTAGGAGAGAAAGTCGTGAGAAATCATACAAAACACATTGAGGTGTTTCTTTATTGTTTTCAGTTGCATAAGTAGTGTAAACTGCAGTGATGGCAGACCCAACCATTAGTGCCATGCTACACTGGTTTGCGGAAATTACGCTTTTAGAGAGCAACAACAATATCTTATTTCTTTACATTTGATGGACATTATTATCCATAAAAGCTGTTTAGTTTGGTTCAAATTAAAAAAATATATATAGCATTCTTCTTTCTCACTTGTTGACATTTCCTCCAACATCCTGTCTGGCTTACTTTTACTATGTATTTCATTTGCAGCTTCTTTGACTATATCCCACAAAAGTTATAGTTTCAACACATTTATGAATGTCTGCAGTTGATGCCTATATATAATGATAACCAAATGAATAGATTCTCCAATGCTACATTTGACTAAAGAAGGAAAGGAAAGTTAATATAACAGAATATTATTAATTTTGTAATGGCAATCTAAGATTGACGTGAAAAGATTAAACTAAATTTCTTTTATTCACAGGTAACAGCACATGCTCAAAAGAAGCACTGCAGTGGAAATCTCACTTTGATCCCAAAAAAGCAAAATGACAGATTTGCAAATCTTCAAAAGACTAAATTTGCAGCACAATACTTCATGCTCTAACAGCTACATAACTAGCTGTACTTGTATCAACAATGAGATCACTTCAAATGAAATCTTGCCTAATTGGCTTGGTTTGCCTTAAAAATCTTGTATTTAGAAGCAATCATATATGGGCAAAACAAGATATTTCACACTTAAAAATCCTGATGTATTACAATGATGCAAACATCAGTACATGCAGTACCATAAAAAGTAAAAAAAGACATTTTGCAATTAATGTTGTTCCAAATTATTTATACATTCTTCTCTTTTCTGCCTAATCTCCTTTAATCTGCTGGATGATGGAAGGAGACCTTGGACAGAACTGTTGCATCTGTGTTTTCTAATAGCTTTATAAATCCAATGGCTGTGGTAAAAATGTGTTCTTTCCTGTAAAACTTCTAATTAAGGTAAAAAAAAAGTTTCAAACTATTATGGTATAGTTAAGTCCCCATTTTATATTCTTTGTGCTGCGTCATAGATCACCTGACCAGAAATACTGCAGTTCTATCTATAATAGGAAGAATTATAGAAGCTAAATACAGATCTTTGTCTGTTAATTGGCTCATGTGACCATATATGGTTTGTTTAGCTTGTTTGGGTGCACTGTGAATCCTAGGATCCCAGGGAACAGGCCTTTTTTCTTCAAAATCTCAATTTTCTTTTAAGCATTACCCAATGGCACATACTATTAAAAAAGTATATTATTATGAAAATGGTTTATTTACATGAAGCAGGGTTTTCAATATGAGCTGTTTTATGTAATATATTTTTACATCTACATTGTTCAGGGATATAGTTTTGCTTTAAGATGCTGATTTGGCCCCTTCAGATTGAAGGTGGCCATACACGGGCCGATAAAAGTTGCCGACAGACCGCGTCAGCAGCTTATTGGCCCGTGTATGCGGCCCCCCGACGGGCTTCACCGGTCGAGATCTGGCCGAAAGTCGGCCAGATTTCAATCGGATGGGACAAAAAAACCCGTTGGATCGCGGCTGCATCTATTCATTGATGCGGTCCCACGAACCGACCGCCCGTTAGGCATCGTTCAGCCCGATATTGCCCACCTCAAGGTGGGCATATTGGAGGGAGATCCGCTCGTTTGGCGACATCGCCAAACGAGCGGATCTCTCCATGTATGGCCACCTTAAGTCATCAGCTTATCTGCCCATGTATGGGGCCCACTGACAGACCTGCCTGAGAGATATCTGCTTGTAAATCAGGAAGAGAAAAATCAGGCATGCTGATGCAGATCTCTTTGATGGGTCTCCAAATGCCCCATTGAATAAGCAGAGTGTCATGTGTCATGTGGGTGACCAAATCGGGCCCAGATCCTCTCATTTGCCAATCTCAAACTAGCAGATCTCACCATGTATGGCCACCTTTAGTTTGTAAGTTTGTCTTGTCTGTGCTGCTAAATTCTCATTGTCTACAACCCAATCACTACCCATAACCCACATAAAGTTATAAACCTCATACAGTTTCTAGAAACTAGAAAGGCATGTTCTGGTGACTTAACGGCCATTTTCTACCAGTGGAGACTTATGGCTAGTAGAACAGGGCATACATAGGGCATACCTGGGAAAATGAAAAAGCATTCTCATAAACTGAACAGAAAGAAACTGCAAAACTACATGTGGTTTTGGCACCCCCGCCCCTTTAAAAATCGGTTTTGGTCTGGACAGTCTCTCTCTCTCTCTCTTAAAAGTCACGAGCGGGGAGGATAAGGCCAGTAGAACCAATGCGGTCTTCTTGGCAATCTCTCTCTTCTAAAAGCTAATGACAGGGGGAGGAAGAAGCCCTCTGACTGAAACCAATGCCTAGGACAGGACACTTATCTCAAGAAATGATACCATGCAGGGAGGTGCCACCCTTTGAATACTATGTCCTGTGATGATTTGCCTTGATGTAGGTATGATGGCTTACAAATTTTATGATCATAATTTTTTAACTATAAACCAAAGTTTTTGTAATGCACTTGCATAGATACTGGATTACTTATGAGACAGGGGACCAGGGAATGTGCATTGATCAATCCCCCTCTTTTTTGTATGCTCAAAGCAGAATACAACATCTGTTCCCAAACTGTAGGGCTAACCAAAGCAATGAATATGGTAGGAGCAGCCAAAAGACAATTATGGTGAGTTTTGGGCTGGTAGCTTTTTTGATGTGCTTAGAACTACATTATTGCTGGGTTTTGTGCAATACCTCAAAGTTTTCGGGCAAAAAAGCATTAGAAATCACAGTTTTCGGGTACAAAATCCGAAAGAAATGTGAAAATATGATTTTTTTTCCTGCAAAGCAAATTTTCGGGAATATGGAATAATAAATAAGCGTAAAAAACCTGAGCGGATGTTTTTGGAGTTTGTAGTAGAAAATGTTGAGATAAAACCGGACTTTGCTAAATAACCCCCAAAGAGTGATGTGTTTCACATACAAAATTGGTCTGTTCTTTATGACTTTTAATAAAAAAAATAAAAGCTGTTTTCTGAATAAAATAGGAGAAGTAGTGTGTCATGGATGTTTGGTGGACCACAGTGAACATGTGTGTATATTGTTTTGTATGTATAAATAGATAGAAATATATATATATATATATATATATATTGAATCATTTAAGAGCACTCACGGGTATTGTGAAGAATAATTTTTATGGGGTAGACTGTAACACTCCAATAAAAATTATTCTTCACAATACCCGTGAGTGCTCTTAAATGATTCAATATGCTATCCCCTGAAGCAGCACCCGGGGCCTGATGTTTTGAGGGTGAGTGCCGGTTCTACTATATGATTATATATATATATATATATCCCTATCATTCAGAAATGCCCTACTGGATAAATAGCCCAGGCAGTTTACAGCTTACCAGATGGCTAAAATACTAAGATCTGCATATTTATCAAGGTCAGGATATGCGAATGCAAAATACTATCTTTTTTTTTTTTTTAATATAAATTATTGGTTTTCCTAATCATTCTCTGCAGCAACTGAAAATGATATATGGAGAAAAGAAAAATGATAGCTATTTTTAGTCATGGTAGTGGTCAGTAGTCTATGCTTTAAAAGCTCTGCATTCTTTTGTAACCTTGGAAATCAATCAGAAATGGGAAATTGCAGTGGTTGTTTGAAAGTGTGTGTTGTTAAAATTACCTTATGAATTGTATCGATATAAATTATGTATCATTGCTCCTTTAAGATGGATGCACACAGAAACAAAAAAATCCCATCCACTTTTAAATATCTATCTGGACGCATGTTTTATGGGAAAACTACAGGTCACATATTGTTCATTTTGCTTGTGTACATCTGCTGGCTGAAAACAATGCTCCATTTTAATGAAATCGTCAGCCTTTCAAAGCAAAGAGTCATACTCACGGCTGCTCTGCATAAATTAGAATTTAGTCGATAATGATATAGGGTAATAGCATGAAAATTAGATTAATACATTATCAGAGATGCTTCTGGACATCTGGGCTTTTGGAGAAAACACTAAAATTATAGAATATCTGAAAGACAAAACAACTTCATGTTTAAGTGCAGTAGTAGTTCTTTAGTTAGAGAAACACAAACATTTTCATTTAATGCTCTTTTTGAAGAAGGCATTTTAAGATATTTATGATGGCAATGATAGGAGTATGTAGAAGGAGAGAATTTATCAATCGCTTCCTACAGTATCAACAGCTAATGCTCATTTGGTAAACTGGACAGACTTCTACAGTGACAAAGTGGCATTTCTTTTCCATAGAAATCCAATAATATGTGTCACTTGATTTATGTCAGTGATAACATAGATTATATGCCACATCTGACCTTCGATATTTTGGCTAAATAATGCAGCTTTTATCGCTTCTACATTAAAGATTTTATACATTGTCTGTGACACTGAATTACATTTTTCTTCTTGTTCTTTATATCACTGTATTCCTAAATAAAAATGCAGATATTCATAAGCAGCAAAAAAGCTATTGAAGCAGACTATAGTGCGGCAGTTCTGGGATAAATCAACATAAATTTTATTTCACTTTTATTTGATAAATTTGTCGTTAAAGCTACTTCCATAATATTGTGACTTTACCCTGTTAATAATATTATTGGGTGTTGACTTCAGCCCAGTTCATAGCAATCATGTTTAAGAATGTAACCCTCAAAAATTTACATTTATGGAGGTTAGATTTCTAATCCAGTTTATAATAAAACAACATTTTTATGGGTGAATGAAGAACTAGCAAAATGCACTAGCTATTCTATACTAGTACTCGTGACAATTTCTAGAGATTTTCAATCATGAAAATCATTAAGTAAACGCAATAGGCTGGTTTTGCTTCCAATAAGGATTAATTCTATCTTAGTTGGGATCAAGCACAAGGTATGTATAGTTTTATTATTAAAGAGAAAAAGGAAATCATTTTTAAAAATTTGAACTATTTGGATAAAATTAAGTCTATGGGAGACAGCCTTTCTGTAATTCAGATCTTTCTGGATAACGGATCCCATACCTGTATATGATATCTGAAATTCTAAAGGCAAAGTTCATCATCTACCTTTTTAATTTTCTAAAGGGAGTCCAGAGTTAAGCTAGCCAGTGGCATTTTTATTTGCTTGGCACCCAGACCTCTGGAGTCTTTACCAGACCTGTTTGCACCATGTTATCATTTTTGTGTCCATTATGCATGGGTGAATTTGATTCCTCTACTTGCCATTTATTACTATACTAGAAGTTACTACATGTCTATATTGAAGCCTAAGCAAAAACAAACAAATACAAAAAGTATTGTAGAAGTGATACCTATATTGGCTAACAATAAAAATACATGTCAGGCAAAATACAAATGAAAACTAGAAAGGCACAGCATATATACTGTTAGATCAGTGAAAGTTATTCATGGGCAATACATTAGAAAGTTACAGATAGATAGAGATCAATTGTAGAGATAAAACAATGAATTAGGGTGGGTTGTAAAAAGTCCAGGGCGCAAATTCACTAAGCGCCGAAGCACTGAACGCTAGCGTCAATTCGCTAGCGTTTGGCATTTTCGGTACTTTGCAAATTCACTAACGAACGCTGGCGTAAATTCGCTAGTGTTACTTCGCACCATTACGCCAGGCGAATTTTCGCTAGCGACGTAACTACGCAAATTCACAAACTTGGGCAGTGTACTGAACGCTACCTTTTACGCTAGACTTCCTTCGCCACCTCAGACCTGGCGAAGCACAATAGAGTAGATAGGGATTGTTTCAAAAAAAGTCACATTTTTTTCTAAGTCCCAAAAAACGCTGGCGTGTTTTCTACATGATGGGTGATAGGCTGAAAAAGATCAAAAATATTTTTGGGGCTCCCCTCCTTCCCCCCTACATTTCCTGACTCATGGCAACTTACCTAGACAGTGGGCACATGTGTAGGGCAAAATAAAATTTTTATTTGCTGATTTGAAGGTTTTCTAGGCATTTGTAGTGCTAATACATGTTCCTCCATTGAAATTTGAATTTGGCGCCGTATGCAAATGAACCATCGCTAGCGAAACTTCGCTTTGCTTTGCGAATTAACGCTAGCGCAACTTCGCAAACTTACGCTACCCCTGTGCGTAACTTCGGATTTTAGTGAATTTGCGGAGCGCTGGCGAAAATACGCCTGGCGAAGTGTTGCGAAGTGCGGCGAAGTTGCGCCTAGCGCAACTTCGATTCTTAGTGAATTTGGGCCCAGGAGTCTGGATTCAGTCAGGTCACATAGTGTGATATGAAACCTGACCCTAAATTAAGGCCCTGTCTTAATATGTTAAATAACTCCATATATTTGAATTCATAAATCTGCCTTTCCCGTTCAGTTTTAAATTTCCTTTTCAAAATTAAGACCTGCAAGTCCTGAAGACTGTGATTTTGACTGCAGAAGTGTTGCCCCACTGGTGTATCACATGATTTGGTGTTGATTTTATGTCTGTGATGGTTCATCCATGTGCGCAATTTTTGTCCTGTTTCACCAATGTATATGCCTCTGTAGAGCACCGAGTACATGTTATCATGTATACCACATTGGATGAAGCACACGAATAGTAGTCCAGAATGGTGTATACTTTTTGTGTATTCGGTATAGCAACTTAATCTTTGCACAGGATGTATCTGTTGCTGTTGCAGGGAAATGTACCTGCTTTAGTTGTTTAAGGAAGCGCACTTCTGACAATCATTTTCCTCAGATTAGGTGGTTGTCCATAAAACAAGAAAGGTAGTTCCGGGAACATTTGTTTTAGTCGGGTATCTGTATGGAGCATGGGTTGCAGGTCTCTGGCTATTTTTCTAATAATGTTCATTTGTGGGTTGTAGGTAACTACAATAGGTACCCGGTTGTTTTCTGTCTTTTCTTTGTAATCCAAGAGTGTGTCTCTGGGTATTTGAGTTGCTGTGTGGACTTGATCATTAATAACCTGCGGATGGTATCCCTGATTAACAAAAGTTTTCCGTAAGGAATGGAGATGTTTATTTCTGTCATCAAGGTTTGAGCAAATCCGGTTGTATTTCAGAGCCTGGCTAAACACAATTGATTTTTTTAAATGACGAGGATGAAAAATGTCCCTCATAAGATATGCAGGACGGCCTGTTGGTTTTTGGTATAGGGATGTTTGTATGGTTCCGTTTTTGATGTAGATGGTTGTATCCAAGAAGCTGATGTGTGAGTAAGAGTGGTTAAGGGTGGAATAGGTTAAATCTTTTGTGGAATGCCAGTAGTTCTCTTTCTGATGCTGTCCATATGATAGTGTGTCATCTATATACCGTAAATAGGTTAAAGGCCTGGTGTTGCAGGAAGCCAGGAAATTTTCCTCTAACTGGGCCATAAATAGATTGGCATACTGAGGTGCCATTTTGCTTCCCATAGCAAAATGGCAACTCACTGATCTAACGGTATATATGCTGTGCCTTTCTAGCTTTCATTTCTATTTTGCCTGACGAAGGGGTCTTGGTGCTCCGAAAGCTTGCAATGTATTTTTATTGTTAGCCAACATAGGTATCACTTCTACAATACTTTTTGTATTTGTTTTTTTATTTGTTAGTTTTAACTTAGAAATATTGTGTAAATTATTTGTCAATGTGTTCAATAAACCTTATACTGCTCTACATTACTACATGTTCGAAGGTGGAGTTGCACCTGCTCTGCATGAAGAATATTATTATTGTCAGGGCACATCTACTAAATGGCTGTATTACCACAAGTAGTAACAATGACACCCAAACCAAGTCAAATTCCACACCAACACTCTGACATCTTCTCTGCTCCATCCAATCACTCAATGAAATATCTATCCCTACAACCCAGGTTCCACTACAGGTGCCACCCTACTCTGAAAAATTTCTATCCAGACACTTCCACCGCTGCTCACAAAATATCCACCAACCTTCTCTCTAATCTAGCTATGACAATCTCATCACAATGCTGCACGGCTTTCATCCAGCTACAGAATTCTCAATTTAACAATAGAAACGCACTATCCCACCACAAAACCTCCCATGAGACGTCCACATAAAATGACAAACAAGGACTTTGTTCTGCTTAATTCTTGTTCAGTCATCCATGCTTGTCACAGAGAGGAGTAGATAAAATATTTACATACCAAAGCTGGAACCTTAGATGAACAAAATGCTTTACAAGCTGTAAGGTATGAATGAAAGTTGCTATTAAGTAGATGGCTTTAATATTGTGAAAAAGGAGCACAGCAGCCAAACCAACCCAATAACATGGAATACTACGAAAATTTAAGCTGCAGAAGAATAACTTTATGTTCAGATGATGAGGAATGTATAAGGACATACACCATTACTAATTAAAATAATAGGCAGCAAGTATGTTCAGCACAAATCATATTTATTGTACTAATCTAACAGATAAAAATAATTATTACAATTATAGCTCCATAGTCACTCATCTTTTTGTTGATGGGATAATTTACCCAACAACTAGACAGCAAGGCTAATAATTCAAACCCATGTTATAGTAAAAGTGAATTTGCAGTCAATTCAACCTGGTGCCCTTGGCTACTGCCTGCTAAAGACAGGCACTTTCTATCTATCCCATGCAATCAGCTTTGAGGGTCCAAAAACCTACATAATACAACTTCAGTGCGATCTGTCCTCTCAGAAGCAATTCTATTTTTCTAAGCAATTGGCATTGCAGAATCCTCTGTATTATGGGAGGCACATTTATCAAAGGTTGAATTTCAAATTTATGTGAGTTTTTAAAAACTCCCATAAATTCAAAAATCTACCAATCTAAATTTATTCATAAATTTAAATTTTTAAAACTCGCGAGAATTAAATCAACCCCAAATCTCATTTGTTTCGAATTTAAAAAACTCGACTCCAGTTATTTCTTTGAAAAAAAACTCAAATGTCTGCAAACAACTCCAAATTGATCCCTGGACCTCTCCCATTGACAGCTATTCAGCAGGTTTAAGGTGGCGAATAGTCGCATTCTTAAAGGGCCAGAATATGATAAATCTCGAAAATTAAATTACATTTTTTTCTAAAAAAAAGTCGAATAGAATTTGAATAACTCCCTAGTCGAATTTGACAGTTTTGACCACAAAATTTGAAATTTTAATTTATAATTTGAATTTTCAATTCGACCCTTGATATATCTGCCGTTAATGTCACATGCACATTAAAATACATTGAGGTTCAATAGCTGTTTACTTTTAAAAGTCAATTAGACCTGTGTTGTTTGTCCATAAGATGAACATTTTGATAAACACACAGCTCTAAATAACTAGGAAATACAATACATGTATTTTTTCAATTCGACCATTGATATATCTGCCCTTAATGTCATATGCACATTAAAATAAATTGAGGTTCAATAGCTGTTTACTTTTAAAAGTTTATTAGACCTGTGTTGTTTGTCCATAAGATAAACATTTTGATAAACACATAGTTCTAAATAACTAGGAAATACAATACATGTATTTTTTCAAGAGCAATTATAAGATTTACACAGAAACCTTTAAATCATTAAAGACTTCAATACTGATAGGGTTAAATCTATTGAGCTTTGAAAAGATTGAACAGCTGAGCTGTATTGCCAATAGGTCAAATATGGCACATATTTAATCTTCATATTGTCAAAAATCAAGCACAATACAAATGATGGACTCAGTACTGAAATACAACTGGTAATTCATAATTGCGAAGATAATTTAACAATACATTTACGATGCAAATAAATATAATGCTAAACAGCTTTTTAACATTTTTTCCCCATATACTCTAAAAACTGTTTTAAAAATGTAATAATTATGGAGGCATAATGCAGACATAAAGCCATTATACGGGCACATAAATCAAATTTTGTAGTTAAAAGTATTCGCAAATTTTGGATCCAGACACAAATGCCATAGACCACTAGTACCTCAAGGAGTCTGCACAAACTATCCCTCCTAACGACTATTCCCACAACTAATGTTTTTGGTGAAAATATTTTTTATTAATAAATATGTACTTCATAAATACATTATGAATTGTACATGTACATGTTTTTAAACATTAGGCAAATCAAGTCTGTTTAAGCTTGTTGTAAATACAAAACCTTCAGGTATTGTTATCAGAACGTCCTAAATATTTGTAATAGCAATGTAGAAGCTCCCAATCATGAACAGATGGAAATGTCTGTGTACTACTAAACAAAACTATGAGGCATGTTTACTAACATTGGAGATAAATATCTAGAGAGATTTCTGGAGATGTTGCCCATAATAACCAATCAGATCTTTTCTTTTGTTTTCTAACTTATATGTGGCTGTTTAAATCTAATGGCTGATTGGTTGCCACAAGCAACATCTCCAGGTAGAGTGTACTGTTTTGTGTCAACTGCAAACCTGCTTTCCCTACTATATCCGCACAGATTTATAACTTCTTTCAATGTCTTTCGTTATTCCCAAGTCACATGACTGTTGTTAAAAACTCTGCTTTTACCCCACTAGAGTATGTGCAAACCTAGTTTAGAATGGTAACTAGCACAGATGCATTTTGTAACATGTCACACTGGGAGTGGGTCATAAAAATTATACTAAGGGGACTTAATGACATCAACAAATTTTATGTGGACCTTACATATTTGTGCACATCTGCAGCTGAAAACAATAAAAATAAGTTCCACCAATAAATGCACATTAGCGGAACCATGTTTTCAAAAGAAATACCGGAATGGTTACTTAATGGTTATATTATTCCTGGTAATGCTGCAGAACATTGTGGAAACCCTTCTGCATTTGTCATTATATTTCAGGTATCTATCTGAATATACATTGTATAATTATGATACATTATTGTGCTGCTAATGTTGCCCTTGTGAAATGACAAATGTAATAAAAACACTATGTATCTTTCCATAAACATTTGCAAAAAACTCTGCTACATTGTTCTACATATTTGCAATATAATTTAATATTTACAAACATATGAAAAAGTAAGACTGCATTTAAAGAAATCTAATTTTTGAATCAACTGTTCATCTTTTCAGCTCAGAACTGGAAAGACTCCCTAGCTGGAGTAAAGATGTAGATTCCCAGATAATTTCCCTCTCCCCTTCCTTCTTTATGCCTTCCTTTCTCTTTTTTAAAGGGATACTGACATGGGAAAAAAATGTTTTCAAAATGAATCAGTTAATAGTGCTGCTCCAGCAGAATTCTGCACTGAAATCCATTTCTCAAAAGAGCAAACAGATTTTTTTATATTCAATTTTGAAATCTTACATGGGGCTAGACATTTTGTCAATTTCCCAGCTGACCCTGGTCATGTGACTTGTGCTCTGATAAACTTCAATCGATTCATTTTGGAAAAAAAAAAATTCCCATGACAGTATCCCTTTAAACTGTTAAAATTCAATAAAAAGCATTCTATAAAAATAAAAAAATTAAAAAGATTTAGATTCCCACTTGTGCATCTCATAAACATTTAAAATAGCCTTATTTATAGGGTGTATATTTAATAAGCTAGGGTTTTAAATATTAAAGGAACAGTAACACCAAAAGAATTTAAAGGAGAAGGAAAGGTTAAAACTAAGAAAGGTCCATCTAAATATACCAGTAAACCCCCAAAGTAATGCTGCTCTGAGTCCCCTCTCAAAAGAAACACTCAATTTCTTTCCTTCTATTGTGTACACATGGGCTTCTGTATCAGACTTCCTTCCTTCAGCTTAAACCTCATTGCCCTGGGCAAGAGCATGCTCAGTTTGCTCCTCTTTCCCCCCCCTCCCATTTTCTGCTGTAATCTGAGCCCAGAGCAGGGAGAGACTCGGGCAGGAAGTGATGTCACACCATGTTAATACAGCAGCTCCTATCCTAAACAAACAGAGAGTTTCTAGAGCTTTTTACTCAGGTATGGTAAAACATTCTACAGAATAAATATAGCATTCTAGCTTGCACTATTGCAGCTAATCTATTGGCAATAAAATGCCTCCGTAGCTTTCCTTCTCCTTTAAGTGTTCTAAGGTAATTAACATATAATATACTGTTAGCATGCACTGGTAAAACTGGTGTGTTTGCTTCAGAAACACAACTATAGCTTATATAAAAACGCTGCTATGTAGTCATAGGGGCACCCATTCAAAGCTGAAAAATGAGAAAAGGCACAGGATACACAGCTGATAAAAGATAAGCCCTGTCCAATACAATCTGCTATGTAACCTGTGCCTTTCTCCTTTTTTCCAGCTTGAATTGAATAATTGAATAATAATTGAATAATAATTGAATCGAATATGATTTTTTCCAGCCCCCATGAGGACACAGAAGCTTATTTATACAAACTATATATATATTTAAACTTCTTTCTGAAGCAAACACTCCAGTTTTACCAGTGCAGTGCAACAGTACATTACATTGTAATTACTTTGATACACCTCCAGTTTTTGGAGTTACTGTTCGTTTAATAGTTTTCTTCATCAGTCATTATGAGGAACCTTGGCCCTGGATGTCGTAGGATATATACAAATATATATACTTTCTAACAATTGAACTACATTTAAAAGGAAAGGGGGTGTACTTGAACTGAGTCATACAAGGGAAACTATCATCATATAACAACCTCATTCTATTTCTACAATCTAATTTTGTATATACAGGGTCTGTTATTTTCAGATTTCGCATATTTATATAACAGACAAGTTTAACAACCATCTGTTTACATTGCCTTAGCTAAAGCAACTTATATATTTCACTCCTGTTGCAAAATTAGCCACAGGCATCCCAACCAGCAGTATGGTGTAGATAACAGATCATTGATTTGGATGTCTCTTAGATAATGTCCTAAGCATATCTGATATCACTACCATGAAGCAACAAACGGCTTCTGTTGGTGCTCAGACAGGAAAGAGAAATACCCCACGTGTAATAAAAGAACCAAAGTTTGCCTAAATGCAGTAATCCATAGCAACAATATGTTTGCTTATAAACAGGTACCCAGTAAATGCTACATGTTGATTGGCTACTATAGGTGACTAGACCTGTAGCAAACTTTGCTCCTTCTGTTACATAATCTCATGAGTACCAGGAATGTATTTGCCCCATGCAAGCTCAATTCCTTGTCTAGAATTTTTTTGAAATTTGTAATTAAAAGAATACTAATTTAATTAGTCTTCACTGTTTTAATCCCGAGGATAGTATCCCTTTAATTCTTTTTTTATGTGCTTTGTATGAGAGGGATTATCCTGGAAAAGTAAAATGTATGGTTTTCTATGAATCTATGATGCTGACACTTTGTAAATTGAGTTCCGGTGCCTTAGATTCTATGACCTATGAGTGCCAGTGCCTTAGATTCTATGACCTATGGCACATACACAAGAGTTAATAATACTATTTTGGGGAAAAAAGGTTGCCAATATGTTGCATATTAATATAAAATATTGTGTCTGAATGTTCTTCTTTCTGAGCTTGCATTTCTGAACTCAGCAGTAAGCATTAGTGAACAAACTAATTTCTCTCTCAAAAAAAAACATAATTGTCCTCCCAAAGCTGTAATAATGCCCAGTGTCAGAGAGTTTATTTATAACAAGCAGATGGCTGCAGCACACACAAACACACATACAGGACAGTCATGGAAATTAGGAGGTTTCACTTTTTGGGAATATTCAATAAATACTGCAACATGTTCACTATAAAATACATTGCATTCTCTTTGGTTGCTTCAATATTTTTTAGGTTCTTTGCAAATTACAAAGCTCCAAGCATTCACCATTTTTGTTTAGAAGAATAGAAAAAAAAACATAGCAATGTGATGAGGAATTACAACAGACACAAATCATCTAAAGGTTAAATGTTACAGTGTATCTGAGCTTGTGTGGAGTAAAAAAGTGTTGTGCTGGAAATAAAATCCAAATCCACAAATTATCACTAGATGTTTATTTTTTTAAAAGATCACTCACTTTTGTTATTTGAGTAGAAAAGCTGAATTCTTTCGTTATCCCTAGCATCCTCCATGTAGGGTTTTTTTTAAAAAAAAAAAGTTTGTCCTTGTAGTAACCTATAGCACCAATCAGCGGGTAGCATTTACTGGTCACCTATTTAAATGCAAACATCTTATTGGTTGCTATGGGTAACTGCACCTGTGCAAACTTAGTGCCTTTTATTACATATGGGGGTTAATGTATATTATACAATATATGTTTCCAAAGCAAATGTTTCACGTGGTAACTCTTAATTGTTAAGCACGGCACATTACAGAAGTCCCCTTGCTCCTAATCACAGCAGATCAGTTGCTACACTTTTAAACATGGATGCTTTGGGGTGCTTTACTCTTACTAAATTTCATTCAACCATCACTTTATGGCTGATTACAGAAGCATTTGCAAGTGATGCCATAGAGGACAATGTCTTTTTTAACATGGTTTGATCCTGGCCAATGATCTAGAAATCACCCAGTCTCCTTGGCATTGCAATTTGCCGAGTCATAAAGAGATACAGTAACTGATAGTTACTACAATGTAAACTAGAGGGAAACAAATGGGAGGAGCACACAATATACCCTGTGAGAAACAGAGAAGAATGAACAGAAACCAGAGCAATTAGCATCAGACTTTAATAATTAGTGATGGGCTAATTTATTCACCAGGCACGAATTCACAGCAAATTTGCGCAATTCGCCGACAGCAAATAAATCTGCGAAACGCCCGCGAAAATTCGCCAGCAAAAATGGGCGCCGGCGTCAAAAACTAGATGCCGGCACCGTTTCGCAAATTTTTCGCCGTTTCGAAACGGCGCAAATTCGCCCATCACTATTAATTATATTACAGAAAACCTCTGTAAATTTGCAACGACCCCTAAGCTTAGCTTCTCAACAACTGCTCAGAGCCCACTGAGCATGTGAGTGTCATAGACACTTTCCAAGATGGTGACCCCCTGTGACAAGTTTGAAGTCCTGGATCATTGCTGCTATTGAGAAGCTGAAAATTTAGGCTGGCACTATAAGCTCAGTATGTAAAATATGGCATTTTTAACCATATTCATTTTTAGAGTTTAATTTTCCTTTAAGACATCGGGTCATGTGTGCACAGCTTTACACTAACCATCAAGTCTTTCAAGAAACTATACAAAGTTTTTAGAAACTCCTAAACACCAACCAATTTTAAAGTAAAACATAAATAGTAAATAATAATTCCACCTGTACTGAATTTAAATGGCAGGGGTGAACAGTATTAATACCTCTTACCAAAATATTTTGTTTAAACTAACATAATAATTCTGTATGGTAGAGTGCAAATCAATAATCCTATGTCATAACTATTTTAATTATGCCTGGAATAAAAAGCAGCACAGTAATATTTCTTATGCGCAAAATGAAAATTACGTTTCACAATTAAATATTCAATAAAGAAAAATGAAAGGAACAATGTACAGTAAAAGCAAAATGATTTTTATGCATGACTGCTTCTTTAAGTTATATATGGAGGAGAAGATTATTTATTTACTAACAATAGAAGGAAATTACATTTGATTAATGTACTCTTTTCCCTAAAGGCACTGCAATAAGTCCTGTATTTGGCATGCCAAGTTACAAATGGCCACTACTTATTTTAAATTATCTTGTGCGCAATTCAGCTATTTAATTGTCATTTTAAAATCATGCATATTGATAGTGAACTGTTGTTAAACCGTCTCCTTTCCTACGGAAATATATAACCCTCCCCTCTTGAAATATAAAAGCTGGCCTGATAGTACATAATGAGCACTGCGGGAGACAGACCCTTAAAAGAAGTACATTAAGGAGAGTAAATTCTCTAAGCAGCAAAGAAATATTTAGACCAAGACATTACATAAATACATTGAAGACTGGGAGAAATCGGCTCCACTCTCAGTAGTGCTCCTGACAATCCAGTTAACATCACAGGGAACACATTTATAAAAGCCATAGTAACCACTGCCCTTTACACATACAAAATTAACATATAGCTTTTATTTATTTATTTATTTTTTTTTTCCATTCCAAATTTTCACAGATGCTCCATTTTTTAATACTTGTGATATAGTATATTTGCATAACAACCAATTAGATGTTACAGCTGACCAGCTACCTGTATTATATTACCCTAAATCTTGTCATGTATATTATAACAAAGTCAACAGCAGAAGTAGCACTGTGTCAATAAACTAGAGACTAAACAAAAAACATTAATGCTCATGGCACATAGGATGTATTCTTCACCAGTTTTTTTCAGCAAGTGGGGGAGCAACCAAATCTGCTGAAGAGTCTGTAATTAGTTTTAATAGAACAGTTTAGTGTAAGAATAAAAACTGGGTAAATAGATAGTATGTACAAAGTAAAAAATGTTTCTAATATAGTTAGTTAGCCAAAAATGTAATTCATAAAGGCTGGAGTGAGCAGATGCCTAACATAATGGCGCAAACAGTGGTGAAACTACCAGGGGAGCAGGGGTTGCGAGCGGGCCAGGGCCTGCACCCCCTCAGGGCCCCCCCCAGCAGCCCGTGCGCCATTGAAAATGCGGCCGTACGGAGGGGGGCAGGGCCCGGCTGCGCATCACGCACCAGAGCCCGCCCCCTCTAGTTCCGCTACTGGGCGCAAAACTCAACTATTACTGCCTGGTAACCAATCAGCAGAAATCAAGAGAGCTGCAAAGCAGAAAGTCGTTTTCTGTTATGTTAGACATCCAGTCACTCCAGTCTTTATAGATTACATTTTTGGCTAACTAACTATATTAGAGACATGTTTTATTTTGCACAGCCTATCTATTGATCCAGTTTTTATTTTAATATTGAACAATTCCTTTAAAGAAAATTGCCTTTCACAAGGTGATAGGTGAATTACACCCTGAAAATGCAGGTTTTCTGGTCACAATCCAATACCAGCTGAGAATATGCCCCATGTACCTTGAGACTTAAAAGAGAAGGAAAGTAATTTACCACTTGGGGGTGCCAAATGTTAGGGACCCCCAAGTGAATGTATTTACTTACCTGAAACCCCCGGGCCAGTGCTCCTATCAGCAGAAAGCTTTACCGGCCTGTGGTTATACCAGCGAGCACTACGGATAGCTACTCTTCTGGGTTCTTCTTTCTTCTCACGGCTGCACATGCACATTAGAGTGAAAAGCCGAACTTTAACTAAAAAGTTGACTTTTTCATTCTACTGCGCATGAATCGGTCTGCAAATTTGAAGAAAGAAGAAGCCGGAAGAGAAGCTCGCTGGAATAAACCAGGTGCAGTTTTCTGCTGATACGAGCACCGGCCCAGGGTTTCAGGCAAGTAAATACATTTGCTTGGGGGTGTCTAACATTTGGTACCCCCAAGTGGTAAACAACTTTCCTTCTCCTTTAAACTGGACATACAAGATCTGGCATGTATTAACCAATTGCTGTTTGTCTCTTTGTTTGCGTAGCACTGTAACAATGATCTGACTTCATCATCCACTGACTGATTTCACAACGAAATTTTTAAACCTGTCAGAACAACTGTTGGGACGATTTTGGTTGGAGCAATACGATCATTTGCACCCCATCAATGTAACAACAAGTCGAAGATTTTATTGGATCATGCTAAAATCTAAAATCTGTCTCTATATGCCCCCTTTTAGGAAGACATATAAATAGACAACGTGAAGTTAAATTCTCTTATGTTGTATTCTGTGACTTCAATAAATACACAAAAACAGCCACCAAACAAGATGAGAATTAAATGGAATTAAAGTGATTCAAATACCACAGGTGCAACATTTGAACTATACAGCATACCAGTACTAAAAATACAGCTTGTATATTTTTCAGTTAGGGTTATGGTACACTAAACAGCTAGAGAGCTGTTTACTTTACGATTATAGATGCAGCAATTACACTGTGTTAAAGAGTTAACTTTAACAAGGTACATATTCATAATTATAAATACATATATTAATGCAGATATTTCATTGTATATGTTTAGAGCAGATACAAAACCGCATAGGCCAAATCACATAGCAAACCTTTACAATCCACTGCAAATTAGTTCTCAATTGAAGCTCCAGTTTCCAAGTCCTAGAATTATGTCATGTCCCTTTTGCTCTTAAAAAGTCATCTGAATAATCTGATTTTGTTTGTTGTGTCTAAGAAATGGTAGAATACTGTCCTTGATGTTGCCCTGTTATTACCCACAATAAAATGTTGTTTCTTTTTGTTCCAATAATGGGTAAATATCTAATTTATCTCTCTATATTAAAGGGGATTGTTGATACTCAAAGACCATTTCCTTCTACTAGTAAAGACAAGTATTTTGTGTTAATATGAATAAAAGCAGAAAAAGCAGTATTCTTTTCACAGCTTAGTAAACAAATCCATATGCAAAGAAAAGTAGCAAGAAAGTATTTCCCATCTAAAATCCATGCTGTACTTCTGACTACCAATCAACACAGATTGTTATTTAACATAGGGCTCCATAAGAAAATGGCAAGAGGGCAGCTAGCAGCAGTGAAGAACCTTGGCATTTCTAGCTTTTTAAAAACTTTGATAGTCCCAAATCCATTTTTTGAATGTATCTAACCAAAATATAAATAATGTAAAAAGAAAAAACTGTAGAATTGTTCACCACAAACCACTAGTTAGTATATTTAGCAAGATTCTGATAAATATTTAGACTGGAGCAAAATAGCAGGCTTGTGGCAATGAATTCACCTGCCATGTTTGATTGATTTGGTGGCTTATTTGACAAAGTAATGTTTAAACATTTACTGTGGAACAATGTTATTCATAGTTACAAGACTGAGTGAATATTTTAGAATCTAAACAAATAGACTTACTATAAATGAAAATAATTACATTGACGGGAGGGGCATACTTAAACCAAATAAATAACAAGTCCATGCATCATGGAATGACAGAACTGGATTTAACAGAATCTTGCCACTAAAGCAGGGGTGTCCAAACTTTTGGCTCGCCGGGCCACATTGGAAAAAGAAAAATTGTCTGGGGCCACAAATGAAATACACATACACGTTTGATTTGTAAAAGTAATGGAAATACACAGAAAAGAACTACAATGCCAGTTGGATAACCAGATGGAGCTATACACTGGAATATGGGACACCTGGATATTAAATAGACTTATTATTATATTATTATTACTAACTGGCCAATGGGCAGAGTCCCTCCTCCTCCTAAATCCTTTGCAACATGACGTTTCCTCCGGAACCAAGCTGGGCCGCATTCATATGCATCCTGGGCCGCATGTGGCCCTCGGGCCGCAGTTTGGACACCCCTGCACTAAAGATACTTTTGAAAGCCAAACGTTCACTGCTTAAACTCTTCTGATTCAGGTTTGCTTTGCGTTTTTACCTAAAAAGACAAATTTTGTATGAGACATAAGCAGAAATAGTGTAAAGGTGGCCATAGACGCACAGATAATATCATACAAAACAAATTTCAATACGATGTTCGCTGCGTGTATGGTGGGAAACAAGCCGACCAATATTGACAGAAGACTTGGATATCGGTCGGCTCATCAATCAGGCTGGCCAGAATATTTTGATTGGTCGCCTTTGAAGGGGACTGAACATCAGCCATTATTAGTGCTGAAGTATCAGATACAGGTAGAATTCTATTGTTTCTACCTGTATATTTGAGAATTCACCTCTAAACGTGTGAGTTGAAACAAACAGGAAAGATCGTAATTGTTATGTCTATGGCCACCTTTAGAATGAGCCTATCTAGATTTCATTATTGCAAAAGGTTGTTCATAAATACCAACATCTTTGTGCCTTTTACTGCCGAGGGTGTATGTCTACCACCCTGTCAATAAACAGAGTTTAATGAGGGGGGGGTCTATCATATTGTTTTTTTCTCTTAGCCTGTACATTAGGCCTCACATATATTCCCATCCTATTAGTTTGTCTATAGAGATTAATTTTGTTTAGTTGCCTCTATACCCTCATTACCCTCCAATCCATTTATGTGGTGATTTCTTACGCTTGTGTAGTCCTTTTTTGGTATGAGATAACTTTGGTGCAATTCTAACATGGCATATTAAGCCGCATTCTTATTCATTCAAAGGAGCGGCACAACAACCTACAGCCAGCAAGGTGATGGCTGTTTTCTAAAGTAGTTAAAGACACACTTTCTATAATGTAGACCTTCCTTTTTGTTAACTGTGAAGAACTGTGAGCAGGGTTAAATTTTATGGATATATTGCTTTTTCAACCTCAGTAACTATATACCTTCTTACCTTATTCATAATAAAAAGTTCACTTCATGCAGACAATCTATTGTCCATTGTGTATTTTTCATTAATTCAACAACTAGACTGGGTACAGTAGTACCTGCATCCGCTTTTCGGTGATGTCGTTTGGGATCGTCATACTTTAAACGGACTAGAGAGAGACATGTTACAGCTTTTTTTTTTTTTTTTTTTTAAATACATGATAAATTAATGCATTACACATAAGGGTGTTTAGAGGATTAGATAATATCTTGAAAAACCAACACACGTTTAAAAAAATTATAAAATTGTGTACAACTGAGTGCTCATGCAAAATGGAGCTTTCTAACATGATCTTTTCTTGGCAGATAGAGGTTAAGCATTTTGGTCATTTCAAATCACATGAGAACACCACTAAGTATAAGACTTGTCAGCCTGATCACAATGTTTTATATCTTTTTATGACAGAAAAAGGTTCTTAATCCCTTCAGCAGGGTTTTATTTTTAGAGCGGGGGGGAAGCATCATTTGGATTGTGTTTCTGACACTTAGAGGGAAGCTCTGAAAATGTCTTTATTTAACATAAAAATATCCAATTAAGGTTTTATTCAGCAAAAACTTTTTTTTTTATACCGCTGCAGTGTTATTAAAAATATGATCTTTCTGTTTACTTTAATTGGGTTAGTTACTAAACTTACAAAAATCCTTTGATTTTTTTTTTTATTTGTTCTGGGTTTCGTGCAATACCCCGAATGAGTTTTAAGGTGAAAAATCCAAAAAAAAACGTGAAAATATGAAGCAAAGCAAATGTAATAAATAATTAGGGATGCACTGAATCCAGGATTCGGTTCGGATTCAGCCAGGATTTGGCATTTTCCAGCAGGGTTCGGATTCAGACGAATCCTTCTGCCAACCGAATCCGAATCCTAATTCACATATGCAAATTAGAGGAGGAAGGGAAATCAAGTGACATCTTGTCACAAAACAAGGAAGTAAAAAATGTTTTCCCCTTTCCCTTTGGTTCGGTTTTCGGCCAAATCTTTTGCAAAGGATTCGGGAGTTCGGCCAAATCCAAAATAGTGGATTCAGTGCATCCCTAGTAATAATAAATAAGCGTAAAAAACCCGAGCAGATTTGATCGCAGTTTGTAGCAGAAATTGTTGAGATAAAATCGGACTTTGATAAGTAGCCCCCCCCTAGTCTTTGTTAATTACATCTATTGGAACACTTTATTATCTGTGTGTTAAAGTGAAGTCTTAAAGCGGCAGTCTTTAATAGTCTGAGAAAAGTTGATTGCCTCAAATTAACAGGGGTAAAGAGTCTGCCTTCTAATTTCTTTTATAGTTAGCAAGGCATCTGTGTAAATACAAAGAAAACTACTTCTTTTCTTGATCATACTATATTACAATTGTTCTTTAACCTATTTAATGAAATTCCTTGCTTAAACTGATTTATCAGCAAAACATAGTTTAGACATTTATACAAAAAGTGTCTGCAAGACAATTTCTGACAATTATCCAGAATGCTCAGGGCCAGGGTTTTTCTGGATAATGAATCTTTCCATAACCTGGATCATCATGCCTTAAGATTACTAAAAAAAAAAGTCCAAAAACATTAACTTAATCCTATAAGATTGTTTTGCCTCCAATAAGGATTAATTATATTTTAATTAGGATCAAGTACGATGTACTGTTCTATGACTACAGAGAAAGAGAAAATTGTTTTTAAATTTTAGAATTATTTGGATAACACATCCTGTAACTGTAATAATACTTCCTATAACCAGGTATTTTAGATATAGCCATGGGACTGAAAACAATGAATGAATGCATACATATAAAGGCTAAATAATCAGAAGCAGAAAGACAATATGTCCCTAAATCCTTTATTAAATCTGAATTTGCTTGCTTTGAATAAGTATTGGAGGTGAAACAAAGCTTTGTGTCTGTGCTGCCTTTTATCTGGCCTTATCTCCATGTAATCCCATGGAAAATCTCCTCTATCCCCATCGTTTAGTGCTATAATTCTTTTATTTATATTGTGCTATGATATGCTGGTCTGAACAGTGTGCACCTTGATGTAAGAGGCAAAGTTATGAAGTTAATGTGGTGAAGTTGTGTCATCACCAGTCGGATCCCAGTGGTAGGTGAGTAGGGCAGGTGTCTGAGGGGCAGATGCGAGAAAGGGCAGATCAGAGGCATGGCTGGCTGGCTGGTATTTTACTTGCTAGGCCAGTGAATTACCAGCCAGGTGGCAACCCTTTATATTTCACCAGCCTAGCCAGTCATGTTATCATGATCCAAATCATGATCTGGATCTTTAACCTCTCTCGCTTCTCTATCCCACTTTTATATCTTATCTAAACCCCAAAAAGAAGAATCAGTAAAACGGGTTTTCTTTCCAGATATACAGAGCGCTAGCCAATGTAATAATGTGTGTTGTCCCTATTAGTTGAGTATCATTTTTTTATATGTTTACAAGGATCACACAATAACCCTAATTGTTATAATAGTTGAATATTTTAGTTGCAATGTATAGTTGGCATCTACTGAGAAACTGGTACTTTGTAGCTTATTCAGAAGGCTTTGGATAATGGGACTTGGGCTCAGAAAATTAACAAATAATAAGAAAAAAAAAGTAAAACTTTTGTTAACAGTGATGGGAGACCAGGGGTTACTTGACAAGTCTGTTTATGATCCATGAGGACAGATCTATATTGCTATAGCACTGTGATCTTTGGCGCAAATCCACTAAGCGCCGAAGCGCCGAACGCTAGCGTTAATTCGCTAGCGTTTGGCATTTTTCACTACTGCACAAATTCACTAACGAACGCTGGTGTATTTTCGCTAGTGTTACTTCGCACCCTTACGCCAGGCGAATTTTCACTAGCTACGGAACTACGCAAATTCACTAACTTGCGCAGTGTACTGAACGCTACCTTTTACGCTAGACTTCCTTCGCCACCTCAGACCTGGCGAAGCGCAATAGAGTAGATAGGGAATGTTTTCCAAAAAAAGTCGCAAAAAACGCTGGCGTGTTTTCTACATGATGGGTGATAGGCTGAAAAAGATCGAAAATAATTTTGGGGCTCCCCTCCTTCCCCCCTACATTTCCTGACTCATGGCAACTTACCTAGACAGTGGGCACATGTGTAAGGCAAAATAAAATTATTTGCTGATTTGAAGGTTTTCTAGGCATTTGAAGTGGTGATTCGTGTTCCTCCATTGAAATTTGAATTTCGCGCCGTATGTAAATGAACCATCGCTAGCGAAACTTCGCTTCTCTTGGCGAATTAACGCTAGCGCAACTTCGAAAACTTGCGCTACCCCTGTGCGCAACTTCGGATTTTAGTGAATTTGCGGAGCGCTGGTGAAAATATGCCTGGCGAAGTGTGACAAACTGTGGCAAAGTGCGGCAAAGTGCGGCAAAGTTGCGCCTGGCGCAACTTCGCATCTTAGTGAATTTGCCCCTTTGTGTTATATGATCAGTTAAAATAATAGTTTATGGAGGAAAGATTAGGAGGTTTATTTACTAAACTCCGAATGCAAAAATCACGAAAAATTCTTGATTTTTTCTATATAAAATCACAAATTTTTCAGAATTTATTAAACCCAGAGGGTGGAAAAGTCTGAATCAGAAAATCCGGCATCTCAGACCTGACGAGGTTGCATATAGTTCAATGGGAAAAGTCCCAATGATTTTTTGATGTGCGCTAGGTTTCGTGCAATCCCCCGAAGTTGCCTACAAATGACCTACAGGTACCACAGCTTAGTTGGGTCAACTTCATTTTGACGTTAGTTAGTAAGACATTGCTTTTGTGAATTCTGAATAAATCAGAATATGCCTGACAAGATTTTACATTTTAGGTGACTGTGTGCGGAAAAAAATATGTAGGTGTGTAAGAATGCTGCCACAACCTAATGCCAATACTTCCATATCATTTATTTTTTTGAATAAGCACACACACATATATGGCTCATTAAAGCATGTTACATGTTAATACTAACCTGTAATTACCAAAACAAATTAGGCAATCCATTGCAGAATACAGTAATGAATTCGGCCAATATTTAAATATGCAGTGTACTGAAAAAATTGTTTACACATTTGTTTACTTTGAAATTCCAAACTTGAATATGTATCTAAACAAGGTATGCATTATTTTTGTTGAATATCGTATAATTCATATACAACTGATTCTGCCAATAGATAGAAAAAGCTCTGTGAATCACCCAGCCTCCAAACACCAGTCCAATTGGCGCAGCTATTTTAAAGCTCTTGCCACTAAAATATTATAATTCCTGCATCAGAATCACAAATGTTACTGTATGCAATAGTGTTGATTGTCATGGAAACCTTTGATAGGTGAGATATGTATTGCACCAGAGTAGAATAATAATTTCCCCAACATTGCACACACTCTAGATAATGTGTGGCACATCATGCTTTTAAAGTCCAACCTGAAGAATCTATTAAATTAACCACAGTGTTTTTTTTGTTTTGTTTTGTTTTTACAGATACACACAATATTATTATAAAACTAGCTCGCAGCTCTTAAATGTGCCGATGTTGTCTTTGTGCTAAATGACAAAGCCCAAATAATGTACGCATTTATATCCTTTTAATGTACCTACTGAACAATTAGCCTAAAACACTTTGATTAATATGCTGTTGCTCTGGCAAACACTTAAATGCAAAGAATATGTTAGTAGAAAAAAATATTGACTGGCTTGATAATTAACTTTTCTGTAGGAGAGGGAGCTACAATATTTACAAAAGCAAAAGCATATTAGCCTGTGTACATTCGTAGGTCATTAAGGTAAAGGCACAAAGGATGTCATATTTTTAATCTGCCATCGGAAAAAAAGCATGACACTTCTCTTGCTTATGTCTGATGCATATTGGGAGTCTGATAATGTCACTGATATGGCACACATTTAAAACAAATATGGCTGTAGCCTAACTGCTTCGCAATAAATGGACCGTTATCTTTTTGAATGGAGACTGTGGATTGTGCACATACAGAGAAAAGTAGGCAATGTGGTTTTTTAAATATGTTTAGATGCCATTCCACAGATCCTTCGCTGGCTATAAATGGCACAACATAATTTTAAATGAAATTCTGTTCAATTTGCAGCGTATGGACCACGTTCCAAGAAACAGTGTTGTTGCATTAGCACAAATATATGAAACACCCAATACTATAAGCAACGAAGCAAATGATAGCTTCAAGCAATCAATATTGATATTATATATATCGCATCTTAAATGATTCATAAGAAGGAAATGTCTTCATTTAAAGCTTCACCTAGACTAGCTGAAGAACAAAGTACATGACCAGGTAACTGCCCGGGCACCAGTAAATTTGACAGAAGCTTTGAAATGAAAAGATGCACAATCTGAGATTGAACTCATAACAGAGGTTCTTTGCTCTGCACAACCATTAAAGTGTGTACTCATCTGGCATTTGAATAAAGGTGGCCATACACGGGCCGATAAAAGCTGCCGACAGACTGTGTCGGCAGCTTATTGGCCCGTGTATGGGGGCCCCCGACGGGCTTCCCCGATCGAGATCTGGCCGAAAGTCGGCCAGATCTCGATCGGATGGGTTTAAAAATCCAGTCGGATCGCGGCCGCATCTGTTCGTTGATGTGGTCCCGCGATCCGACCGCCCGTTTGCGAATGCTAGGATCCGATCGTTGGGCCCTAGGGCCCACGATCGGATCTGCCCGATATTGCCCACCACCAAACGAGTGGATCTATCCATGTATGGCCACCGTATCTCTCACTGGATCAAAGTCCACTTATAAGAAAATTCTGATTATAGTCAAAGGATCAGTGATCCCATTAGACACAACTGGGAGCCAAGGAGGTAGATGAATTCCTTCCCCTACAACTAGACCACAGGGGGTCACATTGTTTGGCTGGACACAAGTAGAGATTATCTGCCAATTTGATGGAAAACTGATTATCTCAAATACTTAAATATAGCAAGTATAACAAGTATAGTCCAGAGAGTCACCACATTGCTGCACTGGACTACACTGTTCAGCTCATATTCTATCTGGGTATTAGGGATGCACCGAATCCAGGATTCAGTTCGGGATTCAGCCAAGATTCGGTCTTTTTCAGCAGGATTCAGATTCGGTCGAATCCTTGTGCCTGGCCGAACCGAATCCTAATTTGCATATGCAAATTGTGGGGAGGGTGGGATTTCACGTGACTTTTTGTTACAAAACAAGGAGCAAACCAATTTTTTCCCACTTTTTCCTTTCCCACCCCTAATTTGCATATGCAAATTAGGATTTGGATTCGGTTTGGTATTCGGACGAATCTTCCAAGATGGATTTGGGGATTCCAATAGTGGATTTGGTGCATCCCTACTGGGTATAAATATATTTAAATAGATAGTACTAAATAAACAAGTAAACGTGTATTTTAGGTCTTTCGATCTAGTGACACTTAATCATGATGTGTCATTTTTCTAATGACTAAATCATTGCGACGACACAAAACAATCCTTTCTATTCAAACAAAAACATCTTTGTTTTAAAGTTCACAAAACGTATGTAGTGTCTATAAAATACTGACAGGAACGTTTATTAATCTATTTGAATTAAAAATAGAACTGTTATTATAATTATCTTATGTTTAAGCACTGATACACTTTCCATGTAATTCTCAATATAATACTGATATACAGCCCTGAATCACATGAATCATATAACATCCTCATGGATACCTTTTGATACATATATGCATTGATTAAATATGAAGTTACATTGTATCCACACCCTTTGGCCACACTATGTTCCATCATTAAAAAAAAAATCATCAAGGCAAAAAAATTAACTAACTTGTATTTGAAAACCCAGTACTAGAATTCCTATTCCTAATTCTATCTGGTAGCAATTGCCTGAACATATTTGGCAATAGTCTTAGAGGCACATTTATCAAGGGTCAAATTTCGAATTCATGTTTGTTTTATAAAACTCCCATGAACTCGAAATTCGACCATTCATAATTTATTTTAAAGAACGATTTCTTAAAACTACGATGAATAGAATCAACCCAAAAACTCAAATCGAATTTGATTTGAATTTAAAAAAATCTAGAAAAAACTAGAATGTCAGGAAGGCTGCAAACAACTCAAAAATGATCCCTGGACCTTTCCCATTGACTTAAACAGCAATTCTGCAGGTTTAAGTTGGGGAATAGTGGAATAAGAGTTCTTAAAGGGCCAGAGTATGATAACTCTCAAATCGAATCGAATGTGACAGTTTTGACCAGAAAAAAAATTAAAATTTGAATATTCTATTCGACCCTTGATAAATCTGCCCCTTAACGTTATCTTATGCTTAAGTACTGACACACTTTCCCTGTAATTCTCAATATAATACTGACACACAGCACAGTATATCATCCTATTACATGAATCATATAACATCCTCATGGTTTTACAAAAAAAGAAACTCTCTAAACTCCTAGGTTGCCTTTTGATATATATATGGATTTATTAAATATGAAGTTACATTGTATCCACACCCTGTGGCCACACTATATTCCATCATAAAAAAAGTTTACAGAATATACAAGGCAAAACAAATTAACTAACTTGTATTCAAAGACAGAGTACGAGAATTCCTTCTATCTTGTAGCAATTGCTGAACATATTTGGCAATAGTCATAGAGTCAGAGGTAATGAATTCAGCACAAAAATAACTATGAATGAGTTATTTACACACAGAGCTACGATTTTGCTCTGCACATTATCTGCTCTGTTTTAATAATCATACCTATAGGAGAGAATCACTTGGAAATTTGCAATATAAAGAGTTTAAAAAAAAATAGTGCCATGACAATCTGCACTGATGTGTGATTATATTCCATTCTTATGACACTGTTAGAAGAACATAACAACAATGATACATTTTATTATAGTCCTTACATAAAAACAATTCAGACAACATCTTACATCTGTAAACTTCTCACTTTTTTCCAGAGCTTTCAAGACTATGTAAAAAAAGAATCAATCACGAAATTAGAGTGCTCACCCCTCCAGTATCCGCTTTCGCAGTGCCAGGTGCTGAACTGTGAGACCCACTCCTGTCCTTGGGCCAAAATATCAATCAAGGAAAAAAACAGCAGCACACCGGATCCAATTGAAATAATGTGCAAAATTCAAACTTTTATTAAGCCCATATGCAAAGGCAACGTTTCGAGCCCAACCGGCCCTTTATCAAGGCTTGATAAAGGGCCGGTTGGGCTCGAAATGTTGCCTTTGCATATGGGCTTAATAAAAGTTTGAATTTTGCACATTATTTCAATTGGATCCGGTGTGCTGCTGTTTTTTTCCTATGTAAAAAAAGAAAAGATAAAGTCTGCAGAACTACAAGAAAAATGAGTGATTACTACAGATCTGACGACTGATCTCTGCCATGCTGTCAGAGGGGTTATGATGTCACCATCAGTTTTCCATTTTCGGTTAGAACATCTTAACCCCTCTTTTGCCAGAGGGGTTTGCTGTCATACTCTGCTGACATATTTATTTATATATGCATCATAGCAGACATTTTGTATTTTCTCATCTGTAGATGAGATAATGCACATATAAATATCAAAATAAAAGGTTGATAAGAGACTCATTCAAGAATGTTAACTCTTGTGTCACCTTTCTTCCCAAAAAGTAGCACTTTTTTCCACTAGGCCATTACATGCTTATCTAGTGGAGGACATATATTTTCATTTTTTCCATTTCTAATAGTTCTATCGTAGCTAATTGCTGTTTAGCTGGTGCATTTTTTTTTTTTAAACTGAGCCACAATAATTCAATAATGAGAGAAACATAAAAGAGCAGAGATAATACATGTGCATCAGTGTTCTGACAGTGGAGATGAAAATGTTTTAGGCAAGACCTCTGCTTTCATAATTCAGAAATGAGAATAACTAGGATTGAGATGATTTTGAGAACGTAGACCAATGATCCCTTGGTAATTAAGAGTTTTTGGGATATCTTTATTAGACCAGGAATAAAAACAGTGGACACAGCTAATGCAAACATCAAAAAAAGTAAAAAGGTCAAAGTGTAACAGCTGGCAACAAGTTTAATTTATGCTTCGTTAATAGGGGCCAAGGCCACAGTGAATTTTTAAAACAGCACTTTAATCTGAAACAAAAATGTCAACTCACATATAATAATAATGAGTTTATAATAAGCAAAATCTGAAAAGCTCCCAAGTTTTCACGGATTCTGCATCAATTTAAAAAGCTATGTGAAGCCACTAGCTCTGTCACATCCCAATGTGAACTGCTATAATCAATGTAAATATGTTTTCAATAAAATAGTCTTGCAGAATCCTCTGACGTTAATGACCAAGGCGGTGACTAAATTAGCAAAACAATCTTCCAAATGCTTTTCGTTTTCACTGAACCTAAAAATGTTCTATAAAAATATGTTCTGGAACTGAAAAATGCTTTGGCAAAAAAAAGCTTTCGATTTTCCCTTCTATCCCATAATCCAAAAAAACACTTTCTTTTTTTAATTACCGTATACAGATAATATGATTTGTAAATTTTATGGGAAATCATATAAAAAGCCTAAAAAATCATATGTGTGAGTGTTTGTATGTGTGTGTGTGCTCTGAAATCGATGATCGATAGATAGATGATAGATAGATAGATAGATAGATGATCGATAGATAGATGATAGATAGATAGATAGATAGATGATAGATAGATAGATAGATAGATAGATAGATAGATAGATAGATAGATAGATAGATAGATAGATAGGTAATCGATGGACAGATGATAGATAGATAATAGATAGATAGATAATAGATAGATAGATGATAGATAGATAATAAATAGATAGATAATAGATAGATAGAAGCCAGGCTGTCAGGCCTTGCCTATGATAAACCAGAGCTCCTGCTGGAGCCCAAAGTGCCACAGGTAGGACAAACCATGGAAAGGAATCCATTATACCAGCCATCTTTATAGTATAACAGTTACACTGGCTGGAAAAGTTTCATTCTGTCAGACAGTGCAGGTGTGGGTGCGGATATAAGTGAGTGCAGGGTCACAGCGCCCTTTCCCATCACGGCCCCTGTTGGCTCCTCAGTTAAAAGACACAAAAGCGGGAAAACAGAAGCAGTGGACTCTGCGCCCACAGCCGGCTCCCCAGTACTGTCACTGAGCCCCGCCCCCAAGGGTACTGTCCTCCCCTCCGCTGCCTCTTATTGTTCAGTCACTGCGAGCCCCCTCCTTGTTTACACACATGCACTTTCGCCGACCACCAGATCCAACTCTCCCCCGGGACCAATAATAAGGCATAACCCTTTGCGTGCCGGGCGTGTCCCGCCATTTCCCAGGCTGCCTCAGGCAGTCTGACCTCTCTTAACTTTACGCCTGTCCGAGAGCGTCGCGTTTTCCCACAGACACTGTGAGCAAGATGGAGAAGTTAAGTCTTCCGACAGAAAGATCGCACAGACCGAGAAGCGACAAATGCAATAAAGCCCAGCGTTAAAACGAGGCAAAAATAGCAGATAAATAGAGTTTGCAAATACTCATTGGCGCTGACAAATACACGAGATAATGATCATGTCTCTCTATCAAATTAAAATCAAATTAGTCACTCAGCTGTACACAAGTAATAATGTACATTATACACAGAGTGCAATGACAATATCTATTATTAATGTCATAATTGCGTCGCCTGACAACAAGCAGCGCTCGAGTGAGAAGGTTAAAGGCGCAATAAGCGGCTCCCACAGAGTTGGCCTTGTGTTCTGCGTCACTTTGGTTGGATAGAAAAGCTGATTGAATTGGGCAACTTCTGATTCCCCACCGGTGGAAACAAGTGTATAAAGAGATGCCCTTCAGCTGATATATTCCCTGTATATAGGAGTCTTGTATGGAGAAATAGGGAAAGAAACCCGCTACCAATCAGGGTCTCTGTTGCCAGTGGTACTCTTGTCTTGTGGTTCCCCTCTATACACGAATTAACGCAAAACGTGCCCCTGTTTTCAGAGTGCGAATCCAATGTACTAAGAAGAGGTACCGCCGCCGAGTGGGCTGTGTAATGAGGGCTAATGACACATCAGCGGCCGATTTCATGCGAGACACTCACAATCCTGGCGGTTAAATTCAGCCAAAAGTGTTTTCATGCACCGGGTCACTATGTAAATATCCACAGCACTCCAGACGCTAGTGCCAGACTGGAAACAAATAGTGCTGGCCGTGCCCCGAGTTGTCACACTTGGTAAGTGCCCGGCAGAACACAATGGGCGCAATTATGGCTCATGCACAGCCAGCTGGGCTAGTATTGGCAGCACACTACTTCTACTTGTTTAGGGACAGCACCTCGGCTCTTTTTGTGATGCCCCCGAGCCACAAAAATGCTCTAAATGACAGATGTGACAGTTACACTACACTCGCACAGCTACACAACCCCCCCCCCATCACAATGTGACATGTAACTTTTGTAAAGATGAAGCGCTAAGTGGCCATAATAATGCAGGGCCACCACCTTGTGCCACTCGCAGCAGATCGGGCAGCACAAGCGCTTCCCGGACAGACAAGGGATCCCTGGAATGTTGTGAGTCAGGGCTGAAATGCCACAGCTGCTGCACAACCTCGAAGTGGATGGATCTGCCTATTATGTGCCACTCACCCTACAGGGATTAACAGTTATAGCTAAAGTGAACTGCACAGGTCATCCTGGAGAAGTAGTCTACTGGAAATGGACTGCTGTTGGACTACAACTCCCTACACCCTCTTCCCCTCCCGTGTCAGGATGTGTCGTTCAGCAGCAGCAGCAGCAGGGATAGGAGTGAGTGATTTGTGGTTTAATGGGGAGTAACAACGCAGCAGCCCTTGTTAATCCAGCAGTCCGCTCTCCTCTCACCTCCCAGTAAGTGACCTGTTCTGTGAGTACAAAGCGCCAGCAGGTGCTCCCGTCTCCCCCTCCCGCCCTGACATTTAAATCCTCCCTGAATGTCACCAGGGCTGCTCGGAGCAGGGAGCACAAAATGGCAGGTCTCGGAGGCATTGCCAGTCTCTCTCTCTCTCCTTAAGTTTTGGCACATGGGTAGGCAGGAGGGTATGGATAGAGCTCTTCTCTCAAACTTTCCCTTGTAACAAACCCCTCGCACTGAAAACTTTCCCTCCCGTAGGAAGTTGAGAGCAAAGCAGGAAAAGAAAGTAACGGTTCTTGGGATCGGGGAAAGCCCCCACACACTCGTCTCCAGGAATCGCCGATGCTGAATTGTAATAGCGCCGTTCAATGGCTCCTGTCATTATCTGCTTCCCCTGACAGCCCTTCTGCCAACGTCACTGGCAGGGACATTTAATTCGGCTCTTTATTTTCTCTACAATCAAACAGCAAAGCCAGGCCCCACAGCCACGTTCATAAACAAACACGCCAAAACAACAAAAAAGCCCTTAAATCAACACATGCCAATGAATGCTCACTACTATCCCTCGAACAAACGGGACTTGGATCCTGCTCCCCAAACCGGGCAAGAAACGCACTCACCCCTCACCCAAAACACTAACCCCCCGTGAAATGATCACCCCCTTCCTTTTGTCTTGGTCCTTACCTTCTAGCGCAGATCCCCGCTGCATGTGAAGGAGCCTTGGAAAAAGATTGTGTTCAATGAATAATGAGGCATGTCCATATGATTGACTTCATCAGCTTCTGTTTCGCTTTTGGGTAGGAGGAGAAAAGGAGGAGGGGGGTGAGAAGAGGGGAAAAGTGCAGACGGGGGTCCCTACTTGTCCCAAGTGTCCCCAGCTCCTCCCGGGCGCGGGCTACTGACTGAGAGTGAGTCCTTGCCGGCACAATGAGCCTGCTTCATTGATAGAGATCATAAGACATTCCCATCCCTCAGCTCGGACTCCCCCTATCTGGTAGGTGAAATGCATTGTACCATTAAAAAAAAAAAAAAAAAAAAACTCTCCATTGTCGTCTTGGCATAATTCACAGCAAGTAGATAGCTCTTGCGGTATTTAGCTTTGATCAACCACAAGCCGAACCCTTCATATAATAACCTGCAAAGATCATTCATTTTATACCAAGCCCCAGCTCCCTTGACCTTGGCTTAGGCACTTTTTAAACGCAGCGTTATCTCTCAGCAGACCTCCAGTTGTTCTTCAACTGCAAGTCTCAATACTCCACTGTTGAGGGTCTGTGTGTTTTGGATGGGGGAGGGGGGGGTGGAAGTTGTAGTTCAGCAACAGCTAAAAGAAGTGGAATAACTAGATATTACTGGGCCCCATTGCAAATTATTTTCCAGGCTCCCAAAATGTCTAGAAATTGACCTGTTTTACCAATATTTATTGAAAATGTATACGAGTTAGGACCTCTCTACCTCCTGGGTCCCCCTGCAGCTGCAGGGTCTGCTTCCTCTGTAGTTACGCCCCTGGTTGGAGGGGTTCAGGTTGGGAAACCCACATAAGCATCTTTGATTTCCAGTCTGTGGGGCGATCAAAGATGCCTGACAGCTTGGCTGCAAGCAGAGGGAGGAGGTGGCACAAACACACACATTTGGTGCCCTTACCTGTTTCTGGAAACTATTGCAAGAGTGTGGCTGTTATATGAGAAACTCCTCTCTCAGAGGTCCCTTTGTGCATACAGGGAGAAGGGGGACGAGGATCAGTCTCAGCTCCTGCGTCCAACACAAGTAATCAGTGATCAGATGGTGCTGATCTGAGCTGTAACCTTGTGGCGTATTTAATGTAAATAAGGCAGTTATGGTGCCAATCACAGGCACACAAACATTTAACCCCTGCGCTTCTAAAAGGGGTGGGGTGTAATAGGCTGCTCTGCCAACCTCCTTCACTATTCTCCTGGCAGCAAAGGGTTAATGTCCATTAAATGCCAGTCTGCATTCCTCTCCATACAAAAAAATAAAACCCTGACATTATTTACATGGACTATTTAGAAGAATCTTGAAAACAATACCACTGCCAAACCATTATGAAAATATGATTTTAATTAATCACGTAGTAGGCATGGAAATTAGCATACGGTAATTAAACTTACAGGGGGAAAACGTCATGGTGGTTCTCTGCCTTAGAGGTTTTGGAATAATCATTAAAATGAGTTTTATTTTCAAACCTATAAGTTAAAAAATAATAACAATAATACAAAAAAAAAAACTTTAAGTGGATTTGGGGCTGATGGCAATTTTTGGAAAGTAATGTGTGCAGAACAAACAATTGGTGATATGACTGGAGCAGTGGGGTATTGCTAAATATGGGAAAGGAGGGGGGTGCTGGAAAAAATGCAATTATGGATTCTGTGTCCCATAGTTTACAAAAGATGGGTCCTTCAATAGAGCCTTTGTTATGGGATTATATAATGATTGTGGAGTAATTATGGGAAAAAGAGATTTAGTAATAAAAAAAAGTATCAAGATACACCAATGAGATGCTTGTTTCAGTGGGGGACAAAAGCATTGAATGTGACATTACAGTCATGTTAATAGCAAAAAGACAGAATCCAAAGGGTTGACAAACAAGAGGGTGAATGTGTGTGTGTGGGGGGGGGGAGCTTGTGATGTGCATGATTAAGAAGAGATGGAGACAGATTGATTATTCAAAATGCCAAACCACAGGGACTTTTAAAACATTGATTCAGGTAAGACTAGTTTCGTCTTGAAGGCAATGAGTTCCCTTAAGATGCCTGGGATACATTTTAAATCTGTTTATTTCAACAATGCATAAAAACAGGCTACAAATAGGTTCTGGGGGAAAAAAAGCATCCAAGAATATAAAAAAAAAGTTGATTTAATTTTAGTTTGTAGAGATCTGGAGTATGGGATCTGAATGTTTTTGTTTCCCCTATATGCTGTGTTTTTTTAAGCATGGATTTATCCGCCTGCTTACATTTAGAAATACTGGTTTAAGAGTTAGTTACAGGCAAAGCTTTCAAAACTTTAAAAAATTGACTGATACAGTCTTTTATATATACAGGTCTTCAGTCTGTTAGTTTGTAGTCTGAGAAAGTTTATGGACACGGTATCATCAAAGCCACCTTAAAATAAAGGGAAAGTTTTGATTTCTACTCAGGAAAAAAACTTCTGGGATTGTTTCTCCATTTAAGTTTGATGTCTATGAAATTCCTATTGAACACATTGAAAATACACATTTTTTCCCTTTTTCAAATTAGCATAGCAATCACATCAATACTATGAGGGATGATAACCAGACCAGTGGGGTGTTCGTTCTTTCGATTCTTCCGGAATCGACTGATTATATTGTGTCTCCTTTTGAATTTGTTTTTTTTTTGTAAGTCAAGTGATTCTTTATAAGTGACAGCAATGACAAAGAGCTAGGGATGGGAATGCAGGTCAAAGGAAGTCGCCATATGGGTTTTAAATAGACACTTTTTATAGGGGATAATAGCTGAGATGTATTTTGAATTTTAACCCCACTGTCAGCAGCCTAAACATGCATTTTAGCGAAGGATTTACCAATTATCATTAAATGTTACAGCAGCCTATTCTCCAGGGTTCAGTACAGAGAGAGAGTTAGAGTCAGTCAGATTACTTTATATACTGAAGCAATTGCTGCAATAAAACTGATGCTGATCTCATTTTCATACACGGAGAGCTTGTATATCTGGATTCAACACTGTTCATACTTTTCTTCCTAAATTACCAAATAAATACAAGAGCGATGCCTTAGCTGTGGTGGACAAGTCATTAGAAACACAGAAAAAATTACAAACAGATTTGACAGTGAAAAAGAAAAGAGGCTCTGTTGGTAATATTGAAGTTGGTTGCCAAATAATGTAAAGTTTTGCTTATCTACCTATATAATAGGTGTTGTACAACTAAAAACAGTTCATGCCCACTTATACCACATTCTTTATGAATATGTTGCAATTTATAGCTGTCAAAGTAAAAGCCCATAGATAAGACAAACACCTCATCAAGGTTATGGGGCTATATTACACCAGTGCAGTTACCTATAGCAACCAATCAGTTCTTTTTTTTCTAATTTGAAGCAGACTGCTAGCTCTTATATGTTTAAATGTTGTCAACTTTTGGTATGGTGGTGCACACAGTTAAATACATTATTTTAAAGGAGAAGGAAAGCTACCAAGGCAGTTTATTGCCACTAGATTAGCGACAACAGTGCAAGCTAGAACACCATTTTTATTCTTTCGAATGCTTTTCCATACCTGAATAAATAGCTTTAGACACTGTCTCTGTTTGTTTAGGATAGCAGCTGCCATATTAGCCTGCTGTGATATCACTTCCTGTCTGAGTCTCTCCCTGCTCGCTCATAGCTCTGAGCTCAGATTACAGCAGGGAGGGGAGGAGGGAGTAGGAGAGGCGCAAACTGAGCATGCTCAAGCCCTGCATTGGAGATTTAAGCTGAAAACAGGAATTGAAGGAAAGCAATGTGGTGTTTCTTTTGACAGAGGACTCTGACCTTTCTGATAAAACTTACTTAATTTTAGCCTTTCCTTTAATGTATGTGCAGCTACCATTTAGTTGTGAATACTGAATGTAATGGAAAACAAGCATGAGCATAACTGTAATTTTTCTTTATTATAGGGTTGCTGTGCTACCTACTACATACAGCAGTCCTTTGCAGTTACAGTTATACTCCATCTGCTCTATTTTTTACCAACATGTCTAAACTGGAATTCACGGCTATGTATTACAGGTATGGGACCTGTTATCCAGAATGCTCGGGACCTGGGGTTTTCCAGATAATAGATCTTTCCGTAATTTGGGTCTTCATGCCTTAAGTCTACTAAAAATACATTTAAACAATAAATAATCACGGCTATGTATTACAGGTATGGGACCTGTTATCCAGAATGCTCGGGACCTGGGGTTTTCAGGATAATGGATCTTTCCGTAATTTGGGTCTTCATGCCTTAAGTCTACTAAAAATACATTTAAACAATAAATAAACCCAATAGGCTGGTTTTGCTTCCAAAAAGGATTAATTATATCTTAGTTGGGATCAAGTACAAGCTACTGTTTTATTATTACAGAGAAAAAGGAAAAAAAAAAAATTTGGATTATTTGGATAAAATGGAGTCCATGGGAGACAGCCATTCCGTAATTCGTAGCTTTTTGGATATCGAGTTTCCGGATAAGGGATCCTATACCTGTATCACCCTATACTCACAAGAACTGTACTGTGTAAGCATTTCTCACATACGCAAAAATGTTCTTTTGTGCTAACCCATGTGTGCAGTGAGTGCTCAAGTCATAATAAAAAGAAAATTGTGTGTTTTGATGCAATTATTTGTGCGCACCATAATGCACTGGCCTCAAATTATCCTGCTTAGAGGGAACCTGGAAGGTAGAGTGGGGCGATGGCATGGTGAATGGGATTGGTTTTACAGTAAGCTGCATAAGATCTTGTACTAGAGGTACATTAAAGCATTTAAGAAGTTGGGTGCATGAACGTAAGATGGCCACATACACAAAAATCTATTTCTTACATCTGATCTGCTCCAAGGGTAGTTGCTTTTGGACAGCTAAGGATAACATACATATACAGATGCAATCATCAGTTATCCAGATTTTTTATCATGCCCTATAAATATCCATCCATATTTATAATGCCCTAGAAATATCCATTTTAATTGTCTCAAATATAAGGCAGTGCTGCATGTGCCACTATTCAGAAAGTTAAGGGAAACAAATTACTTTGACCTTATATATTACTGTTGTTCCATACAATAGGGAAGAGCTGCAATACATACCAGGAAATGATTGGTTTAAAGGGGAAATCACTTCCTTTAGCTGCAGTGAAACAATGCATTGAATATTTCCACTTTTACTGATAGAATAGGAAGTTTAATGCTATAGCACTTTCTTTTATTTTAGACTTACTGTCTCTTTAATAATAGCCAGATTTAATACTATTATTCCTGCTCATTTTAGTACCATGGGTACCATAGAATCTTTAGCAATTTGTAATGCATTACATTGTTTGGAGCTCTTACAGCACCCAAGGGATTTTATATTTTTCAATTGCATAAACAACAGTGAGACAGCATATAAAAATTGTGTCTGATAACAAAAACTGTATCATGCTTTTTCACACACCAGTATGTTAAAAGTTACGTCTTTACATTTCATATAACTGCTTGAAAAGTAATAATAATGAAATTAACCCTGTCAAGGTTAAAATAGCCATTGTGCTGAGAGTAATTATAACAGAGCTAATTTAGCCATAAGAAATTACCATAGATTAGTAACTCAGTGGATTCCAGTTATGTATAGTACTACAAATGAATTCTACATTTATGTCTTTACACCAGAAAAACAAATATTAAAATGAAAGAAGAATGGGGTTTTGTAGCCAGGCTTACCGTACTCTTAAACCTGCTGGTTTGGAAGTGGCCTAGTATATTTATAAGAGCAGCCCCAATTTCTTCATTTTGTAAAATGAAAGGGTCTGTAGGGCCAAAAATAAAACTTAGCCTAATTAAATAAATTATAAGCAAAAATTGTTGCATTGCGATTATTTCATTGTTGTAAGCAAATTTTTAATATAAATTGATTACAAATATTCAGTGGTCTTACCGTCATTGGTCATTACTATTGAAAGCTCTACCTCTCTGTACCTTTCTATTCTCAGCCCTGGTGGTTCTGACTTATGAAGCAATATAGCAGAGCCAAGTTGTTTAGCAGATCTGTATAAAGAAGCATGCAAGACTGGCTTCTGCTACATTGTTTCAACAGTCTACAAGCCATGCAGAAAGGGTGGCAGTAGAATGCTGCTTTCAGTTACACTTACATTTACAAATAACTTTAAACCCACTTTTGGGGGCACATTCACTATGGGTCGAATATCGAGGGTTAATTAACCCTCGATATTCGACCATCGAAGTTAAATCCTTCGACTTCATAGCCAATTCGATGGTTGAAGTAGCCAAAAAGAAAACTTCCAAATTCTGAGTTTTTTCCTTCTTATCCTTCACTCGAGCTAAGTAAATGTGCCCCTAAATGTTTTATTAATGTATAATGTAAAAAAGTCACTTAGAATTCAAATATTTCTAACCTGGCATACCGTAATTATGTTTTTGGGACTTTAACCCCTTGAAAGGGACTATTTTTAATGCAGATTTTACATATTAAGCACATGGTCAAGGTCAGTGCTGCTGCTGTAAACATTAGCACTGGTCTTTTTGTGACCGTTCCATGACCGTGGCCTCAATTGTAAAGACAACATATTGAACCTAGCAATTGTCTGGCACTGCTCAGTGCATGCTTGTTAGTCAGAATCATGCTATGTAACTATATATATTTTTTAAAACCACATCTTTTTAAATAGTAGTTAGAGTGATTGAGACACGATGCCCCAAACTGTTTAAACTATTTCCTGGTGGAGCTAGTGTATTTCAACAAGTGCCCTAACTCTGCTGTAGCAAATCATTCTTGAAAACTGGGGTTTGATCCATCTGTGCAATTTGGTAATATTTTTTGCAGCACTAGAAATAACAGACCACAGCTTTATTTTCTGTATTTGTAGTGCTCATTTGAGTAAGAAAGAGGCATTCCTGAAGGAATACTAGCCTTGGTCTTTATTGTACAGGGTGCTATGCCACATGGTACTACCCTCTGGATTCACAATACTTATTGGCTCTTTGCCATAAGCCATGTTGTGATAAAGAATGTTCCCATATACTTAGTGTATATTCTTCTATCATTGGACTGTGGAATCTTCCATAACCAGTGTAATTCGTCTATGCAGAGCTTCTTGAAAGAAACTCTCTCCAAAAGATATTATTCTTTTTAGATTCTAGCAAAATGCAAACACCTGCTTTTCATATAGCTATCAATCGGGGGCAGATTTATCAACGGTCGAATTTTGAAGAAAAAAATACTACGAAATTCGACCATCCAATTGAAATACTTTGAATTCGAACATCGAATTCAAACTTTTTTCATCGAATTTGGGTATTCTGTGGTCGAAGTAGAATCGAACGATTCAAAGGATTTCAGCAATTGATCGAACGATTTTTCTTCGACTTCCCCATAGGCTAACATAGAACTTCGTCAAGTTTAATTTGGCGAAGTAATGAAGTTGAAGTTTTTTTTAAAGAGACAGTACTTCAATTATCGAATGGTCGAATATTCTAACTATTTTACTTCGAATCAAAGTCGAAGTCGTAGTATCCTAACCGATGGTCGAAGTATCCAAAAAATTACTTTGAATTTCGAATTTTTTTACTTCGAAAATTCCCTCGAATTCACTTTGACCCTTGATAAATCTGCCCCTACATGTATGAAAAAAAAAATATATATATGTATATATACTATGCAGGGGAACATATGAAAATCCAAATAAATTTACCAGTGATTATGTACAGTATATATACTATGTATACCAAGGTCAATTTTATGTTTTTATTTACTTCATTTTTTATTAAGATTCGAAATGACAAAAAAATGATAAACATGCAGTTTTGTTAAACATTGTGCTGTTGTGCATTAGGAGATATTTATGTTCTCTTCAGCTAAAATTTCTAAGGTCATAAGGACTTTTATAATCCAGAGACATTCATGAGTTCACAGGCTGTACAACTAGAAACACAAACTAATATTAATAATAAATATTTTCATATGTTTGTGATAAACTACTTCTCTTGTGTTAACAGACTGTATACATTCTCTGACTTTCAATTTACCTAAAGCAATCTAGACTAGAGAATGCAGACTAATAGAGAAATTACATCAAGCAAGCATTAGCATAAAAACAAAAGGAAAGAATGAATAAATAAATAAAATAAGTTAAGTATAGTAGGTTGCAGAGCTCACTCAGAGCTTAGTTGGAGGAGAGCTGGAAAGTCAAAGCCAAATTCTTGGGGTGAACAGCAGCAACAGCAGCTTTGTTTAAACAAATAGTTTTGATACCTGAATAAGGTACTAAAACTGATAACGTGTGTATTTAAGTTTGTATGGAAGTATTACTGGTCATTTTGGTAAATGTACATTTAAAGATACGTTTAAAAACACACAAACAGTTGATTAGTTAGAGTGTTATCTAGTTCAGGCAAAGTTGCTGTGTAAGTACCCCGTATTGGATTTTGTATTAGTTGTCCTGCTAGAATGTTTTACTAAGGTTTGCATGTAAATTTCCCTAGTAGAGGTGCCTCTAGGTATTTATTTGGATCCCACAAGATGCAGACACTGTGTAGTCTAAAACAAAGAGGACCAAATCACAGAAGCACTAAGTTTGTCCAGGAGCAGTAACTCATAGCAACCAATCAGCAGGTATCATTTACTGAAACACAAATTTAAAAGCAAACATCTTATTGGTTGCTATAGGTTACTGCTCCTGGGCAAACAGTGCCTTTTATTACATATGGGGTAAGTATGTAATAATATAATAATAATTACACTAGCCAGAAACCTCAAAATGTCACTGTAACTTTTTATTGTATGCTTTGAAATTAGCTGTAGTTCTTTGCATCCACTAAGAAATATTTATGTTTTTGTTTTAGGCAGTGCTTTAGCTATGGTGCTGTAATGTAATGTATTGTTAGTCATTAAGGTGTTATGCTTGTGGGGCAGTGGTTGGAGTTTCTGCACAATGGGGCGTGGATCAAGGGAATGGTCACGTGGCTGGAGTGTGGGAGGAACTATATCTAGATACTTATATTTCATGGTCTCTTGACTTGTTGGGCCTGTTGAGGTGATCCTGGTGGGGGGTCTGGAGGTTCATACTCTCATATATATCTGACTTTGGGCCTTCACAAATTTACCTACCTTTCTTGAACCTATCTGAGACAAAGCTGCTTATTCCTCTTTGGTGCCCTGTTATAAGTTGGAAACTAAAGCTATAGCACACAGGCTCTGGCTATTGTCAGCCTGCGTATTTTTGTAGGCTAAAAGAGGCAGATCTGCTCAGTGGCCCTGCTCCATTGATTTGAATGTCATCAGCCTGTGTGTGCCTGTGGGAGGATAAATGTCATGGAATCAATGCTGTGGTCTTGGTTCGCTCTTATTTGAAAGCCAATGGCGGGGGGGGGCCTATGATTAAAACCAATGCCCAGGTCGGGAGACCTTTATTTCAGGTAATGCTTTTATGCTGGGAGGCTTTAACATTTGAGTATTATGATCAGTTAAATAGTTATGGACCGCCATATGGGTTTTCACCATGACGTGGTATGGTGGCTTATCAATCTTATGATCATCATTTTTTAACTAAAAAAACCCTGTCTATGTAAATACATGCATCTGCATAGATTACTTATATGACAGGAGACTAGGGAATCTGCATTGATCAATCTCTCTTCTTTTTCTCTGTCAGTAGTTAATTTGGCCAGATCAGTAGCACTTCCATTGTATTTTAGTATATTTATATTTAGCCATGGAGTGCTCCCACATGCATTCAGTATTTAAGCTGACCTCAGCCTGTGTGAAACTAAAGAAGTAGACTAGAAATATTATACATTATATTTTGGGCTTCTGTACCCAGGACCGCCATCAGAAATCACAGGGCCCCATACGACAAAATTTCCTGGGCCCCCTGGGTTGTGCCCACTGCAAGCCCCACCTACAGGTCCGCCCCCCCACAGGTCCGCCCCCCACCACACTAAAAAAACAAATAAAAAAATATTGGTGGCTAGGGTTCCTACATGTTAATAAAAAATAAAAAGATTGGTGGTCAGGGCCCCCCATAAAAAAAACAGTTGTGGCCAGGGCCCCCCCATTAAAAAATATTGGTGGCTAGGACCCCACATGAGAGAAAAAAAAATTGGTGGCCAGGGCCCCTTAAACATCCATACCATCCCGAAGTCAGCAGCTCTCAGAAAGATGGGGGGCCCGGCTAATCAAGTAAGTGTGGCGTGGTAGGGCCCCCCTTACCCTTGGGGCCCCCTACAACTCTCCCCCCTGTCCCCCCCTGATGGCTGCCCTGTCTGTACCAGCCCAAGACACCCACAGCCATCTAGCAGTAAAGCTCTGTGCCCCTGAATATGCCCCAGTAGCTCCCCATCTTCTTTATGCTGATTGCTTGAGCATGATTTGTGCTGCTGTCACTTACTGAGTTTAGGAACCAACTTGCAATATACTGGATATACAGAATAGAAATTTCACAATATAAGGCTGACTAGTACTAGTGATGAGCTTAATTTTTTTGCCAGGCATGGATTAGTGGGAAAATTGGTGGAATCTCCACAAAATTAAACATGAAAAAATGGACAAAGAAAATGATAAAGCAAAAAGAGCCATAAAAAAAACACCTATTGACTTTTGAACAAAAATATGTCTATTGACTTCAGTGCATTTTGCAAATTTTTTCCACGATATCAGAGGTTTTCCAATCAGTGGTGTTAAGCTCCCCATAGACGCGACGATTCTTCTTGCCGAACGACCGATTTTAGGTAAGCCCGACCAATCCTTCTAAATTATCGTGCGGTTAGTGGTATTCGAACGATCGTATATCTTACGATTTTTCGGCCGACATCTGTCGGGAAATTGATCGGCCAGGTCAAAAAATCTTTGTCGGTCCCAGTACAATCTATCTATGTTTGCAGGGCCAAGCAGGCAGCTCCCCTTTGTTTTTCTGGTAAATTGGTCTTTTTAGTTGATGGTAAATTTGTACAATCGTACGATCGTTCTGGGAAGATCGTGGTCTCACGATCAGGATCTGATCTTTTAAAAATCTCAGCATCTATGGCCAGCTTAACTATAGAGGAAGCAGGCCCGCAGTCACAAAGGGATCTGGGAACAGGGGGGGGGGGCAGACTATGGGTTCTACTTCCTCCTCTATAGCTAATAAGAAAACCTCCTCCCCAGCTGCTCTCTTAATGGTGAGGAAGGGGATGCAAGTCAGGATGGGACATGGGCAGAGTTCGGTGTGGCATGGGCAGATTTGGATGGGGCGTGGGTTTTCTTATTAGCTATAGAAGAGGAAGCAGACCCCACAGTTCGGTGGGCCCCCCCTGTTCCCAGGCCCCCTTGCGACTGCAGGGTCTGCTTCCGCTATAGTTACACCACTCACTGGAAACCCCTTGATATAGTGGAAAAATGTAATGAAACGGTATGCTGAGGTCCCAAAGAACATGTCAAAGTAGAGGAGAAAGTTCAGCGAAGAATGGTAGAATTTGAAAGATCTTTTGGTGCTTTGAAATAAGTACTGAGAAGGGCACAGTGGGAAGAAGGGAACAGATAAACCAGTGGTGGCACTAATGTGGGTCCTGGGAAGGGGTAGAGGTCACTGGAGAATTCTTAAATGGACCAAGTGTTAAATTAATAATAGATTGAGCATGGGTATATCCACTCCACTACAGTAACTGCTACTGATCCTAACATGTGCCAAATGGAGTAAATATAATAATCAGCAATAACATTGTCAGACAGGACATTCCATGCACTAACAGATGGCTCTCACACCATTATGCAAAAATCAGTATTATTTACCCTCATAAAACTCCAGAGATGTCACATGGAAAATGTCAAGATAACACATGTATTGATAATTGAAAATATGGTAAAGTCAGCAGCAACAGCTCTGGGCAAAACCTCTTTACAACCACACCGGTGTATCTCACCTCTAGCCAAACGCAAGGCTAAAAGGGAGTATTAAGTGTTCAGCTCCATTTAGATTTTCAGGTTTCTGATCAAAGACTGTATTGACCCCTTCTCCACTGAGCTAAACAAGAAGGTAGCTAACAAAGTGACAAAAAGGGATAGGTACCCCTAACCTCCCCTTCACCCGAAAATGTTAAGATTTCATGTGAAATATCAGGAACCTGTAAAATAATTAAAAAAAAAAAACACAGATAATAAAAAATGAGAACCAATTGCAAATGGTCTCAGAAAATAACTTTCTGCATTATACTAGAAGTAACTATAAAGGTGAAAACACAGTTTAAGACGGTTTTGGTAAAATCATCCAAGAACACCAGAGAAGAGCAATGAAGGTGTTGACTTATCTTCTGGTCAAGAGTTTGATTTTTATGAGCAACTAAATAAATAATAAAAACATATTTAACAAATAAATATAGCTGTGTGATTGTAGCCAGTGGGTGTACACTAACATTTATAACTAATAACTTGACTAAAAGCACAGTAGGATTTGGGTATCCATCAAAGTTCTGCCTTGGCACAGGGAATGACAAATTGCAGTTCCCTGTCAGGTCCACCTAGCTGCTGATTGGCTGGCATCCCACAGTGCAAAGTGCTGAGAACTACAACCTCACCCACACAGCCTGGAAAAGCAAATGAATAGAAGTTTCAGCATAGTGGAAAAGAGCTTCTGTAACAAGGCAGGGAAAGTATATGCTATTGCAAAAGCTAAAAATGCCCTAACCACAATGCAATTTTGTCAACCTGTTGACTCCAATGCATTTCGGCTATTTGCAGTTTGTTGTTTTGATGAACTTGTCGTTCAAGTGACACAGTTTTGCTCTTTACACACATCACTTCTCTGTTTAGAGGTGAATAATGGCAAAGATTTATTCTTGCCACAATATGTACTTTTAATAATATGGCACTGGTATTGGCCCCAGGATTTCCTAAACTGGATCTTTATGTAGCTAAATCCAAGCCTGATTTTTGCATATAGATATTATCCTCTTGATAAGTTGAATCTCTGGTGCCATTGGACGCACCTAAAATCTCTAAGCTCAGCCACTGCACAGTATAATGATAATCACACAGAATAATGTGCGAATCTAATATAGCATTTGCGAACCTGGAAACAGTTTAGTGACCACTTCCAACAGTGGAAGAAAGTTTTATAGTTAGCGCCAGTGCACAGTGAATGTAATAAAACTTCTTACTGAAAAAGTTGTTATGTTTGCGCCAAAAGATTACGACATCTTCAAGCAATTCTTAAAAGTGGGCAAATGTGCAATTAAAATTCGCTATTACAATTTGCAATGTAATAACAATTTAAGGAAGAGTATTACATTGCGAAATTAGACTTTTAATTCTCATTTGTGCTAATTGCTTTGCTCTTTGCTACTTTTATTACATTCCCCCAAAAGAATATACTGCTAGATAGACATTACAGACCCTCATGACATAACACACATTACTCCATGTTTAACTGGTGGCACTAGGCAATATAAATATATATTTATGCATGCATGCACCTGAATGCACACATTTATATACAGGTATGGGACCTATTATCCAGAATCATCAGGACATTGGGTATTTTGAATAATGGATCTTTCCGTAGTTTAGATCTTCAAAAGTCTACTGAAAATCATTTAAACATTAAATAAATCCAATAAGCTGGCTTTGCTTCAAATAAAGATAAATTATATCTTAATTAGAATCAAATACTAGGCACTGTTTTATTATAACAGAGAAAAAGGAAATAACTTTTTAAAAATTTGCATTATTTGGATAAAATGAAATCTGTGGGAGATGGCCTTTCTGTAATTCTGGACCTGGATAACAGGTTTCAAGATAACAGATCACTTACCTGTATTATGTATAAAAGCATAGATGGCAAGACTTTGTTTCCAATCTTCATGCATATTTTTTTTACCATATTCTAAATTGAATAAGTTAATTTCAAGCAAAACACTTCCTTCTCAAAATTGATTAAAAAAGTCAAATGCTCTTAATTAAACTGGAAATTATTGCCTTTTTCTTTTCCAAGATAATGATGTATGGCTTGTCTATTTTTGTATTGGGAAGTGAACATAACTGAGAAAACTGCACAAAAGCAGGATTTTAATATTAACCATACATACCATATAAAAAAATCCAAACCTTGGATTGTTGATCAGAAGCAGTTTTTTCACATTAAGATATAATTTATTTACAGCAGAGACCTGTAATCTGTGAGACAGATAGTATAATTTATCTTACTAACTACATCCATATTACATGCTTATCAGAGTGGAAGTCACTTGGATTTATTTGTACAGGTATGCAGGGGCAGGTCACGCTGAACAAGTGCCCTAGGCAGCCTGGCTGGCCACCTTGCTGCACCTGTGCATGCGTACGGTCATGTGTACGCGCACGCGCAATGATGTCGTGGGGGGGCTTGTTGAGAATAGGTTTCGAGTGGAGCAAACAAAGCTGGACTAAGGGTAGGCAGAAGATCCTTTCAAAAGGTACCTTGTGATTTCCTTGACTTCTGCTTGTTTTTGACTATGATCCTTGCTGCCTCCCCTTGGCCAATTGTCTGGATTTTGATTTTGACTACTGTATGGAAGTCTAATCTCTTAAATTAGTAGGATCCCAGCTAGGACCACATTAGAAAGTTCCAGAGTCTGAAAAGGGCGTCAATGAAAACTGGTACTAGTTGGCCTCTCCTACTCTACGGAAGAGACACATTTTTGTCAGCAACCTTTCTCCTTGGTTAACTCATAACTGGTATGTCACACCCTTCTACGTTTCCATGCACAGTCTCTATTTTCTAGATTTTCTTTGCATCGGAATGCTAAATCAATGCAAAGCATTTTTTTCTTAAAAACTCCTGAGTAAACTGACAAAGGCACTACATTGTCCTGGACAATTCTTTAAAGTGATGTGGACTTCAAAAATGTTAATGTACATTAAGGGGCAGATTTACTGTATTATGGTTCCAATGGTAAATTCAAATTGAAATATTTGAGTTGGATTTTTGGTCAAAACTCACAAATTAGAACTGGGAAAATCTCAAACTCAAATTCGAGATTTATCATACCTCGACCCTAGGATCAACTCAAATTCAATAGTACAACTCAAATTCAACCTGCCGAGTTCATGTAAAAGTCAATGGCAGAGATCCAGTGACCATTTGAAGATGTTAATAGCCTTCCTGACATTCAAGTTTTTTTTCAGTTCAGAAACCAGATTGCAGAGGGTCCATCAGATTATGGGTGTGTGTGGAAAGTTAGTAATATGAGAGAACACAATGCGTCCTAGAAGTTTAGAGGTAAGCGGTAAAAGTGAAACAGGACGGTAATTTGACAGACAGGATGAGTCAAGTGTGGCCTTTTTAAGAATAGGCTTTACACAGGTCTGGTTGAAACGAGAGGAGAAGGTTCCAGAAGCCAGAGAAGAATTGAAGATGTGAGTAAGTGCTGGAGAAGCTCAGCAGCACAATGTTTAAGCAGAGAAGGCATAGGGTCAAGAGAGCATGTTGTGAGTGGGGAGGACAAGAGAAGCTTGGCGACTTCAGATGTAGGGATGTCGCGGACTGTTCGCCCGCGAACTAGTTCGCGCGAACATCGACTGTTCGCGTTCGCCGAATGTTCGCGAACGTCGCGCGACGTTCGCCAATTTGGGTTCGCCTTAGCTGGCGCTTATTTTTGACCTCTCACCCCAGACCAGCAGATACATGGCAGCCAATCAGGAAGCTCTCCCTCCTGGACCACCCCCACACCCCCTGGACCACTCCCCTTCCATATATAAACTGAAGCCCTGCAGCGTTTTTTCATTCTGCCTGTGTGTGCTTGGAAGAGCTAGTGTAGGGAGAGAGCTGTTTAGTGATTTGAGGGACAGTTACAGTAACTTTGATGGCTAGTAATCTACTTGATACTGCTCTGTATTGTAGGGACAGAACTCTGCAGGGATTTGAGGGACAGTGAGTTTAGGTTAGTTAGCTTTGCTGACTAGTAGTAATCTACCTTCTACTGCAGTGCTCTGTATGTAGCTGCTGTGGGCACTGCTTCTGATCTCATCTGCTGAGTGCTGACTGCTGTAATAACCCAATAGTCCTTGTAAGGACTGCTTTTATTTTCTTTTTTGTTTTTTTTACTTTGCGACTATAAGAGCCCAGTGCTATTAGTCTAGCTGTGTTGGGGAGTGGGACTGGTGTACTGCTCCTCCTAGTAGTTCACCACTACCAGCACCAACCAGAGTCAAAATTGTTACAAAGTATCTTATTTGCACCTGTTAGCTGTTCTGCGCTCTCTGCCAAAAGCCAATTAAGTTAGAAACTGTTTTTTTTCTGGCTGTTCAGTGCAGAGAAAAGAGGGACTTTCCAGTACAAAAGAGGGACAGGGGGTTGAGTGGTCAAAAGAGGGACAGTTGGGAGGTATGCAAGTGCCACCTAGCTGTGTGAGCTTTTTCACATTCTGTCTAAATAACAATAATAATTCTGTGTCCGTAAACATCCCCTGAGTGATGTTTTTACAGCAGCAATAATATATTCTGTATCCACTACTGTATACATTGCCCTTGCAGGCATTGTTTGCCCAGTCTTTAACCAAGTGCCACCTAGCTGTGTGAGCTTTTTCACATTCCGTGTCCAGAAACATCACCTGAGTGACGTAGTGTGATTTCTGCCCTTTACAGCACAAAACGCAGCGCTGTGTCAACAATGTATTTTTCAGATACATTTTTGCCCTTGATCCCCCTCTGGCATGCCACTGTCCAGGTCGTTGAACCCTTTAAACAACTTTAAAATAATTCTTCTGGCCAGAAATGTCTTTTCTAGCTTTTAAAGTTCGCCTTCCCATTGAAGTCTATGGAGTTCGCGACGTTCGCGAACCGTTCGCATTTTTGACGCAAGTTCGCGAATATGTTTGCGAACATTTTTTCCGACGTTCGCTACATCCCTATTCAGATGTTGTTACCGGATGGATGGAATTAAGTTATGCATAAGGGAGCTTATGGCTGGTTTGTATTATTAAAGGTAGGAATCTGATTGCAAATGGACTCTACTTTGTCTTTAAAGAAATCAGCCTGAGGAGAGAGTGTCAGGTTGACCGATACTGTTGATGAGGAATGGAGAAGAGTATGGAACATAAAAAAACAGTACAGACTGTACTACTCTTGCTTGGCCTTCGACAAGGCATAATTGAGGCATGACAGTAGAGATTTATAATAATAATAATAAAGTCGTCTTGTGTACAGGATTACTTCATACATTCAGCACCATAGAAATCTGGTTGTGAATTCAGACCAGGGAGTTGGCTTTGAGCATGAGAACGATTAGCCTGTAAGGGGGCAAATGAGTCAATGGTGGAGGATTGTATGTGATTTTATTCACTTACCAGGATATCAGGACCAGACATCTCTCTAAAGGAGGAGAGACTAGACCCAGTAATGTAACTAGAGGGGGCGGGCCCTGGCGCCTGACGTGCAGCAGGGCCCCCTCCGTTTGCCATTTTCTGCCGCCAAAGTCAGTGGCGCGCAAGTTGCCGGCGGGCCCTGAGGGGGTGTCGGCCCTGGCCCAATCGCACCCCCTGCTCCCCCCATAGTTATGCCAAGACTAGACCTGAAAGACTGAGGAGGTCAATTTCACATGAATTCCAAGTTAAGACAGTGGGGGGAGGAGCCGGTGGGGAAGGAGAATGAGAGATGGAAAATGTAACCAAATGATGATTGGAAGGGGGAAGGGGTCACTGTTAAAACCAGACAGTAAAAAACGAGATCCAGAAAGTGGCCATTCTTATGAGTAGGGTTTGTCCACTGCTGGAGCTCAAAGGAGGAGGTTAGGCAGAGAAGACGAGAGGGCCAGGATTGTGAAGTATCATCAATATGGAAGTTAAAATCTACAAGAATGATTGCAGGGCTGTCAGTACAGAGGAAAAAGAGAGCCAGGTGTCAAACTCAGAATGTAAGTTAGCAGAGGAGGAGGCTGATGGTGGTCTTTAAATGACAGAAAGATGGTGGAAGATCTGAAGGGCAAGCACCTCAAAAGAGTTGAATGAGAAGGCTGGAAGAATAGAAATAGGTATGAACTGAACCAACAACGAGAGGAAAATCCCAACTCCCCCTAGCGTCCATTGGTTTGGGGGGGGGGAGAGACCACCAAGGAAAAGTGCAGCCTTAACGGCGGTAGCATTCAGTTGAAGCCAGGCTTCTGTTAGTGCAAGAAGACTAAATGATTTAGAGCAAAAAAGATCATGGATAAATCTGGGTTTGTAAGTAAAAGTGTGGATGTTGAGAAGGACAATGGAAGACAGGAAGAAGGAAGAGTTGGAATCTGAATAAGGTTAGATAGAATTAAGGAACAAGAAGATTTGAGCAAGGGGGCAGCAAATACAAGTTGATACAGAGCAGGGCTCAGGGTTTGGAGAGATAGCCTCTGCAGCAAGTTAGAGTTGGAAGATGTAGGAAGAGAATTTGAAGTGGCTGTGCATTGTGTATTTTTAGTAACTGAAGGACAAAGGTGTTGTAAGTTGTTGTAGCATGTATAAGAGCTGGAGTATGTGGATGGGAGCTGGGAGGAAAAGATGTGAAGAGAATATTGACAGATAATAGGAAAGTTAAAGGAAGTAACTACCTTAGGAAGCACTGTGCATTCAAACAGTACAAATACGATTCACTTTCCCATTGCTGTTACTAGCAGGTACACTGTAGTAATATGTCCTCAGTGGAGTATGACTGCAGCAGCTGGGTACAATTATCAAAAGTACCTCCCATTCACATCTGATGGGGGAATGTAATAAAAGATGGTAACGGAAAAAATATTTGTATTGCGAAAAGTTATGCCTTTGCTCAAACAAATTGTCCTTTGCTATCATTTAATATAGCTTTTGCGAATCTAGAAACTCGATCTCTTCCAACAGTGGAAGAAGGTTTGCGAACTTTTTTGCGCAGTGAATGTAATAAAACTTGTCACTGGAAAAGTTGTTACGTTTGCTTAAAAAATTACGACATCTTCAAGCACTTCTTAAAAGTGCGCAATTAAAATTTGCAATGCGCAATTAAAATTCACAATGCAATAACAGTTTAAGGAATACATTGCAAAATGTGAATTTCTATTCTTATTTGTGAAAATTTTCTCTTTGCAAATTTCCTTCATTCCCATAAGATTCTAAGCAGTTTATTGTAGTAATAGAGACATAAATCACCCCAGCAAATGTTCTCCCCTAAAGATGTCTTAATATATAGGGAGAGTAGAAGCAGGGATCTGCCACACACAGGTCTGGGAAATCACAACTGATTCTAATTGATCAAGCACCAAATTGATCACCCGGCTGTGACAGAGAATGAGAGCAGAGTAAGGGTGGTGGCTGACATGGCTACTCTGGGAAATTAGTCGCTCAACAACAAATCTCCTCTTCTTCGGGCTATTATCCTCCCTAAATGCCTTCACACTGGCTAGAATGTAAATAGTCATCGGGATGGCACTCGGAACACTTTGTTTTCCGAAGTCGCCGAAGTCGCCTCATGAGGAAACTTCAGTCGACTTTGGAAAGCCAGAGTGATCCGAGTGCCATCCCACCGACGATTTATATTCTAGCTGGCGGGCAGGGGCAATCCTGGCTCCTCCGCCGCCTGAGACAGTTTGCAGTTGCTGCCGCCCCCTCCCCTGTGTGCTCACATTTTTGCGCCGGATGGGGTTTGGGGGGGGTCTACGAGGGCAGCGGAGTGGGCCAGGACGCTAGTGCAGGGAGCATAATTGTACTCCCTGTGCTAGAAGAGCTGAATTTCCGGTTTGAAAACTGTAAATTCAGATGTTAAAGTACCAGGAGCAGCATTTTTGCTGCCCCTGGTACCTAGTGGGGCGTTACCTAGTGGGGCGTTACCTAGTAGGGCGCTTCCTCATTGCGCAGCGCCCCTGCCGGCGGGAAGGCATTTAGGGGAGATTAGTTGCCCAAACAAGAGGTGATTTGTGGATGGGCGACAAATCTCCCCCAGTAGCCACGTCTGCCACCACCCTTAAGCTGGCCATAGATTCAAAGATCCGATTGTACGAATTATCATACGATCGGACTTTCCCATCTCCCGATCGTCCGATTGACCAAACGACCGATCTCCGGCGGACGAAAAATGTTGGGACTCTCCACACACGTTCCGAAAATCGTACGAATCCTCGATTCGTACGATCAGATCTTTGCGTCTATGGCCAGCTTAAGACTGAAGATAAATATAACGTGACTTACAAAATGTATGTAGATAGAGATAGCTTAGAGATAGCTTATGGCATGTCATTACTGTATGAACCACAACAATCAAGGAAATGTAACCATTATTCATCTTTAGTGAGGTTAGTCCTTTAGAATTACCTGTTTGTACATTATGCCAAAGAATGTTTTGGTTTCTGTTTGAGGTAATAAAGCCAGTAATCTAATGAACATAAATAGGAGACACCAGATTTTCCCAAGGATCTATGTAAATTCAGCACATATGAATGAAATGTTGGAAGTGATAGTGTTATTATTATGCTCTCCATCCTTTTCCAGTGAAATTTAGTGTAAGTTATGGCAACAGAGACTCACCAGTTTTAAATCTATGTTTATTACTGTAATAATATATCCCTTCTAATACTGCATTGTGTATAGGCCACCTATGTGTTTGCAACAGGAATGCAAATCCACCCACTGTTTTAGTTTTTTCTAGTATGCTTCATTGTTTAACTTAATATTATTCTCATGACACGATGCATTGTAGTTAAAATCAAAGTCTCTACCTACTCGCTTGAAAGAAAAGATTTAGAAGAGCTGATGACAGTGTATTAATTCTGGTCAAGGTATCTATAAAATGCAGAAGGGACACATATTTCAGATGACTGCTATCATTAGAATAAAAAGATAGAATTCTTTGAAGTAAGAAGTAAAACAGTTTTTGACACCAATTGTTGGCCCTGCCTATAGAATCAGGTGCAGGGTTAGATTTGTATTGAAACACACTGTTCCAAAAGTTCAGGGAGGGTGAATGAGTTTTTAGCAAAGGCACACTTTTACACCAAACTTCCTTCGCCACCTCAGACCAGGCGAAGTGCAATAGAGTAGATAGGGATTGCTTCAAAAAAAGTTAAAAAAAAATTCTAAGTCCCAAAAAACACTGGCGTTTTTTCTTTTTTTATGGGTGATAGGCTGAAAAAGATCAAAAAACTTTTTGGGCTACCCTCCTTCCCCCCTACATTTCCTAACTCATGGCACCTTAACTATACAGTGGGCACATGTGTAGGGCAAAAAAACAATTTTATTTGCTGTTTTGCAGGTGAGGAGTGTGCACATAAATATTCACAATTTGGGAATTTTGACATATTTAAAAAGCTCTTATAGACATTCGCATTGTAAAAAAAGAATCGCTATTCTGTTTGCATACTCTTATTCAGCTTTATAAATGTAACCATGTGCAGGGCAAATAAATTCACTGTGCGAACCAATCTGCCCTATGCGAAGTTTATAAATGAGCCCCACTCTGTTTCAGAGCAGTTAAAAGGTTAGTTTTCACCTACTCACTATACATTCCAATAAAAAAGGGTTAATTTACTGTACATTCACACAAACTCGTTTGCCCTGAGGGCGCCCAGAGGCCGGTGTCCTCCATCGCCCCCTCCCTCTCTAAAGATAGCGTGCATGCGTTTCTGCTCAGAGGCCTGCGTCCTCCGCCACCCCTTCCTTCTCTCAAGATAGTGCGTATGCTCTTAGCTTGGTTTCAGAGCACTAGCCGCTCGGTGTTAGTGCTCCGACATAAAACTGCTTGTGTAGCTGGGCGGCATGCCGCCCCTTAATTGATGCCGCCCTAGGCCCAGGCCTATGTGGCCTTGCCACAAATCCGGGCCTGTCTGTCAGCTGACAAATTGTTAATTAACGTTTAAACAGAAAACATTTTCTTTTCAGCACAAAAAGAGTTAAAGTACAGTTATATTCACTTTCGTAATAATATCAATAATATCATGCTCATAACTCTTTACATGAAAATAATAGTGAAACAATATAATTTAAATTGTGTGTGAAATTTAAGAGAAGGCACCCATGGTCCACCCCTATGCACATGCCCTCGGAATACATACATATAATTATGACCCAATCAGTTTGCACAGAAGTTTTATGATTTTTACATGGTTACCCACTGGCTTGAGATTTAGGTACCCAAAAAAATCATTGATTAAGCCACATGTTCCTACACTTGGCCTAATTTGATTAAGGATTCTTTTAACATCATTCTTGGAAAATCTGTGTTACAAAGATGTTCATACCCAAGTAATGGGTACTTATTTCTGAAGAGCCTTGTGAATCAATTTGCATGGATTTTATTGTGGACTTGCCTGTGTCTTCTGGAATAAATCCATGTAATAGTCAACAGACCAAAAATGGCATACTCATTTATCATTCCTTTTGCTTCAGTCACTGCTGACAGTTTTATAAACAAAATTATTTATTTCCTTGGTTTGCCCAAGCAAATTCCTTTTGATTGAGGAACTTCTAAATATGTGGTGGGTTCTTTTCTGTAGATTACTTTGCTTTGTCTTTATCTATTATCTTTCATTTTCAAACAATTGGCAAATGGAAAGGTCCATACCAAAGAAGATTTTGGCAGGCACTCACAGATCTCATGAACAGGCATACTATAAAATAAAAGCAACCTTTATTTTAAGTAAATGTTGTACACACCATGGGGCAGATTTATCAAGGGTCGAATTTCGAATTGTAAAAAAATTCGAAATTCGACTAGGGAATAAAATGGAATAAAATCGAATAGCCAATTCGATCGAATTAACGTTCTATCGAATATTCGAATTGGCGAATATTCGATAGTCGAATAGGCGCTCGATCGAACGTTTGTTCGATCGATCGAACGTTCGATCGAAGGATTTTATTTTCGATCGAACGTTCGATCGAAGGATTTTCATTCGATCACAAACTTGGAAAAAAAGCCTATGGGACTCTCCCATAGGCTTTTATAGCAATTCGGTAGGTTTTATCTACCGAACTAGGGGGGTCGAATATTTTTTTTAGAGACATTTCTTCGACTATCGAATGGTCAAATAGTCGAACAATTCGACTATTCGATTTTGTTCGAATCGTTCGATCGTTCGAATTCGACTGTCGAATAAGCCAATTCGATGGTCGAAGTAGCCCAAAAATCATTCGAAATTCGAATTTTTTTTTATTCGAATTATTCACTCGAATTCACTCGAATTTAGTACATCTGCCCCCATAACTTAAATGGAAACCACCGACCAGACTTTTGAGCAAGATATGTGATGCTTTTGTACTCCAAGACAATTGGTGCTCCTTTTGACTACTAGCAAAATTTTTTATACGTTTCTGTCCACTCTATCATCAAACAATGCTTTTTCTATGATTATGCCTTTAATCCTACTCTTCTACCTGATTTACCTAAAGAAATAAAAGTCCATGCAGCTGTAGACTGACCTTTGTTTTTAAGTGCTAATTTCATGATTTCAACACAAGACAGGCACAATAACTTTGTTCCTTAAAAATGGGAAATTCTTTGATTTTCATCAAAATGATTTTAAGGTACCTTTTATGTCATATTGTGCAAAAGTGCATCTGTCACTGCACAAAATCATGCATGCACAATTCCACTTCAATAGATTTTCCAAATAAATAGATTTCCTAATACATTATCCAAAATGATCTAATTGGCTAAGTGTAACTGAACTGTTTTACCAGCTAATTACCTCATTTTGAGTTGATCTCCGCCTGGTCCCTGCTTGTACTGATGCAACTACTAAAGTTTTCCTGACATTAAAGGAAAACTATACCCCCAAAATGAATACTTAAGCAACAGATAGTTTATATCAAATTGAATGACATATTAAAGAATCTTACCAAACTGGTATATATATTTACATAAATATTGCCCTTTTACATCTCTTGCCTTGAACCACCATTTTGTGACTCTATCTGTGCTGCCTCAGAGATCACCTGACCAGAAATACTACAACACTAACTGTAACAGGAAGAAGGGAGGAAGCAAAAGGCAGAACTCTGTCTGTTAATTGGCTCATGTGACCTTACATGTGGTTTGTATGTGTGCACAGTGAATCTTACGATCTCAGGGGGCGGCCCTTGTTTTTTAAAATGGCAATTTTCTATTTATGATTACCCAATGGCACATACTACTAAAAAAGTATATTATTATGATAATGGTTCATTTACATGAAGCAGGGTTTTACACATGAGCTGTTTTACTCAGTATCTTTTAATAGAGACCTACATTTTTTGGGGGTATAGTTTTCCTTTAAGCTGAATAATGGTTCTGATATTTGTGTTGCCTTTTTTTTGTTCCTGACTTCTGGCTGTCAATATGGTTATCGTGCTCTGGTCAGTAATTAGTAATATCTGTAATCACTAGGTAGAAGGTTTCACTTAAAATCAATATCTACATCACTCTGTAACTACTCTCTGTTATACAATAATTTTGCATTAGCAGTACCCAAAAGCTGCAGTGTAGACACATTGTAGAAAGGACTTTAATGTACATTAGCTCAGGAAATTTCAGGAAAAGATAATCACTTCCTTATACATTATTTGTAGCAGTTTGTCTGCAATGTCACAATAATCTTCAATTTCTATTGTTCCAGAAAAATCCTTTATACAGTATTACACAGTGCTTATTATATAGATATCACCGTTAAATGCAGATTTACAAAGGTGCTTAAAGTGAAGAGTAAAGGAAAATTTAATAGAACATGTAAGAAATAGGATCATATGACATTTCTTAAAAACAACAAGGACATAGGGCATCCTTGGCCTAAAGAGGCACATCTTCAAATTAAGATACGAGAATACAATGTATTTGCTGTCTCTGTGTATATTCCTTTGTTTTTAGTGTGGATTGATGGATTGTTTTATTAATGTTCTCTCCATTGCAAAAATTTGATTCCGTTCCTAGTGTGTATTCATAGACCCCACTTTTATTGAACAACAATGACATCAAGCATTTGTTTCTTAATAATGAAAGCAATATTTAACTGAAACATTAAATACACTTGAAATGTTTGGCATGATCAAATGGTAGAGGTATGAGTTAAACATAGATGTAAAAACAAAAATCCTTGAAAATAATAAAGGGATATTAAACATGCTTTTCCAGTATATGTATTTTTTGAACTGTATGTGGGTATTGTATTTTATGATTACTGAAGCAGCTTTATGCAACCACTCTGCCCATGATTAGCCATTTAGAATCACAGAGCAAGGTTTGCATGTTATTTTGAAAATGAGTATGGAGATTTTAATCCAAACCACTGATTTACCTCCCAAGAGACAAAACATGCCATCTGTGAAACACATCCATTCGCTACCAGCTCAAGGCATGCATGTGCCAACCAACAGTACAACATATTCCATCTGTACCATATGCTGGCATGCCTCTGTTGTTTACCACCAATGAAATTAACAATATAGCTGTATTTATTTGCAGAACGAAAGTAATGTAGCTCACATGCAAGGAAATAATTGTCACCTTGAATAAACATATTCTAGACTAGAAATTCTAATTATTTTGGAAAATGTTTAATTAATTGGTATGGATTAATATTTTCTTTCAAATTGCAACCCTGAAACATTTCTGTATCTGCAGTAAATTGACTAACCTCTTTAATTCACAGATCACTGCCAGATGTTCAGGTGGGAAGTGTATATGCAGTTATATATGTAGCCTGCCAAGCTATTGGATAATGCAATATGTATGTTTACGTGTTGAAATGATCAAACATGTTGTATATGTATCTATATCCAATATGTGTGTGTGTGTATGTGTGTAAAGTACAGTCTGGTGCACTCAGAATAACTGTGGAAATATTGCCTGGGTGCAGGTTAAAAAACAATATTAGCAGTTCACAGTGCTTTTATCCACAAAGCAAAGATGCAGAGAATTAGCCATAAATGCCAAAAATAGAAATCCTGAAACTAGCTCTATTAGCCAACTGTGCCCAGACAACAACCTGTAGCTGGCAAGCACAGTCAACTGGAGTTGGTATGGCTGGCTATGAAATCGGTCACACACTTCTAAAGAGCACAATTCCTTGGACCCGATTAAAACCTGAATATGAGCTGTACTTTTAATCAGATATCTATCAGCAGGTTTAAAAATCCAGTTGGGTTGATGAATGAATTGGCTCAATGATGCAGTCCTCTCCCAATGGCATGCAAAAGGCTTTCATTTTGATCCATTTGGTGACCCAAAGACCAAATGATTGGCTCAGCCCAGCATGAAGGTAGCCATATCAGGCAAAGATATGCTCAATTGGCAAGGATTTTAAGGTTTTTGGCCACCTTTAGAAAAGGTATTGAAGACTTAATCTAATAATTTGAGACATCGCAGAAGAAATAAGTAGATCGTAAATTCTAATATCAAAAACCTGATGATGAGCTCTGGAAGATTAATATGGCATATAGATCACTGCCTATAGCCTCCCTCCACAAAACCTAATTTTCACTTCTATGAAAGCAGAGAAACCATTCTAACTAACTTCTTTTAACTTCATACAAAACATTATTTTATTTTGATCTATCAAATCTACCTTGGTTAAGAGAAAGATGCAAAATCAGTTCTTGTTGGGGTTACCATTTGAAATTAGTGGTAAACCATACAAATATTATATTTTAATACATACAAACTATGGGCATATGGTTCTGGCTGAAATAGGTATATGCTTAATATATATTCATTCTAACACCAGATCTCCACTTACACCTACCCTGGTCCACAATGTTCTGAAATACCAAGCTCTTCTTGTGTTCTCTGGCTGATAATACAGTATTATTTTTCCTCTTGCTACATTAAATGGATTTCACCCCAGTATGGTCAGAGAGTATTGCTCTTTCTGAGAGTCAAGTAGGATTTATGACATAAGCAGAATCCACACTGTTTCTTATCATGAATGGAACACAGTTTGATACATGGTAGAGTTTGATACAAACACATTTGAATGTGCACTCTGAAAGTGACACAACTCATTTGAATGAGGGGTATGTGCAATCTCCCTGAACATTCAGGGATGCACATATGGCAACTTTAAAAGGAGCAATTTATATTTTTGAAGTCATAAAGTACAACAATTTCCCATTCAGAATTACAGTTATCATGGATTTTAATTTTAATGCAACAATTATTGAAAGTCATCCATAAAGGAGACAGAAAATACAACCCATCTGAAACTTTCAGGCTAGGTCTTCAAGGGATACTGTCATGGGAAAACAGGTTTTTTTTAAAAACAAAACATCAGTTAAAAGTGCTGCCCCAGCAGAATTCCGAACTGAAATCTGTTTTTCAAAAGAGCAAACTGTTTTTTTTTATATTTAATTCTGAAATCTGACATGAGGCTAGACATATTTTCAGTTTCCCAGGTGCCCCCAGTCATGTGGCTTGTGCTCTGATAAACTTCAGTCACTTTTTACAGCTGCACTGCAATTTGGAGTGATTTCAACCCCCATCATTTCTCCCCCTATCAGCCCATCAGCAGAACAATATGAAGGTAACCAGATAACAGCTCCCTGGTAGATATAAGAACAGCACTCAATAGTAAAAATTAAAGATGTCCCACTGCGACACCTTCAGTTACATTGAGTAGGGGAAACAATAGTCTACCTAAAAGCAGTTCCATCCTGAAGTGCTGTCTCTTTCTGAAACCACATGACAAGGCATAATAACCTGAGATGGCTACCTACAGACCAATATTACAACAAAAAAAATACACTTGTTGAGTTAGGAATTAGATTTTACACAGCAGAGTGGATTATTTGCCTTGCAAACAGTGTAATTTAGAAATAAAAACTGCACCATAAAAATCATGACATAATCCCTTTAAATTCTGTTTTAATGTCAAATGGCACTAGACAGTGGTGCCCCCTTTCCCCACTCTGCTACAAATGCAGCATTGAACCACTAGCAGCTCTAATCAGAACTAACTAATATATTGTGTTAAATCTTTTAGAAATGTGCAGATGATGGCCTACTGAAAAACCCACAAATTCCATCACCTAACCTGCATATAATTTTGCAGAACCATAGCACACGCTCAAGTTATAAAATCATAATTGAACTCTTCCCCTTAATATCCTAGAATATTAGAAATGGTGAACTGAATCTCCTACTTAGGTATTCATATAGTTCCAGTTATGGAAACATAACTTCAGACCTTTTATTAAACAAATAAAAAATGTGGTCAGAATATGAAATGGAAAGTAACATTTTACTTCCTGTCTGCATAAATAAATCAACAGGCCACTTAGAAACCTGTATAAACAAACCCATTCCTCCCCGCCAGCTGCAGACTTTAAGATAGGCTTTAAGATAAGGAGTAGATTATTATACTTAGAGCTTCTCAGTGAACTGGTGATTGACAAAAACACTATTTCATAATTTTATAATGAAAAGAATAGGCAGAACCTACGTTCTGCATCTGCTCTCTTCAATGAATTGATTTAGAAAAATAAGGTTAACTGCCCCTTTAAAGCTGACTCAAAACTGATGCTGCTGCACTCTGTAGCTTTTGTCAATTTAAAAATTTGTATAAATGACACACACATTAGGGGACAGTTAGGAAGAAGAGGTAGAATGTCTGTGTGCCTCTCCCCTGGCCTTCCCTCAAGAATAAGCACTGCCAAATGCAGGTAGCACTGTATTCATAGAGGGAACACATGTCCTTCACTTTATTCTAGAGAGCAAGGACCCTTGGAAAGAAGTTGGGCTAAATGCAAAGTACCTAAAACATCACAGGTTGTCTCTTGTGTTTGCACTTTGCCCCCTTCTCATATGTAAATGACCCCTTATGTATGAATCACCAATTCTATTGGTCTTACAGTGGTGAATATTTCACCCACTAATGGAAAGCAATTTGCCCATATTTTCATTCATGTATATGATGATACACTTTATACAGCTTTATATCAATTGAAATGCAAAGTAAATAAGAAGCAAGCAGTAAATAAAATATTCATGCAGTTGTAAAATGCTCTAATAATAATGGACTATAAAAAGCAAACTGAGTGGGAATGCACTGATTTGTGTATAAATTAATAGGTATCACAGGCCCATGACATATATTGCAAATTGAAGTACCTGAGAAAAAAATGTAGAAACTAAAATTTTAAAGGCATAGTATCAACAAATAAAAAAGTGTTACATGTTCTTTATGGTATAATAAATAAAATGCTGTAGTTTTGTGGAGTAAAATTATTTTATATTGGCACATGCAGGACCTAGACTAGGGGTAGGCAGATTAGGTACGTGACGTCCTGGGGGGCATCAGGCACGTACCTTCTCTGTCGCCTACCCCATGTCCGTTCCCCTCTCTTCTCGACTATCGCTGCTTTCTCTTCGTCTATTGGGCTCCTGCATGCGCGGAATGGTGAATGCTCGTGCCTTTATGCGCAAAAATGGAGCACGTGCATGCGGGCACGAGCATTCTCCATTTCGCACGAGCGTCCTACATACAATTCCCTTTTTCCTTGGACATATACATATATTAATACTTGGCAGATATATGTTTGGTTGGTCATTCTGGAGTACCTACAATATAGCTAATGATAGAGGACTTGGACAGTTCATATTAAGATACTTGTCACGGCCGGCACCCAATACCAGAGCAGGTGCCAAGTACCCTGGTCTCGGCTCGGCTTCACCAGTAGTGTGACCAACGTTAGGCTTCGGGAGGAGCCCTTAGCTTACTTGGGTACCACCTGGACTTAACGAGGGGTACAAGGCGAGATGTTCTGGCTAGCAGAGGGGCTCGGCAGGTAGATAGTCTTTTGGGCCGAAGGTACAAATGGAGCAGGCAAGAGAATCGTCAGACAGGCTGGGTCGAGGCAGGCAGATATCAAGAATTATCAGGCAGGCAAGGATCAAACCGGGTTGGCAATCAAATGGGTTGAGGCAGAATCGGAGTCAAATAACAGGCAGAGGTCAAACCAGAACGTCAAACAGGAGGATTAAGCAGAGTCAAGGTCGGTTTCAGGCAAGGGTCAGGTTCCAGAGATCAGAATATTCAAACAGGCAGGCAAGGGTCAAAAACAGATATTCAGGATCAGATTCAAACAGAATAGCAACAGCTAATAGCACCAGGAACAAATCCTGTCACGGGCAAGGTACTGTGGAAAAAATGGCCTTAAAAACTTTTTGACGTCATACGTCAGCGCACCTGTGCCTTTAAATACGAGGGGATGCGCCGCGCGCGCCCTTAGGGAAGAGCTGGCGCCAGCACATACACGCTGGCGCGGCTAGAGAGCACGATGGTGCGGCGGGCGTCCCCGCCGCACAGGTATTATTACATTACCCCCCTTCTTGGTGGGGCCACTGGACCCCCAGGCTTCCCAGGAAATTTTTGATGGAATTGCTTCCTGAGGCGGTCAGCCCTGATGTCATCGACTGAGACCCAGGAGTTCTCCTCGGGGCCAAAGCCCTTCCACCTGGTAAGATACTGCAACTTACGACGCACAAGGCGGGAATCCAGAAACTCCTGGATCTCAAATTCAGGCAGACCTTCAACTAGCACAGGGGGAGGAACAGAAACAAAACGGACATTGTTAGCAGGTTTTAACAAAGAAACATGAAATGAGTCAGAAATCTTAAAATTAACAGGCAACTTAAGACGAACACAAGAAGGGTTGATAATTTCAGAAATAGGGTATGGACCAATGAACCTAGGCCCCAGTTTGAGAGAGGGAACCTTCAGTTTAATATTTTTGGTAGAAAGCCACACTGAGTCTCCCACCTTATACTGAGGTGCCTCTCTACGTGATCTGTCAGCAGCTTTTTTCTGAGCAGAGGCGGCTGCGGACAGAGAGTCGTGAACCTGCGACCAAACCCTAGAAAAATGTTCAACACAAGAGCAGAGGGAACCAGGGAGCCAGAACCGGAAAATGAGAATGCCTTGGGGTGCAACCCATTAACCACGAAGAAAGGGTACTCTCCCGAGGAGGAATGGGTAGCATTATTGTATGCAAATTCAGCCCAGGGTAACAGTTCAGTCCATGTGGACTGGTTGTCAGACACATAACACCTGAGGTATTGCTCAAGGGACTGGTTTACCCTTTAAGTTTGACCATTGGTTTGGGGGTGATAGGTAGAGGAAAAGGATAATTCAACCCCAACCAAAGAACAGAAAGCACGCCAAAACTTAGAGACAAACTTGAACCCCCCTATCAGAAACAATATTTTCAGGAAAACCATGACACTTAAAGATGTGAGTAACAAACAGATCAGCCAAGGATTTAGCAGAAGGTAGGTGTGGAAGGGGTACAAAATGGTTCATCTTGCTAAACCTATCCACCACCACCCAGATCACAGTTTTCCCCTGTGAAGGAGGCAAATCAACAATAGTCCATCGAAAGATGGGTCAAAGGTCTTTCTGGAATTGGTAAGGAAATCAGCAAACCCTGGGAAGACTTCCGAGAGGATTTTGACCTTTGGCAGATTGGACATGAATTTACAAAGGCCTTAGTATCCTGTTTGAATGAAGGCCACCAAACATGATGAGATAACAGGGACACAGTTTTAGCAATGCCTGGATGCCCTGCCATCTTAGAATCATGAACCTCTCTCAGCACCTGCTCTCTTTACCCCTGAGGTACAAACCATCTCCCTGAAGGAGTATCATTAGGAGCGGATGATTGTAAAGGGAGCAATAAAGAAGAAAGATCAGATTCCAAGGTGGCTAAAATCATTTCCCTGGGGATGATGGGAGTACACTCACTAGTGTCAGGAGAAATAGGTTTGAAACTCCTAGAGAGTGCGTCCGCCTTAGTGTTCTTAGAACCAGGCCTGAATGTCAAAGAAAAATTAAACCGTGTGAAAAACAGAGCCCACCTAGCTTGTCTTGGATTTAGGCAGATTCAATGTACAATAAATTCTTGTGGTCTGTATAGACCGTCACAAGAATTTTGATGTGTTTTGCACCCTCAAGGAGGTGCCGCCATTCCTCAAAGGCCCACTTGACTGCCAACAACTCCCTGTTACCTATGTCATAATTCACCTCAGCAGATGAAAACTTCCTGGAAAAGAAAGCACAGGGATGCAATTTGTTAGTAGTCGGGTGCCTTTGAGAAAGGAGGGAACTAGAAGGCTTGATGAAACCCCTCTCTAGGTTTTCCTTAATATACTCCTTCATTGCCTGGGCTTCGGGCAAGGAAAGCGGGTAAGTTCTACCTCGCAGGGGAGTAGACCCAGGAATTAGCTCAATGGGGCCGTCATACTGCCAGTGTGGGGGTAAGGTCTCAGCTGCTTTTTTGGAGAAAACGTCAGCATATTCTGTGTAAGCAGCAGGTAACCCTTCAAGGGAAGTAGTAGCTACGAAGGAGGGAAAGCAGACCCCACCACACTTGGAACCCCATTGAGTCACCTCCCTTGTGACACAATCAATCAGAGGGTTATGCCTCTGGAGCCATGGTAACCCTAAAATAAGAGGAGAGGAAGTGCCCTCTATGAGGTATAAAGCTATCTCCTCACAGTGCAGATTGTTGACACACAAAGAAAGGGTTATGGTCTTTTGAGAAACCACACCGGACCCGAAGGGTCTCTTGTCTACAGCCAAAATTCTCATGGGGGGATTTAGAGCAACTAACGGAATTTTGTATTTAGCTGCAAAAGCCTCATCCAAAAAGTTACCCTCCGCCCCTGAATCCACAAATGCGGACAGTTTGACAGAGCTCGTAGGCCAAGTTAGTTTAACTGGTAACAAAATTTTAGAGGCAGATTGGGGAGAGGAAACTCATGCACCCAAATGGAGCTCCCCTTCTCCATTTAGGCTTCGGAGTTTCCCGGCCTCTTAGAACATTGGTTCAGAAAATGTCCGTTCTCACCACAGTACATACAGAGACCCAGGGAACACCTGCGTGCCTTTTCCTCAGGAGTTAGATGGGATATGCCTAATTGCATAGGCTCCTCCTGAGGCAGAGGCACAAAGGGGATTAGGAGATTCTACATTGGTCACCACATTGGATCTTATATTAGTAACCCCAGAGAAGTTTGTATTCCTCTCATCCCTTCTCTCCCTTTGCCTTCTATCTACCTAGATGGCGAGGGACATGAGACCATCCAGGTTAGAAGGTAGGGGGTAATTAACCAGACTATACTTTACAGAATCGGATAACCCCAACCGGAATTGACTCCTTAGAGCCAAATCATTCCACCCAGTTTCCACTGCCCACCGGCAGAATTCGGTGCAATACACCTCCGCATCCCTTTTCCCTTGGCGCAACTTACGAATCGCGGTATCGGCAGAAGATGCACGATCCGGGTCATCGTAAAGAATGGCCATGCTGTTAAAGAAGGTGTCTAGGGAATAACGAGCAGGGTCTGAAGAAGGCAGCCTCAGGGCCCAAATTTGGGGGTCACCCAAAAGCAGGGTCATTATGAACCTTACTTTCTCCTCATCAGATTGGAAAGAATGAGGAAAAAAACTAAGGTACAGCTTACAAGCCTCTTTAAAAACAAAAAATTTAGTGCGATCCCCACTGAACCTTTCGGGGAACACAATCTTGGGTTCATGGGGTTTAGATGAGTTACCCCAACTGGCAGAAGAACCCACAGGAGGTGCAGGAACAGGATTAGGCGGCTGCTGCGAAGGCCCCTACTGGCGGGTCAGATTAGGGAACCCTTGAAGCAAATAGTTCTGTTTTTGCTCTTGCTCCTCCATACGTTGCAGCAAGGTAGTGAGCAACATCTCAGTGGAAGTTTGAGGTGTAGCAGAGGCAGCAGCAGCTTTGTGACCGTCGTCCTCCATGGCCGTGATAATGTCACGGCCGGCACCCAATACCAGAACAGGTGCCAAGTACCCTGGTCTCGGCTCGGCTTCACCAGTAGTGTGACCACCGTTGGGCTTCGGGAGGAGCCCTCAGCTTAATTGGGTGCCACCTGGACTTAACGAGGGGTACAAAGCGAGATATTCTGGCTAGCAGAGGGGCACGGCAGGTAGATAGTCTTTTGGGCCGAAGGTCACGGTACAAATGGAGCAGGCAAGAGAATCATCAGACAGGCTGGGTCGAGGCAGGCAGATATCAAGAATTGTCAGGCAGGCAAGGGTCAAACCGGGTTGGCAATTAAATGGGTTGAGGCAGGATCGGAGTCAAATAACAGGCAGAGGTCAAACCAGAACGTCAAACAGGAGGATTAAGCAGAGTCAAGGTCAGTTTCAGGCAAGGGTCAGGTTCCAGAGATCAGAATATTCAAACAGGCAGGCAAGGGTCAAAACAGATATTCAGGATCAGATTCAAACAGAATAGCAACAGCTAATAGCACCAGGAATAAATCCTATCACTGGCAAGGTGCTGTGGAAAAAATGGCCTTAAATACTTTTTGAATTTCTCGCCTTTGCGCGCTGACGTCATACGTCAGCGCGCCTGCGCCTTTAAATACGAGAGGATGCGCCGCGCACGCCCTTAGGGAAGAGTCGGCTACAGAACAGGATGGTGTGGCGGACGACCCCGCCGCACAGGTATTATTACAATACTGATGCAAAGGGACCTAGCTTTTATTATTTTATTATTATTTTTTATCAACACTTGAAATGGCACATTTTGGGGCATATTTAGTATTTGAGTATTTTAATTTAAAAAGTCAGACCAAACTAGAATCCACAATTATCTTTTATTAAAAAAGCATTATTAATCAGATCGGGACAGACTTGATAAACTCGATTTTTTTGGGCATTTTTTCCCCAAAAGCTCAAACTTTTGGATTTTTGTCAGAAAAGTCAGAAATAGCCGGATTTTTGGGCTAATTTCAGAGCTGACCACAGAAAATTTCAAATAGGATTGGGACCTTTCCTATTGACTTATACAATGTACAACCTCGGTTGGTCTGGATGCTGGATTTTTCAGGACTTTTTCCTTCCTTGGGGCATAATAAATCAATTTTTTGGGGGTTTATTTATCAAAGTCCGAATTTATCTCAACATTTTCTGAATAAAACTCAGTCCAAATCCGCACATGTGTTTTTTGGCTTATTTATTAATACACTTAATCTTGAAAAATCCGATTTTCGCGATTTTTCATCCGATTTTCACAATTTTTTTTTTATTTTTCACCCGAAAACTTCGGGGTATTGCCAAAAACCCAGCACACATCAAAAAAATCATTGGGACTCCTCCAATTTACTTATATGCAACCTCAACAGGTCTGAGATGCTGGATTTTCAGATTTGGACTTTTCCATCCTCGGGGGTTTAATAAATTCCCGAAAAATTTGTGATTTTTTTAAAAGTACTATTTTATAAGAAAAAATCGCAATTTTTTTGTGATTTTTGCATTCAGAGTTTAGTAAATAACCCCCTTTGAGTTTTAGGCATTCAGACCTTAATATAAACCCCCTTTGTGTTTGCATCTTCTGACTATGTAAAGCACTGATGGTGACAACTGCCTAAATATTCTAAATATTATAATAATTGCATATATAAGAATTCAGCACCCAGAGTATCTGCATACAGAATATACTTGACCCGAGACTTGACTATAATGGACATGTAAAAAAATGCAAAGTATTGCAAATGATTTTTTGATGACTAGAGAATGAAAATGTAATGTCTATGCAAAGATAATATACAGTCATGAATATCTATACTTTGCTGACCACTGCTGGGGATGCAGTTAATGATACTGACATAGCTTGATTTAAAAAAAATATGACCTTTGATATTTGCTGGGTTTGCAAAGAAGCATTTACATTCATAAAGCAGCTATTCATGGGGAAATGGCACAACCATATTACAAAGGATCGACGTGTAAGCGTTACCTAGAGATGCTGATACTAAATATTGCTAAGCTATATCAGTTTCTCAAAAATGATTTGTAATTAATGAAATGGAAATTACACTTGAAGCTCCCACACAAGTCCAATGTGAAGTTGCCTATTAAGCACATGTAACTGGGAAAATATACATGAAATAAATGTATACTGTGGTGATACTGTATTTATTGCATATAAAATAGTTTTTTATAAAACCCATACATTAAACATATAAAGTTAAAATCTGCAGGTCTTTAAAAATGGGAGATATTGGCAAAATTGTCAAATTGGAACAATCTGTAGTATTTCAGGTACCATTTTTCCAATAAGGACAATAGCAAATGGCATTGCTATTTGCTGTACAGGTATGGGATCCGTTATCTGGAAAGCTCTGAATTATAAAAAATATGTCTCCCATAGACTCCATTTTATACAAACAATCCACATTTTTAGAAAAGATTTTCTTTTTCTCTGTAATAATAAAACAGTACATTGGACATGATCCGAATTAAGATATAATGAATCCTTATCGAAAGCGGAACCAGCCTATTGGGTTTATTTAATATTTACATGATTTTCAAGCAGATTAAAGGTATTACGTTTCAAATTATTGAAAGATCCATTATCCAGAAAGCCCAAGGTCTTGAGCATTCTGGATAACAGGTCACATACCTGTATTACACTGTTTCAGTACTGTAAAAAATTTATATAGGCTTGGTAACTGCATCATAAAATTCCACATAAAAATCTGACCAATAAAATATCGTTTCAGTTGACTCGTAACTGCTATTTCTGTAAGCACCACTGGTCAGTCCTATAAATGGAACTTTGATGCAGCACCCACATTACCCCACTTATTTTCATAGGACAATGAGTATGACATAAGTAAGAATCTCGGCCAGATTCAGTTCAGTGAGAGAAAGGTTTATCATGTGAAAACTCACGGACAAGATTCAATTTCAGATGCAACGCTAGTCAATAAAACTTATCTCAGTTTATCACCTAAAACTTTATTGAAGTCTATGGGAAAAACCAGGAACTGAATTTGGAGAAAAGTTTTTTCTCCTCAAATTGAATCTCGTCCATAAGTTTTCACGTAATAAATCATGAGATAACTTTTTCACACTGAATTGCATATGGTTTAACAGATTGCTAAGGTGTATGTTACTTCTATTTTCCCTTAAAGGAACAGTTCAGTGTGAAAATAAAAACAGTGTTAATAGATAGGCTGTGCAAAATAAAAAATGTTTCTAATATAGTTAGTTAGCCAAAAATGTAATGTATAAAGGGAGACTGGATGTATAACATAATAGCCAGAACACTACTTCCTGCTTTTCAGCTCTCTAACTTTGAGCTAGTCAGCGACTTGAAGGAGGACCAAATGGGACATTTCTGTTCAGTGAGTTTGTAATTGATCCTCAGCATTCAGCTCAGATTCAAAAGCAACAGATGTGACCCATGTGGCCCCCCTTAAGTCACTGATTGGTTACTACCTGGTAACCAGGGTAACCAGTCAGTGGAAACAAGAGAGCTGAAAAGTAGTGTTCTGGCTATTATGTTAGACATCCAGTCACTCCAGCCTTTATACATTACATTTTTGGCTAACTAACTATACTAGAAACATTTTTTATTTTGCACAGCCTATCTATTTACCCAGTTATTATTTTTATACTGAACAATTCCTTTAAGCTTACTCATAGGGGCCGATTCACCAATGGTCGAATATCGAGGGTTAATTAACCCTCGATATTCGACTAGGAATTGAAATCCTTCGAATTCGAATTCACTCGAATTTAGTGAATCGGCCCCATAGTGTGTGACATAACTTATTATAAAACTTATTTGTGACAACTGGCTTTTTTTGTGACAACTGAGCTGGTAATGTGTAAGGAATCCTCACTTCTGAAGAAAATCAGGTCCATAACATCTATAATTGCACATTTGTGCTTGAAGACCCGTTTCTTTCAAAACAGAATTTAAAGGCTGATACTATCTAATGAAAGTGTAGATGAAATGGCTTCTGGGAAAGTAAAGGAGAGGGGAAGGTCAGAGGGGACGTTGCTTGTTTAATATTGAGGTCCTTGCTCCAGTGCTACATATTGAGATACGTTGTGGATCAATATACTAACTAAAAGGAACTCATAGGGTGTTATTTACTACCTACTTACTCTAAATGCAAAAATCACGAAAAATGTATGATGTTTTTTTTATAAAATCGGACTTTTAAAAAAATTTTTATTAAACCCCGAGGATGGAAAAGTCTGAATCTGAAAATCTGGCATCTCAGACCTGTTGAGGTTGCATATAAGTCAATGGGAGAAGTCCCAATTATTTTTTGATGTGCGCTGAGTTTTTGGCAATACCCCGAGTTTTTGGGCAAAATTCTGAGTTTTCGGGTGAAAAATTCCCCAAAAAAATCGTGAAAATATGTTGGAGAATCCGTAAAAAAAGTGAAAATCAGATTTTCACTTTTTTTTCTCCGCATACAAAATTTTCTGGAAAGTGTATTAATAAATAAGCTCAAAAAACCTGTGCAGATTTGGTCTGAGTTTTTTCAGAAAATATTGAGTTAAATTTGGACTTTGATAAATAACCCCCAAAGATTAGATGGAATATTAAAATACTTAGGGGCCGATTCACGAAGGGTCGAATATCGAGGGTTAATTAACCCTCGATATTCGACTGGGAACTAAAATCGTTCGACTTCGATATTCGAAGTCGAACGATTTTGCGCAAATCCTGGGATCGATCGAAGGATTTTTCGTTCGATCGAATGATTGACTTCGGTAGCTTTTAGCTGCCGAAGTAGGGGGTCGAAGTTTTTCTTAAAGGGACAGTACTTCGACTATCGAATGGTCGAATAGTCGAACGATTTTTACTTCGAATCGTTCGAATTAGATCGAATTTAACCAATTCGATGGTCGAAGTACCCAAAAAATACTTCGAAATTCGAATTTTTTTTTTATTCTAACCCTTCACCCGAATTTCGTGAATCGGCCCCATAGTGAAAGTAACAAACTCATTTCTCCTGACCAAGCATTAGATTATCTTTTATAAATGGCAATGTATTTAATGGTAACTTTGGCATATTAAATTTATTTACATTTAGGGGCAGATTTACTTAAGGTCGAATATCGAGGGTTAATTAATCCTCGATATTCGTCTGTCGAAGTTAAATCCTTGGAAGGATTTAGCGCTATTCGTTCGAAAAACCGTTCGACTTGAAGGATTTTAATCCATCGATCGAACGATTTTTGTTCGACCCAAAAAAGATAAGGAAGCCTATGGGGACCTTCCCCATAGGCTAACATTGACTTCGGTAGCTTTTTGGTGGCAAACTAGGGGGTCGAAGTTTTTCTTAAAGGGACAGTACTTCGACTATCGAATGGTTGAATAGTCGAACGATTTTTACTTCGAATCGTTCGAATTCGATCGAATTAGATCGAATTTAACCAATTCGAAGGTCGAAGTACCCAAAAAATACTTCGAAATTCGAATTTTTTTTTATTCTAACCCTTCACCCAAATTTCGTGAATCGGCCCCATAGTGAAAGTAACAAACTCATTTCTCCTGACCAAGCATTAGATTATCTTTTATAAATGGCAATGTATTTAATGGTAACTTTGGCATATTAAATGTATTTACATTTAGGGGCAGATTTACTTAAGGTCGAATATCGAGGGTTAATTAATCCTCGATATTCGTCTGTCGAAGTTAAATCCTTGGAAGGATTTAGCGCTATTCGTTCGAAAAACCGTTCGACTTGAAGGATTTTAATCCATCGATCGAACGATTTTTGTTCGACCCAAAAAAGATAAGGAAGCCTATGGGGACCTTCCCCATAGGCTAACATTGACTTCGGTAGCTTTTTGGTGGCAAACTAGGGGGTCGAAGTTTTTTCTTAAAGAGACAGTACTTTGACAATCGAATGGTCGAATAGTCGAACAATATTTAGTTCGAATCGTTTGATTCGAAGTCGTACTCGAAGGTCGAAGTAGCCCATTCGGTGGACGAAGTAGCCAAAAAAAACCATTCAAAATTCAAAGTTTTTTTTCCTCTATTCCTTCACTCAAGCTAAGTAAATGGGCCCCTTGGAGTACAGGGTAATCCCACACTAGAAGGAGAATTGGAGCTGTGAAATGGTAGGTTGACTGAACGTCAGAATAATAAAAAGTTGTGATCACATAAAACAACCCACGCTCGACTTGTATTTGTACATTTGTACCTTAAGTTAAGACTCAGGTGTTTAGGACAAAAACATGACCCTGCTTTATGCCATATGTTTAATATTTATACAACATATGAAGAAATCAACTATTTCTTATCATTTTAATGGTTATGGAGTGTGCAGACGGTGTCAGTAGATGCTATATTTTTTTCATAATTGCAATAAAAATAGTGAGATTTGTTTTCATAACAAGGTCTTGTATCTGTTGGGTTTAAAATAATAAACATTGTATGGGTAATAATTCAGATTTTTTACAAAACATACGCTTAGTCTGGGAACCCAAAAATGATCCTTTTTTATTTAAGCACTTATAATTATGAGAGCCGTTTTCAAATAAATTAAACTGGGTATCTGCTCTGCATATCAATCTGAAATTATTAGAGCATTAGAGTCTAGCCGGGTGTTTGAAGGCGTGCATGCTCTCATTAATTGCTACTGGACTGAATTTTAATAACATTCCATTTATTGTATTTTTCTTGCGACATATTACTAAAGTCCTCAGCTAGGATTACACCGTACGAGTCAATAATAAGGTGCAGAAAGAGAACCTTCAATGGGAATCGGGTAGATGAACTTCACATGACAAACTTGTACATGATCTGAACCAAAGTGAGAAGATTCTAATAATACAACTTGTGTATACTAAGTAAAACAAATACGTGGAGTTAAAACAATGCATCAGAAAAACTGTGTACAGGTTTGGGACCTGTTATCCAGAATGCTCGGGACCTGGCGTTTTCCGGATAATGGATCTTTCTGTAATTGGGTATTCATGACTTAAGTCTACTAGAAATTAATTTAAACATTAAATAAACCCAATAGGCTGGGTTTGCTTCCAATAAGCATTAATGATATCTTAGTTTGGATCAAGTACAAGCTACTGTTTTATTATTACGGAGAAAAAGAAAAAATTTGGATTATTTGGATAAAATGGAGTCTATGGGAGACAGCCATTCCGTAATTCGGAGCTTTCTGGATATCGGGTTTCCGGATAAGGGATCCTATACCTGTATATGCTTTTGAATAAAGCAATGGGGTGATACTAAAAAGCTATGTTTGTTATGACAGAAGTTTGTGAGCACAAATCATGTTCTTATGAGGTACACTGGTTTTTGGAGCTGAGCCTGCTATGTAGGAAGATTTACAGCAATTCTCTGTAGAGCTTTTGAGAAAATTTAGGGGGCTATAATGTTTTGTGTAGAGTATTATTTTAATTCAGCTTTTTGTTCTATTAATAACAGACCATGCCCCACTCATTAGACTATGCCCCTTGATTTCTTATGATAAAGGGATTATAAAGCAAAGTATAGAAGGTGGTTTGAGCTACCGTCTGACGGTAAAAAGGTGCTCTTTGGAAAAAAGGATATATTGATTTTTTTAAAAGAAATTTGAGCTGCATAAATGGGTTCAGAAGATTTTTGAAAGACCAAAATTCCAAGAACAAAAAGCTCCAATGGACTTCTAAATGACCTTGCAAGATATACAGAAATTTTACATTTCGGTTTTCAAGTTTTTTCTTTACCTTAATACATACAGGTATGGGATTTGTTATCCGTGAAGCTCCAAATTATGGAAAGGCCCTTCTCCCATAGGGGTATATTTATCAAAGATTTAAGTTAGAGATCACCACAGTCCTCTAGAGTGAAATTCCGCCACTCTCCGTTCATTTCTATGGGATTTTGAAAGGCATATTTATCAAAGGGTGAATTTGCACCCATTGATAAATGCGCTTTTAAAAATCCCATAGAAATTAATGTAGAGTGGCGGAATTTCACTCTAGAGGACTGTGGTGATCTCTAACTTCACTCTTTGATAAAAATACCCCATAGACTCCATTTTATCCAAATATTTAAAAATGGTTTCCTTTTTCTCTGTAATAATAATAAAACAGTCCCTTGTACTTGATTCAAACTAAGATATACTCAATCATTGGATTGGAAGCAGATCATTGGATTTATTTAATGTTTACATGGATTTTCTACTAGACTTAAGGAATGAAGATCCAAATTACAGAAAGATCCCGAGCATTCTGGTTAACAGGTCCGATATCTGTACTTAATTTAATTCAAGTTTGTAAGTTATAGCCCAAAAAAAACTTGAATCATGGAAAAAAAACAAATTTGATCGGTGATTATTTAGCCCCTTAATGATAAAATATATATACCACATGCACCATAAAACATAGGCATATGGCTAGAGACACTGGTCACTAATTTTGAAAATAAAGTAAAAGTACTGTAGACAGCATATTCCGCTAACTCCCACCCTTTCTTTGCCTCTATATCACCATATCCCTGTCTGTCTGTATGCAAACTGTAATAGCTTTTATGTGTTTGAGAACTCATTTCTCAAAGCATTTTACTGCAACATATGTTAAAGCAACAGGTAAGCATTTTAACAATTTATCTTTGGTTTCTGGGGAACAAAGATGATTATAGAGCACTTGAAGCAGCAAGATTCTTTTAGTGAGTCAAAAGGGGTCATGTACTACATGCAAGACTGGGGTTCAGTGCAAAAACATGGCCTACTATATTTTGTGCTTTGCATCCTGGACTGCATGTCAATGAATTTCCTCAGATCTCAAAAATGGAGAGCAGAGACCAGAGTCTACCCCATAAATACAATGGTCTCTGCATTCAGAAATATTGTATTCATGAGGGCGGTTAGGGTAAAACATTTAGGCATCTCCCCTCCCACACTTTGCTTGTGTGTCATTGTGTACAATTTAGGGTGTACCTGCACAGGCAAGGATCTGTGGTAAGACCACAGAAGCCTAAGACTAGGGTGGCACATTTTAAGGAGCGGGATACGCACAGCTGCATCTATATTTCCAGGTTCCTACAGGACACAGGTGGAGCAGAGGACTGGAGCCAACTCAAACAGGTGCGATATTAATTTGCATGCGTGTGCGGTTGAGGAGAGGGGGTGCAAGAGGTGGCCAGCGAAGGTGCACCTCATTTGTAAATCCAGTGCTGGCTCTGCACCACTCACCAAACAAAACAGAACATTGCTCTTGTTGCAAGTCCAAGCTTAATTACTCCATCATACTCCATTATAATCAATTAATCCAAATTTTTAAAATGTATTTACTTTTTCGCTGTAATAATAAAGCAATACCTTAATCCTAATTGAATTGGTAGTAAAGCCAGTGTATTGGGTTTATTTAATGGTTGCATGATATTAAAGTAGACTTAAGGTATGAAGATCCAAATTACGGAAAGATCCGTTATCTGAAAAACCCCAGGTCCCGAGCATTCTGGATAACAGGTCCCATACCTGTATATTATTTGCTGCTCTATCTATCTATATATCTATCACTCTACATCTCTATCTATGTCTGTCTGCCGGGCTGTCTCTATTTGCATTATCTTACACTTTAGGATAACATACAGATTTTCCCAGTTAGTACACATATTTAGAATTACCAGCCATTTTAGCAGCATAATAAGGTTTTTTTTGTACCACTCGTTGGATTAGTATAATGTTTCAGATCTGCGTCCACTTTTCAGAACATTAAGTACCATAAAAATAAAATTATAAATGAGAAAAGGGAATCAAAATAACAGTCACAAGGCAGTAAAGCACAGTGAATGAGAAGAAGGAGGAAAATGCAGAAAAAGTCAAATAAATGGCCATTAGACAGGCTAATATTTTCAGCACATGATACATGATATGGCATCTAAGATGCCTATATCCTGCTTAATTATATTGTACAAATAAGGCCACTAGTTTTTCTGCATGTTTTTGGTTTGTGGCTTTTAGGTCCCATTTACTTTTTGGCAGATTACATGTTCTATACTGAAGTGTATAACATTTATCAATAATGCATACAATTGAGAGAAAACAAAGATTCCTGGGCTTAGAAACCAGTTTTCAGTAACATAAAGACTAATAAACAAATGAGGGACAGCTCCCACTGCTAGGCAGTCTAGAAAAACCTGCTCAGCATAAAAAAGACAAGGGGGTTCATTTATCAACACTGGGCAAATTAGCCCATGGGCAATTACCTATAGCAACCAATCGGTGATTAGCTTTTTAAAGCCAGCTGCAAGTAGAACAATAAATGCAGCAATTTGATTGGTTGCCATGGGTTACTGCCCATGGCCAAATTTGCCCAGTATTGATAAATGACCCCCACGGTATGAAAGATAAGAATGCTCATATTATGGGTGAGGTGTTGGTTGGGGTAAATCAGAGATGAAGAAAACCATAACTGAGAAATGAAACATTATATTGTTTCTAAAGTTTTCTGGATAATGGACCTTTTGTAAATTTGATCTATATACCTACTACTACACAAAATCATTTACACAAAATCATTTTTAGTAGACACCTACTATCTACTACAAAATCATTTACACATTAAATAAACCCAATAGGCTGGTTTTGTCTCCAATAAGTATTAATTATATCTTAGTTTGGACCAAGTACAATGTACTGTTTTATTATTACAGAGAAAAAGTTGTATTATTTGACTATAATGTAGTCTATGGGAGATGGCCTTTCCGCAATTTGGACATGGCCTTTCCAGATAACCTGTCCAGTCACTTTTTAAGGTATGTGCAGAATTTATGGGTCAACCCAAAAAATTATTTTTTTCCTAATAAAAGAAAACATACTTCTAAGCAACTTTGCAATATACATTCATTACAAATTTTCTATGTTTTATATTATATGTCTATGTATTGCTATTGCAGAGTTTCTCTGTCCCTTTCTATTCTCTGCCCTGATGGCTCTGGCTTTTGAAACAATGTCATATAAGCCAACCAATTAATAGACCTGTTTTGCTGGAGGAGACTGACTTTTGCAACAACCAGGAGTTAAAGGAAAACTATACCCCCAAAATGAACACTTAAGCAACAGATAGTTCATATCATATTAAGTGGCATATTAAAGAATCTTACCAAACTGGAATATATATTTAAGTAAAAATTGCCCTTTTACATCTCTTGCCTTGAGCCACCATTTCGTGATGGTCTGTGTGCTGCCTCAGAGATCACCTGACCAGAAATACTGCAGCTCTAACTGTAACAGGAAGAAGTGTGGAAGCAAAAGACACAACTCTGTCTGTTAATTGGCTCATGTGACCTAACATAGAGTACAGTGAATCCTACGATCCCAGGGGGTGGCCCTTATTTTTTAAAATGGCAATTTTCTATTTATGATTACCCAATGACACATACTACTAGAAAAGTATATTATTATGAAAATGGTTTATTTACATGAAGCAGGATTTTACATATGAGCTGTTTTATGCAAAATCTTTTTATAGAGACCTACATTGTTTGGGGGGTATAGTTTTCCTTTAAGCAAATGCTGCTTTCAACAGCAATGACATTTACAAATTACTTTTTAAGCGCTAACAATTTTTTAATAAATTCAAATTGGAAAGTACAATATTACCATAGAATTGTGTTTTCTTTTATTAGGCGTAAAATCTTTTTTTGGGTCGACATGTCCGTTAATGTTATAAAAATAAAAGTAAATGATAGGCTGGACAACTATTTTAGGGAGCTTTACAGTTTTTTTTAGGCAGCATAGTGTGTAACCTGTATAGGTTTTTTAAGACTTGCTTCTTTAGTGGCATCACTGGCATATTATTTGCAGAATAATGACTTCAGCAAGATGCTTTAATACATACACTGTGCTCTGGCAGAAATATTCTATTCTTCCTCTGGTAGATATAGAGTATTGCTGAGTAGTTTTAGGAGTTTGCAAAATTAAAACTGTTTGAGCATTGTTCCAAAAAGTTTTACTATACTACCTCATTAATGCCATACTATTAAAATCCAACTAATCTTATCATGTGGGCTAGAACCTATTGTGAGGTACTCTGTGTGAAGGTAATTTTACATGTTCTATTGAACCATAATTACATTATAACTTGCCTTTAGTTATTGTCTATGCTATTGGGCAGTACAACAAATTATTCCAGAGTGGGGGTTTCTCTGGAAGCTTCCCTGATAAACTTTATAGGTAGAGCGTTAGCATATCTCAGAGCATTCCATATTGGAAAATGGCATAATTTGGTTAAAGCCACACCCGGCAAAATGTGGACAACTGGGAGGTATGAATTAAGTTACTGGTCCAATGACTCTAGGGAAGGGGGTTATCTACTAAAACGCAACCAGTCTCTTTTGTGGTCCACATTTAGCAGGTATGATTTTAGTGGTTAATTGGAGATAGCTATCCATCTTGAGAATTTCCTTTTAGTTTAACGTATACTGTGCAACTGTAGGGTGACTGCAACCCATATAAAATAATATCTTTATATACATTCTATTATATTATTTAAATTAGTAGCATGATGTTTGTCTGGTGTTAGAATTTTACTGCTAGAATAATTGGTTGTCTAGCTACCTATCTGAAAGAATTAAATTTCCCAGCAATGTATTTCTAAAACATGACATTTCCATGAACACTTTTATCTCCTGTTTATGATTAATATGCATTCTTAAAACATGTTATAAACCAAATTGGAAAAAAATACTCTTACTTAACTGCTGCAATCTATATAGGCCTGTCAAAAAGGGCCAAAGACGCTGGGATATAGCCCCCAACTCCAAAGGGCGCCCAAGTCAAAAATTCAGAAAGATATATTCCCAGTCAATTCTCAAAGTTAAAAAATCACTTTTTATTCATCAAAAATATTAAAAAGGCATACAGACCAATTGATGCTTCGCCTTACGCGTTTCGCACCCACAGGCACTTATTCATAGGCATTACTGTTGTCACATTTGGCCACAAAATTTATACCCCAGGAAATCCCTCCCCAAATGTTAAAACCAATCACGTGTTGCCACCTCACATTATTTCTTAAAGCAACATATACATCAATTCGGTCCTATTAGCAATGTTTTCTGCCTATACTCTGTTTTATCTCACATACATTATATTAGGATACACATGTTTAAAATAATATTTAAAGGGCAGTCACTGCTCCCATTACATTATATAATATTCACATTCCTAATATTACTACCAGTAAATTTCACATTTTCTTTTCTGCCCCGTATAATTCTATTCATCCACCTCATTGAAGTCATTATCGACCACATTACATTTTACGTAAAACATGTTACATCAAACTCGTAGTTTAAACCAAGTGGCAACTGAGTATGCAAGTAAAAAATCCAAAAAACTTCTCTTTTGGCTAGTAACCCTGCCAGATTACCTCCCCTACTCCCCAATCTTACTTTTTCTATTCCTTGTACTGAAACAAATGCTAGATTGCTCCCATTACATTTTGAGAAGTGTCTCGTTACATTGCTCTTTTCAACCATTTTTGGATTTTTTATTTGACTCAAATGTTCTCGTATTCGTTCCTTTAGCGTTCTGCTTGTGCAACCCACGTATTGTTTCTGACATTTCAAACAAGTTATCAAGTAAACCACTGTGGATGTATTGCAATTGATATAATCTTTTATTTTAAAGCTAACATTTGTCACCGTAGATTTAAATTCTTTTGAAATTTTCATATGTTCACAGGTTATACATCTGCGGCTACCACACCTGTGGCTTCCTTTTACCCTCAGAAAGCTTTCATTCCTTTGGTCTCCCTTATTGCTTTCCCTGTACATACTTGGTGATAAATGGTCCCTCAATGTATGAGACCGCCTTGGTATGCTATTAACTCCTCCTTTTAGTATCTTATGAAAGTCATCATCTGCATATAAGATCGGGATATATTTCTTAACTATATCCAGTACCATATAGAACTGTTTACTGTACCTAGTTACAAATGGGACCTTTTCTGATAACCCCTGTTTTACTTTTTTCTTTTTTCCACCCATTGGATTCACACTCAATAAACTCCTCCTCTCTGTTTGTCTCGCTTTCTGACAGGCCCTATCTACAGCTTTTCGTCCGTACCCTCGGTCTAAAAACCTCTCCTTCATATCCTCTGAGGATATGAAAAGCTGTAGATAGGGCCTATCAGAAAGCGAGAAAAAGATCAAAAACATTTTTGGGGCTCCCCTCCTCCCCCCCTACATTTCCTAACTCATGGCAACTTAACTATACAGTGGGCACATGTGTAGGGCAAAAAAAAAATGTTATTTGATGTTTTGAAGGTTTCCCAGGCATTTGTAGTGATTCTACGTATTCCTCCATTGAAATTTGAATTTGGCACCGTATGCAAATTAACCATCGCTAGCGTAACTTCGCTTCGCTTAGCAAATCAACGCTAGCGCAACTTCGCAACCTTACGCTACCCCTGTGTGCAACTTCGGATTTTAGTGAATTTGCGGAGCGCAGGCGAAACTACGCCTGGCGAAGTGCGGCGAAGTTACGCCTGGCACAACTACGAATCTTAGTGAATTTGCCCCCTAGTGATGGGCAAATTTGGGGTTTTTCGCTTCACTGGAAAATTCGCTAATTTCCTGTGAAATTCGCGAAACGGCGTAAAATTCACCAGTGGCAAATTGCAGGCATTCACAGTGAATTTGCACCTGGCGAATAAATTCGCCCATCACAAATGACAGCACTACTTTTGGGTAACTTTAGCATATTATTTGCTCCAACAGTGGCTTGAATATGTTACTGGAACCCACAGCAAATTCAACTTAGGGCCCCAAAACAATGGTAAATTGATCTATTCAACCAAGATATATTGACATTGCTCTTTAATTAGGACCTTACTGGATCCCTACAGTCCCTACAGTCCTAGGCCCCATTGAAACAGCATGGTCTGCTTCCTCTGTAGTTACACCACTGCTCGAATAGCTGCTAACATCAAGTAGCCTTCCCTGCTAATCATAGTAAATGGGAGTATACATTATAGAAACTTACATCCTACCTCTTGTGTCTCTTAACATCTGCTTCTGTCACAATGGGCATTTTAGGTGGAGAATAGCAGTGGACCAACCCCCCTTCCTACTATCACAGCTGCCTGCTTACCACATATTGCACATCTGAAGGAACATGGAATGCTGGAAAATGGAAATTGACACTTACAGTTGCCACCTTTTCCAGTATTAAAACTCAAACAAAGTGCTGGTGGCATCAGAGGGGCTGTTCTGTGCCATGCCAAGGGTGGAGCGATGATGTTGGGGGTGAGCCTGGTGAAGTTAGGGGGTGTGGTTTTGTGGTTTTGACAGCATGTCCGCACCCCTCATAAAAATGTGCCTGGTATTTCAAGGCAGAAAGGAACTTATAGGCCCATAATTACCAAATTGTAGACATCTGGCCTTTATGAGCATGAGGATGGAGACTGAGGAAATAGAGAGAGAAATGGTCTATATGGACAGCCTTGAAGCATAAACTCTGAATGCCTCCAGTGGCTCAGCAGGAGAGTGCACCATTTGATTATCACACAGACCAGGGATTGAATCCCCAAGTGTTGCAGGTTTTTTTCTCATTTGTCTCTCGAATTTTGATAGATCAGCCCTTCCCGAGCCATTTTGCAAACTGTGTGCGACAGTTCCTGTTTTCTCATTTCTGAAGTTGAATGGAGATACCTTTCCAGGGAACTGAAGTAGCACACTAATACCTAAAAATAAGGAGCCCTGAAGTATTAACTAACATTGGACTTACATTTTAGGGGTGAATCAGTTAAAAAAATATAAAAAAACCCTCACTGTTATAGAGTTATATGTCATAGAGATATTCTCAGCCGAGTGGGAGATAACCACTGCTGTGGAAACAGAAATACTTGTGTTTTGTTTGTCTATGTGTTTATTAAAAATGGAATTGCATATTTCAATACAATACACAATGGAAGAAAAAAAATGCATTTTGGGTAAATGTGAGTTCTACATTCAATACAAAGCAACAGTCCTTATTCTCTGGGAACAATACATTCTGCAATACAAGCACACATTATGATATGAAGCATACTGAATCTAGCTAATTCCTCTAATGAACACTCTTTATTATGTTGTATGTAAATGGGAGAAACACAACTGTGCTGTAAACATGAAGGAGTCTTACAATAACTTTTTGTATCTTGAAACAAGATAACAATAGCACATAAAAGCTACAGTAACCAAATGTACAAACGGATGTACATGTAAGCAGAATGCAGGAAAAAAAGTATACAATTTGAAACAATTTATAAAAATCTGCAGCATAGGAAAAACAATTAAAAAATAAAACTTTGTTTGTTACCTGATAACAACTGGTTTGTTAGTTAATGGCCAGAGGCAAGGCCAAGGCCAGTTAATGTTCCAGCTGTCCAGTCATTAACTGCAGTAAAGACTGATTTTTAGGAGGTTATTGCTGTTATAAAATATTCTCAAAAGATTATACCAGTAATGGTGTAGAGAAAAAAGTATTAGTGGTTCCAGTCTAACTGAATGGCTGCATTTGAAAAATTGGTCGTTCCCAAGCGGTTCATAACCTATTTTCCTACAGTCAAAAGCAAGTTTTGCTCTGCTGGCTTTATAGTAGCAGGCAATAAAAATATTGGCTAGGTTAAATTGCCAGTGTATTATGACATTAACTATTATTTTGCTGTATTTAATTTGGCTGTTTTCAGAATTCATGATTTTTTAATGTGGAAGTTTGAGAGTAAAACAAAAAAAAGGAATAATTTTATTTCAAAGAAAGCTGTTACATCTACTACAGCACATTCTTTCAAAAATATTTACAAAATAAATGACATAAGGGTCTTTATAATATATGAAGAAATACATGGGTTGACCTAGGAAAAACCTCACTTTGTAATCCACGTTTTGAGATTGCCATTAAGTTAGAACAGATGTAGTAGATAGAGCTGAATGTTATAACCAAATGTAGAAGTGGCAGAAGAAATGCCTTATTGTATGGTGGCTTATTGTGTGTTACTGTCATTTTACTATGTATGTGCTGGGAACAGACATCATACTGAAGACCCATCAGACCTTTGTACATAGGCACAGGATGGTGTCTGTATGTCCAGTTAATTTAATAGCTGGTTCGCTCCACCAGTCACATTGAGACCTTAGGGACTGCTTCTGCATAACAGCATGCTATTATAATTGTTGTACATTTATCTAACTATCTAGCTGTAGTAAGAGGTTAATTACAATTATACTGTATATGGGTAAGATATATCACCTATGAACTTCAACTATCACTTGATTACTAACTTGACTGCTTATTTTTTTGTAATTAGATTCTGTAGGGACCCATAGGGTTAAATTCCCTTATGGCTTTAATTCTCTATGCTTCCTCCTTTTCCCTAGTTGCTGGGCAAAAGCCCATGTATCTAATTTACTTTCACCTATCCTAGTATTGGCCAAGAGGTGTAATGACCACTCCCTGCCACAATCTAATATAGCATATTTATGCATGGAAAGGGATGGATCTTCCTCTTTGGCTTGCCTGGGTACACCAATGCCCAGTAAACCCATTGCCTTAAAGGGGATAGTCCCTTTAGTGTCTGAGTCGGGGAGCAGGGACCCCGTGAACAAGGTTAGATGAAGACAGGGTTATATCTGTCATAGACTCTCTAAGAGAGTGAGATCGAGAGGACAGATAGTAAGAGCAGCTTTGTGCTCCATCAAGGATCTGTAGCAAGGAGTAGCTTTCCAAGCCTCCTAGATTGCTTTTAGAGAAGGGACCAAAGTGGATACGGTGTCAGACTTAGACTCCTTCTCCCTTCTCAAGGTACCAATATATATGGATTTACTTGTCTTTCATAAATAAAATGCAATGGTCGGAACTCATAGTAAACAGTAACTACATTTAAGACGGGGAGACATGGCAGGCAGGCATCAAACAAAGTAAGTCCTAATACTAAGACTAGAATTTACCTTGAGGATACTTTTGAGAAATAACATTTGAGAACAAAATACAGACAATGCTAAACAAAATTGTATCCACGTTTGTTCGTTTTCTGTATCGCAAAAAGCCTTCAGTGTGAAATACAATTAGACATTATTCATTTTCTTAATAAATACAATTTTTAAATGCTATCTTTTCTATATGAGGCCTCTTTCATTCTAGCTGCCTATTTGTATGTTTTTTTTTCTACTCCTAGTCAAATTGGTCAATTCAATCTAATGTGAATCAGCGTCTAAACAAACACCATCAAATATTCAGAAACTGTTCCATTGTTCCGCACTGTCGTATATTTTCTTACAATAAATTGAAATTCATTCTTTTACATGTTCTTCATAGAGTTGGCAAGCATGATAGAAAAAATTACAGATACAATAAATAATTTGTATTTACATTTCTTTAGCTATGGTAATATTGTACTTTAAAAGGCATGATAATAAATCAATATTATGTACTTCAATATAATGCTCTAATGCAATTTCATTTTTGAATATGACAATCGCAGGAATAAAAGTTTCTGGTGAAAGCACGGAATTGAAGAAATGATTTAAATGAAACAAATAAATGAATAAGAACATACTACCTGTCTGGAGCTGAATTCTTCAGTTTCATCAGGGGGGCACAGACGATTTAGAACAAAAGAGCAATGGAAGATCCACAACAGCAACTGTCCTTGCCAGATAACATTATGCAAAAATATAGAGAGAAGTTTATTTTACACATAGAGATTGTTTGTAGGCGGACAGTATGTGGCTTTCTTGCAGTAAACCCCATAGCCTTTGGTTGACAAAGAAGGATGGGAGTAATAGTTGTCTATATATACTCACTATAACTGTCAATCATTTGGGACTGATACAATGGTATGGAGAATGAAACTATGGAACAGACAGGGAAACCATATGGATATGGTTCCAGGGTTCAGATGTTTTTTTTTTGCCTTCCTCTGGATAAAATACCAGTTAGGCAGGTTAAAAGGTTGAACTTCATGGACATGTGACTTTTTTCAACCTAATTTACTATGTTACTATTCATTTAGTAAGCAATTTATCCATCTAAACTTGCTTTAAGTGCTTTAATTATAGTATAGTATATCATAGTTAACCAAGAGTGAAATATCATATTATAAGCGAAACAGGCTACAACACCTGTTCAAGCATTTCAGCCCATTAAAAAAATAAAAAGAAAGCTGATCAGTTTCCCTTTTATAAGGCATCAACTCCACCACATCCTAATTGCGGGTAGACTTTTGAATTTTGATTAACCAGAGGCTGGCCCCAAAATTGTTAATTAGGGTACTGATGTGATCTCCATGAACTAAGCCAGAACTGAACCAGAATTGCCTTCAGTGCCCAAAACACTACTGCACAATTATTGAATATATTAAACATTCCTTATTTTAGTTCCTGTGTGATTCTTTAAAGCATTTAAGGAAACATGAAATACTTTTATTACATCTACATGCTTTCTATAGTGAAGTCAATAATTTAAAGCATATGACAACCGCCAGCTTTGGGGGTCTTAGATATTTCTTTGGTATAAAGAAACATATTTTGGGGAATGTAATATGTTTCATTTGGAACCAAAAATATATTTTTTTGGGAATGTTACCGACCATGTTTAAGTCTTTTTTGGATGATTACAGACCTGAACGACTGTCACACAATGTTTCCGAACAAATGGCTTTTGCAAACATACAGTATGCAATATTTGTACAGGTATAGGATCCCTTATCCGGAAACCCGATATCCAGAAAGGTCCGAATTACAGAATGGCTGTCTCCCATAGACTCCATTTTATCCAAAGAATCCAATTTTTTAAAAATAATTTCCTTTTAATTTGTAATAATAAAACAGTAGCTTGTACTTGATCCCAACTAAGATATAATTAATCCTTATTGGAAGCAAACCCAGCCTATTGGGTTTATTTAATGTTTGAATGCATTTCTAGTACACTTAAGGCATGAAAACCCAAATTACGGAAAGATCTGTTATCCGGAAAGCCCCAGGTCCTGAGCATTCTTGATAACAGGTCCAATACCTGTAATACAATTTTGTAATCGCAAAGTGTTCTTTTGCTACAAAATATTTAAAGAAACTGCCGAGCAGGTGTTAACTCTAACCTATGCTTAGCAATAATGAGTGATCGGCAAATGATTTTACATTGCGACCTTTTCTAAAAATTCGCAAAAACGCCATTTTAAAAAAAGCTGGTGATTTGTAATTACATTTTCCATATTGTGTCCTGTGGTTCACTTTAGTGTTCAAAAGGTAAAATGTATCACATACTACAGTAGAATTTAGATTTTGGATTAATTTAGGTATTGACCAAACTTTATTCCCCTTTTGGCACATTTTAATTAATTTAACTCCTTCATGACTGCAGTTATGCATGTATAATACACCCACGGCAACAATAGATCTGTAATATGCAGTTCAAACAGTGGGTAAAAACATAGAGATGCCCTTCCCCGTTAACTCACATAGAACTCACACAAAACACAAGTTCCTCTGATAATTTAACTGTTTTGAATGTTTAAAGGGGTGGTTCACCTTTAAGTTAGTTTTTCTTATATTATAGAATGGCTAATTCTAAGCAACTTTTCAATTGGCCTTCATTTTTTCTTTTTAGTTACTTGCCTTCTTCTGACTCTTTCCAGCTTTCAAATGAGGGTCACTAACCCCATCTGAAAAACAAATGCTCTGTAAGGCTACAAATTTATTGTAATTGCTACTTTTTGTTACTCATCTTTATATTCAGGCCCATCTCCTATTCATATTCCAGTCTCTTATTTAAATCATTGCATGGTTGCTAGGGTTATTTAGACCCCAGCAACCATATGCTGAAATTGCAGACTGGAGAGCTACTGAATAAAAAGCTAAATAATAAAACATGAAGACCAATTGCAAATTGTCTCAGAATATCACTCTCCACAGTATACTAAAATGTAATTTAAAGGTGAACAACCTCTTTAAAGGGCATGCGAATAGAATAAGGCTAAAAATGCTGTATTTTGTATATTAAATATAAACATGAACTTACTGCACCACAGGCCTAATCAAACAAATAATTTATGCTTTCAAAGTTGGCTACAGGGGGTCACCATCTTGTAACTTTGTTAAACATCTTTGCAAGACTAAGACTGTGCACATGTTCAGTGTGGTCTGGGCTGCTTAGGGATCATCATAAACAAAGCTGCTTGAGTTCTGCATGGCTGGGAAGTAAGGCGGGGGCTCCCCCTGCTGTTCATAAGTATGATTGTTTCCCTGCTCAGCAGTTAGGGATCATCTGACAATTCCTATCCACAGCAGTAAATGAAGGGAGAATTTCACTGCATACAGTCAGGTTTCTTATAAAAACGTTACACATTTTTTTAATTAAAGTATATTGGAGATAGGTTTATTTTTCATTAACGAAAGTAAAAATGGGATTTTATTTTTTTGCCTTTACATGCCCTTTAAGAATTCATATGTAAAATGTCAACATCTTGTTTCATCATCAACAGCTTCCCAAATGATTATGTTACCTTTTAACAACCAAGTATCAAGAATTATGTTCAAAGCACTTTTTTGCCTCACATCACCCAGTCATGCACTTCCTAATTCTTTATAATTATTTCACAAGCATTTTTATTGTCCTGCATATACTCTGCATATAACTCTACTATTTAAATCCACCACAAGATTCCCATCTCCTGATATTATTACAAACAGTGATGGGAATTCTTTCTGTGCTACCAGTTCCCCTGGGCTTGTATATTTAATTACACAAACAAGGTCATAAAACTATTAAGCCATTGTTCAAGTTTATTCTTCTGTAGCAGAATCATATTGGTCAGGCTATAGACATGAAATTTGTGGGGGTTTTTGTAGGCGAATGTTGACTATTAAGAAGAAATAATCACTAAAGTGTTTGTGTCTAGGCAGAAATATCACAGTATTAAATACAGACTTCATTAAAGATCTGTAGGTGTAGCTTCAAGACACTCCAAATTTAGAATGAGTTGGAGTACATAAATGAGGAAAAGCTGGGAACACATCAATTAAATATTTTTTCTGTCAAAAAAGTCGAATTGCACACATTTGATCTCAGAGTGCATATGCTCAAATTGGTGGTTTTCCAAGGAGGAGAGAAAACAAGAGCAGTAATGAGCAGATTCCTGGGAATAAGCAAACATTGCACTTACTTCCACACAAAATGTAAGTCTTATTTTTTCTCTTTCAATTGATTAATACATTTGCTTCATAATTACAAGCATTTATAAATAGTTAATTATTAGCTAATTAGAGACATTCTCCACCTCTGTATAGCGATGTATAGCATACTAGCCTATACAAAGTCAAGCAAGGAGCAGTTCTCGGCACTATTTATTGTTTTGTGCTAAAAATATAGAACAAATACTTGTAAGCATTTCTTATTAGGTAGAGCAAGTTGAAAACAGTAGGAAAATACATTTTGCACTAAACTCAATAGTAATTTTACTGGGTTATATAATTCTTTTGGATTTGGCTGCCAAATCTATACCTATAAAAGTAGACAAGTGATACAAGAGTTAAAGGGTATTTCAGCATACCCTTAATTTCCAGTATTTTCCAGTAGTCACATGAATTGTTTTGCAGACTCTTAAGTCTATGATCTTCTAAGGTCATCTGTAAGAACCATTATTTTTTAACAAACCTCAGAATGCTGCAGTTCTTTAAATGAACCATGTAAAATACAAATAAAACAAAATGAAGATACAAGGAAGAGAAAAACAACCTACAAAGCAAATGCAACTGATTGGCACTCATCATATCTAGTGTTTCAGATTCTTTTAACTGACAGGTTTAAACATTTTAATTCTTTCTTTTGAACATACAAGGAAATATTTTATGTGGTGCAATTTTCTTGTAGGCATTCTAAAGAAACCTTCTCCCCAAGAGATTTTTATTTTAAATTGCTTCCAGTCACTTTATACTAAGTGCGTCCTTTCGCTTGTTTTCCTAAATATGCTCTTTATATTGCTTTGAACAATGAAGGTAGCAGGATGTAACTGCTCTCATCCAGTGATACTCCACTCTGGATAGCTTAAAAGTTGCACAGCAATTAATCTTTTAATGATATGTATTTGGGTTGTGGAAAATGCCTTACACCCCTAGGAATAAAAAATAAATAAAATAAACCCGTCAATATTTAGTTTGGTTGTTCAGTCTTTGGAGGAAAGTGGTTTAGAACAACAGTGACTGTGACACTTGAATTTTCTCCTAATTTAGAGGTGACAGCATAAGTCTTGGCTGATAAAGAAGCAAAATGGCAGCACATGCCACTGGGGCCAACATACAAGGTGACTGATGTTTTTTTAACCTCTGGCCAAGAACATCTAAGATGGAATGCCAAAGAGATGCCAGAAACTACAAGGTTAATGAAAGAAGTGTGACACTAAAAATACAGATATCACATGCATGATAGAGCCAGTCATGTCTAGGGTCTAGTCTTATAAACTCCTGCTGGAGCAGATTCCTTTGGTAAGGGTCACAAAAACATTAGAAGAAGTCATTTGGGCAGCACTGGGCAATTAAAAAACGATACCCCCAAAAATGAACACTTAATCAACAGATAGTTTACATCATATTAAAGAATCTTACCAAACTGGAATACATATTTAAGTAAATCTTGCCCTTTTACATCTCTTGCCTTGAACCACCATTTTGTGATGATCTGTGTCCTGCCTCAGAGATCACCTGACCAGAAATACTGCAGCTCTAACTGTAACAGAAAGAAGTGTTGCAGCAAAAGACAGAACTCTGTCTGTTAATTGTCTTATGTGACCTAACAGGTATGGTTTGGTGGTATGTTTGTGTGCACAGTGAATAGAGATGGCGCGAACTGTTCGCCGGCGAACTTGTTCGCGCGAACATCGGGTGTTCGCGCTCGCCGGAAGTTCGCGAACGTCGCGCGACGTTCGCCATTTTGGGTTCGCCATTGTTGGCGCTTTTTTTTGCCCTCTCACCCCAGACCAGCAGGTACATGGCAGCCAATAAGGAAGCTCTCCCCTGGACCACTCCCCTTCCCTATAAAAACCGAAGCCCTGCAGCGTTTTTTCACTCTGCCTGTGTGTGCTGAAGAGATAGTGTAGGGAGAGAGCTGCTGCCTGTTAGTGATTTCAGGGACAGTTGAAAGTTTGCTGGCTAGTAATCGTGTTGATACTGCTCTGTTATTGGAGGGACAGAAGTCTGCAGGGGTTTGTGGGACATTTAAGCTTAGGTAGCTTTGCTGGCTAGTAATCTACCTTCTACTGCAGTGCTCTGTATGTAGCTGCAGTGGGCAGCTGTCCTGCTTCTGATCTCATCTGCTGACTGCTGCAATAACAGTAGTCCTTGTAAGGACTGCTTTTATTTATTTTTTTGTTGTTTTACTACTACTACTACTACTACTACTACTACTACTATAAGAGCCCAGTGCTATTAGTCTAGCAGTGTTGGGGAGTGGGACTGGTGTGCTAATCTGCTGCTCCTAGTAGTTCAGCAGCACCAACTGTAATTTTTTTTTTTTAATATTCATTTTTTTTTTATTTTACTTTTTTTTATTTTACTACCGCTGTAGTAGTGTATAAGTTGACCTTTTAGGCATTATTTGCCCTGTAGGCATTTTTTGCCCAGTGTGTTATTCAACCAACTGCCATCTAGCTGTGTGACCTTGTTCACATTCTGTCTAAATATCCATAATATTACCGTCTCCAGAAAAAACACCGGAGTGACTTTTTTCAAGCAGCCATAATATATTTTACGTAATCCGTATCCATCGCTGTAGTAGTGTATAAGTTGACCTTTTAGGCATTATTTGCCCTGTAGGCATTTTTTGCCCAGTGTGTTATTCAACCAACTGCCATCTAGCTGTGTGACCTTGTTCACATTCTGTCTAAATATCCATAATATTACCGTCTCCAGAAAAAACACCGGAGTGACTTTTTTCAAGCAGCCATAATAAATTTTACGTAATCCGTATCCATCGCTGTAGTAGTGTATAAGTTGACCTTTTAGGCATTATTTGCCCTGTAGGCATTTTTTGCCCAGTGTGTTATTCAACCAACTGCCATCTAGCTGTGTGACCTTGTTCACATTCTGTCTAAATATCCATAATATTACCGTCTCCAGAAAAAACACCGGAGTGACTTTTTTCAAGCAGCCATAATATATTTTACGTAATCCGTATCCATCGCTGTAGTAGTGTATAAGTTGACCTTTTAGGCATTATTTGCCCTGTAGGCATTTTTTGCCCAGTGTGTTATTCAACCAACTGCCATCTAGCTGTGTGACCTTGTTCACATTTTGTCTAAATATCCATAATATTACCGTCTCCAGAAAAAACACCGGAGTGACTTTTTTCAAGCAGCCATAATATATTTTACGTAATCCGTATCCACCGCTGTAGTAGTGTATACGTTGATCTTGTGGGCATTATTTGCACAGTGTTTTCTTCAAACCGCCATCTAGCTGTGTGAGCTTGTTCACATTTTGTCTAAATATTGATAATATTATCGTCTCTAGAAAAACCACTTGAGTTACTTTTTTTCAAGCAGCATTCTTATATTTTACATAATCCGTATCCACCGCTGTGTATACGTTGACCTTGTAGGCATTATTTGCACAGTGTTTTCTTCAAACCGCCATCTAGCTGTGTGAGCTTGTTCACATTTTGTCTAAATATTGATAATATTATCGTCTCTAGAAAAACCACTTGAGTTACTTTTTTTCAAGCAGCATTCTTATATTTTACGTAATCCGTATCCACCGCTGTGTATACGTTGACCTTGTAGGCATTATTTGCACACTGTTTTCTTCAAACTGCCATCTAGCTGTGTGTATTATCGTTTCCAGAAAAACTGAGTTTTTGTTGTTGTTGTTTTTTTAAAAATAATGCCAGGCAAAGGCAGGCCGCCACGCAGAGGCCGTGCTAGGGGCCGTGCTGCTATGCAATCCTGTGGCCCTAGCAAATTGCCCAGTTTTAAAAAGCCAATGACCCTGAACTCCCAAAATGCTGAAGAGGTAGTTGACTGGCTTACACAGCACACCCCATCCTCTACCGTTTCTAACTTTACCACAACATCCTCCTCATCCTCCACTGCTATGGCCACCCCACGTAACACTTCCTCCACCACCGGTGCCCCTTCTTCACTGGAGTCAGAGGAGTTATTTTCCCATGAGTTTCTTGAACTGAGTAATGCGCAACCATTATTGGCAGAAGAAGATGAAGGAGATGAGGACGTTACACCAGATTTAATTCTGGCAGAGAACACGACAGAGATGGACATAATGATGAGTGATGAGGAGGAGGTCCCCGCTGCTGCTTCCTTCTGTGATGTGTCAGAAGAAATTGATGCATCTGAGGAGAATGATGATGAGGAGATTGATGTTTTGTGGGTGCCTAGTAGAAGAGAGCAAGAGGAGGGTAGTTCAGATGGAGAGACGGAGAGTCAGAGAGGCAGTAGGAGAATAAGACTTAGAAGAAGCAGGGAGGACAGCCCGCAGGGATCAGTAGGGCAACAACATGTATCGGCACCTGTGTTCAGCCGGCCAACGCACCCGCCATTGCCGCCAATGCCGCCAACTTCTACTGTTACCGCCAGATCGCACACTTCCAAAAAGTCAGCAGTGTGGGATTTTTTTAATGTGTGTGCCTCTGACAAAAGCATTGTAATTTGCAATGAGTGCAGTCAGAAACTGAGCCTTGGTAAGCCCAACAGCCACATAGGTACAACTTCTATGCGAAGGCACATGAGCGGCAAGCACAAAGCACTTTGGGAGCAACACCTCAAAGGCAACAGGCAAACTAAAAGCCACACTCCTTCTGGTCCAGCATCTTACTGCTCTACCTCTGCTCTCCTTGACCCATCTGAACCACCCTCCACTCCGCCTTCCACCTTGACCACCTGTTCCCATTCCCAGTCATCTGCCACCAGCCAAGTTTCTGTGAAGGCCATGTTTGAGCGTAAGAAGCCAATGTCTGACTGTCACCCCCTTGCCCGGCGTCTGACAGCTGGCTTGTCTGCACTCTTAGCCCGCCAGCTTTTACCATACCAGCTGGTGGACTCTGAGGCCTTCCGCAAATTTGTAGCAATTGGGACACCGCAGTGGAAGGTACCCAGCCGCAATTTTTTTTCTAAAAAGGGAATACCACACCTGTACCAACATGTGCAGAGCCAAGTTACCGCATCTCTGTCACTTAGTGTTGGGCCAAAGGTCCATATGACTACTGACGCATGGTCCTCCAAGCATGGTCAGGGCAGGTATGTCACCTACACTGCCCACTGGGTGAACTTGGTAATGGCTGGGAATGGGAAGCAGGGAATGGGTAGCTCAACAACAACAACAACAGTGGAGTTGGTGTCACCGCCACGGATTGCACGCGGTTCTGCCACCACCTCTACTCCTCCATCGCTCTCTACCTCGTCTTCTTCCTCTTCTTCTTCTTACTCTGCTGCTGGGTCCTCCTTCTCCTCCTCCACACCTGTGCACCCCCAGCTCCCCCTAGGCTATTCGACGTGCCAGGTACGCCGTTGTCACGCTGTCTTGGGGATGACGTGCCTGGAAAGCAAAAACCATACCGGATCTGTACTCCTGTCATCTCTGCAGTCACAGGCCGATCGGTGGCTGACCCCACACCAACTGCAGATCGGAAAAGTGGTGTGTGACAATGGAAGCAATCTGTTGGCAGCGTTGAGACTGGGAAATTTAACACATGTGCCCTGCATGGCTAAATTTAATAGTCCAACGTTTTGTCTCCAAGTACCCAGGATTCCAGGACGTTCTCACCCAGTCCAGAAAGGTGTCGGCCCATTTCAGACGTTCCTACACAGCCATGGCACGCCTTGCTGACATTCAGCAGCGCTACAACATGCCAGTCAGGCGTTTGATTTCTGACAGCCAGACTCGCTGGAATTCAACGCTCCTTATGTTGGAACGTCTGCTGCAACAACAAAGGGCCGTCAACGAGTACCTTTTTGAACTGGGTGGTAGGACTGGATCTGCAGAGCTGGGGATTTTTTTCCCCCGTTACTGGGTGCTTATGCGCGATGCCTGCAGGCTCATGCGACCTTTTGAAGAGGTGACAAATATGGTCAGTCGCACCGAAGGCACCATCAGCGACCTAATACCCTTCGCTTTTTTCCTGGAGCGTGCCGTGCGACGAGTGACAGATGAGGCTGTAGACCAGCGTGACGAGGAGCTGGAAGCGCACGATTTATGGTCGGAATCACCAGAACGAACCCAGGCACCTGCTGCAACGCAGGGAGAGGTGCCAGAAGTGGAGTCAGAGGAGGAAGGTGGCTTTGTGGAGGAGGAGGAGGAGGACCAACAGGAGCAGGCTTCCCAGGGGGCTAGTGGTGACCTTTTGGGGACCCCTGGTCTTGTACGTGGCTGGGGGGAGGAGACCGTGGATGATGCAGTCCTTGATAATGAGGAAGCGGAGATGGATAGCTCTGCATCCAACCTTGTGAGAATGGGGTCTTTCATGCTGTCATGCCTGTTGAAGGACCCCCGTATCAAGAGGCTTAAGGAGAAGGACCTGTACTGGGTCGCAACGCTACTAAACCCTCGGTACAAGCATAAAGTGTCAGAAATGTTACCAACATACCACAAGTCCGAAAAGATGCGGCATTTACAAACCAGCCTGCAAAACATGTTGTACAATGCTTTTAAGGGTGATGTCACTTCAGGAACTCATCAACATTCCAGGGGCAGAGGTGCCAGTAATCCTGCCACGAGCACACCTGCAAGGACAAAGCCCTTTGGCCGGTCTGTAACGTCAGACATGCAAATGTTTTTCTGTCCAAGGCAGCGCCACAACCCTTCTGGATCCACCCTCAAAGAACGCCTCGACCGGCAGGTAGCGGACTACCTGGCATTAACTGCAGATATCGACACTCTGAGGAGCGATGAACCCCTGGACTACTGGGTGCGCAGGCTTGATCTGTGGCCAGAGCTGTCACAATTTGCCATGAACCTCTTGTCTTGCCCAGCCTCAAGTGTGCTCTCAGAAAGGACCTTCAGTGCAGCAGGAGGGATTGTAACTGAGAAGAGAACTCGCCTAGGTCACAAAAGTGTCGATTACCTGACCTTTATTAAAATGAATGAGGGGTGGATCTCGGAGGGTTACTGCACGCCGGAAGACTTGTTCTGACTTCTATGCAGCTGTCCTTCTCTTCAAGCCTCATGACTCCACACACAGCTGTCCTTTAGCGTCCTCCTCCCTCCGCCACCGTTACAAACTAGGGTGCAAACCCTACTGGTTTAATTTTTTCTGGCCTCTGTGCTTCAGTGGCTGCAACCAAAAAAACTGGGCAAACAATGTGTACAAGGTCAACGTATGGCGAAAAATGACTATTTTCAGCATTTATATGGCATATTTTTTCTGGCAACTGTGCTTCAGTGGCTGCGTCCAAAAAAATGCATATTTTCTGCATTTATATGGCATAATTTTTCTGGCCTCTGTGCTTCAGTGGCTGCAACCAAAAAAATTTATATTTTCAGCATTTATATGGCATAATTTTTCTGTCAACTGTGCTTCAGTGGCTGCGACCAAAAAAATGCATATTTTCTGCATTTATATGGCATAATTTTTCTGGCCTCTGTGCTTCAGTGGCTGCAACCAAAAAAATTTATATTTTCAGCATTTATATGGCATAATTTTTCTGTCAACTGTGCTTCAGTGGCTGCGACCAAAAAAATGCATATTTTCTGCATTTATATGGCATAATTTTTCTGGCCTCTGTGCTTCAGTGGCTGCAACCAAAAAAATTTATATTTTCAGCATTTATATGGCATAATTTTTCTGGCAACTGTGCTTCAGTGGCTGCGACCAAAAAAATGACTATTTTCAGCATTTATATGGCATATTTTTTCTGGCCTCTGTGCTTCAGTGGCTGCGGCCAAAAAAACTGGGCAAACAATGCCTACAAGGTCAACGTCGTTGACCTTGTAGGCATTGTTTGCCCAGTTTTTTTGGGTATATAATAGAAACATATATGCCTCAACAGAGCTTGACCAACTTTTAACAGGAGGTTTATCCCTTAACTTTCTTCTGCATTCTCCATTAAAGGATATTCCACAGGACATGCAGGAACACCCCTTGTTTATATAAGATACTTATAGAACATGGAGTTCGGTTAGACGTAGATTAAAATTAACACCTTGTTACTCCACTTATCTGTCCTGGCTCGATAATCCAACATTTCCGATGGGGAACCGTAATAAAACCCTAATGGAATGGCATAACCGAAATTTGAAAATTGTTAAAGA